>MU225749.1:987169-1004722 GCA_018584345.1 Thuja plicata | reverse complement strand
CATTGACTTACTATAAATAGTAAGTTCACACCAATGACCCTCTAAACACCTCGCCAGACCACGAGGATCGCGATAATGATCTGGCACCATCCATTCAATGACCCTGCTAAAATTGGGGACATTACAGCATGGGATGTGCAGATTTATGCTTGGACACATAGAGGATATATGGGAGAGGCTTGATGTTTTTGAAGTGTTCACTGTGACCACAATTCGCAAACTCGGACTTAGAGAGTACTCAAAAAGCCCAACACTTTTGACTCGGCAAGAGCTTGGCAAAAACTCGGCAACTTTGAAAGTACCAAACATTAAAATTTCTTTTAAAAACATGTTTTTTTGCAAAATTCAATTACAAAATGTATTAAATTAAAAATTGACATCTCAAAAAAGAAAATGCATAGTTTTATAGCAAAAGAAATGTGTGAAAACTGCATTTTAACCAGCATTGTACCCACTTAGGTATTTGTACCCATGTTTTCCTTGTATCTATAAAAATTGCGAGTTAAACTTGTAAAAACTCATGGAGAAAAAAGAATAGAGAGTACTCGACAACTCAGAGAGTAGTCATAGAGTCTACAAACTATTATTATAACTATATAAGTGCATTGTGTTGTTTATTTTAGAATAAATGGAATATAGGCGCTTTTGGAGGTTGTTTTTTTTCACTCTTTAGGGATTTTCCAAGGTATGTCTTTTGTTATCTTGTAGCTTATCTATTTGATCTATGCATAATGGTTATTTTGTAAGCTTGAATGCATGCTTTTCTCTCATGGGTTATGTAAGAAATGGATTAATTGAACTAGGTATCAATGCATTAATTTCTAACAAGTGGTATCAAAGCTTTCGTGGTTGTGGGAGGTGTAAGCTTCAAGGTTTTTGAGTTATAGCCCTATCTTGAGTGAATTAGGTACAAACTTGAAGCCATGTTATGCTGCAAAGTTTTGAGATGTTACAAGATATGAAACACATTTGTAGGTTGTTATATTGCAGATCTGAGGGTTTTGGGTTTGTTTTTATAATGGGTGTGTTGCAAATTTGGGGTTTGAAAAATGTTGGGTCAAAAGGGTTCCTTGGATGTGCTTTCATATGACGGTTTTGTGGGTAAATTTCACATATGACCCCCTAGGACAAAATGGACCTCACCTTTCGATCCAAGTTGGCCGAGAAACTAATACTAATATAAAATTTGCCTTATTTGGGCCAAGTTAAAAAATGTAAAAAAAAAATAGCCCCGAACTTGACCATAATGTTGTCCAAGGCATCTACAAAAACTAGAATTAAAAACCAAAAAAATAATGTACTTGTCAGTGCAAAATTATCCCTACAAAATATTTTGTAAATAAAAATTGTGTGGGGTGGTTCCACAGACTCTCATACCCACAGGGCTAACACCCTATCACTAACAGCAAAAGCGTTGTATTCCCTATTGGCCATCGGTCGGTGGGCCGACTCCACTCCTTGCACCATCCATGGAAAGTAAAAGCATCTGTCATTTTAAATTTTAAACCATCTACAATAATAATAAATAAAAACTTTTAAAATTAAATAGTTTTATTCAGAGGTCGGGCCCAGACTCCCAACCACCCCCACATATTTTTTTAAATTTTGAAAATTAGCAAATTAAACCAGTGTTAATACTTGTGTCCAGTTCGGAGGTAAATCGCGCCACCCTCACCATTAGCAATGCTACTCAGTTGGGCCATTGGCGGTCACCCATCCACCACCAAAGCACCACCATTGTGCCACTAGCAAGCCGGAATGGAGAATTTTTATTCAATGGGCATAACATTCCCTCAAGTTGTCCTTTTTTCGGCTTCATACAAGCGTTAGAGAGCTCTCTTCGAGCACTACACAGTGATGCAATTCTAGATTCCTGATTTTAGAATTTTGATCAATTTTTAGCTTGAAAGCCAAATGTTCTTTGATATACAATTTTGAGCATAGATTTTGCATACAAAATCAATTTTCTATTTTAAATAGGCGGTGGAGAGCATGTATAGTTTACTTCATAGTGGTACTATTGAATTCTCAATTTGATCACTGCCCACACTTCTACATTCAATCAACTATCAACTCTCCACATTTCTACATACAATGCATTCAATAGAATGATACGCTTCCAATGTCAAAGGAGTACTCGCTTGATCAAGATTTACAGAAATGTGAAGGTATGTGCCTCCTCAGCAAGTGAACAAAAGACACCCCACTGTAGTATAAACTAGTGGATTAAGTGTACCTTTTGAGTTGGGTAATGGGCAGTTCAGAACATTTCATATCCTTCCATTAGGATTGAAAATAGAGATGATTGTTCAAAGAGGCGTAAAGGAAAACAATGACAGAAATTAAAGCCCCTAAGGTACTTAGAAAAATAATTGATGCATAAAGGAAGTTAAAACTATGCTTACTCATATCGTGTCCTTTAGGGTGTATGTTGGATATATTCCAACATGATGACCAAGTTGTTAATAATGTCCAAACAATAAGTTCATTTGCAATCATATATGTAAATTGTAAGTATGTGTTCTATAAAAGGGTTCGTGTTTTGTGTAGTGGGAAGACTAAAAGTTTTCAAATATAACCGAGTATGCAAAGTGATGGAAATGTCATTAAGTGTTGAATACTACAGAATTCAACTATTGGAATAACCTCTAAAAACATAGGCCTAACAAAAACTATATATAAATAAGAGAAGACCATAGAGGTTACACATTCTAGGGACCATTAAAGTTGATTCACAAGTAAGCTTGACATCTCTTAAAATATTTCTATATAGATGACTCAGCTTCTCTTTCCTAAGTTAGTGGAAGGTGAAACATTGTGGCTGCATCTTATCCTCCACCCTTCCCTTTTTAATTGTTATCTTTGAGAGAGAAATCGGGGTATTGGAAATTTATGCCATGCTAGTGTTAAGTTTGGAGTGCTTGATTGCCTTGCATATGTATCCAATGCCTTTTATTAATAGAGCTTAATACAAAAGTGACTTATTAGAAAAAAAAATTATTAGAATCGCAAGTGTTAACACTCCATATGCAATGAGTTCTCTTTAAATTCTTTGTAATGTCCCCTGTCCGGCTCTATGGGGTTTTGGGACTGATTTCTTTAAATTCAATTGCAGGAGACTTCTTTCTAACCAATACTTTACTTAGAATGCGAAGCTGGAACTTGCAAGACTTATATTGATGATATCACTTATGTAAGACTGATAATTGGTATAATCTAATTTGAAGAATGCCAAGCAAGGATATTAAAATCAGCAACATATGAATCTCATCGATTTGATATAATGGAGTATCTCTCTTGCTGTTTCTGATATGACAATGAGAATTATGCAATGGTGATTTCTGATATGTATATACTATTATCAATCTGCGATGGAGTTAATCCTGTTGTCTCAAATATGACAGTGTAAATTATAAAACACTTGCTACTTATGATGATCCTTTAAAAATATGCAATGACAATGAGGTTTGGGTCTGATCAGACCCATCACTTCAATTAGTCACTTGTGTGATATATATATATATATATATATATATATTCAAATGGCAATGTTTTTCCTGAATGATATCTTTAGATATATGCAACTGACCCAAATATGGATAAGTATAAGAAAGAAGTAATTCCTTTATGATTGTTGGAATGAATCCAATCTTTAATCAATACATTGTTGGATGAAAGAGTTGCAACTCTCGAATAAGGACATATCGTTTTCTCAATAACACCGCTTAACATAAATAATTCTCTTATCCAATCATACCACTATCTGAGATCATATTTCTTTGATAACCATAACCAAGCATAGATATAGTTATTACCGTGGCATCCATAATCTTGATCAGTCAGCACCCATTCATTTTCTTAGTAATCGTGTCTTCTCCAACCATTAACATTAATACTGATTACTATCATTTCCATACTTTTTAAGCATAGAAATTCATCTTCACCGAAACTTAGTAATTATTATAATCCTAATCGATTAACTTTTCCAGCCATTGAATAGTTTGGTCAACTCAATATGGCTTCGGTTGTTTTATACTCAGGCAATCCTCATAAGATATTTCCTAGCTATGGAACTTGGTTAATACATGTTATGTCTTCTATCGCAGCCCTCAAATACTTGAATTTTCTTCATGAACTTTGAATTTTTCCTTACCCTTGCTGTGTTTCAACTCTGATGTATTCCCCCTTTATTATCTCTTATGTTTGATGAGACTCTTTGATTTTATTTCTATCTCCGGTGGAGAAGGATCGAACTCCTTTTATTTTGTGCTGAAAACACTTACTCACATATATATGTTTTTACCTCATGCTTGGTGTTAACTGGATGCTGATTGGATGCTAATTATAATATATATTAAATATTGGTTTTTCTTATTTCCTCCCCTGTTCCTATGTTGTTCTCTTCCCTTGTACCCACGAGGGGTGATGGACTTATCCAGAATAGCCCTATCCAAAATAAGGACCTATTCTCGGATTAATTAATCCTAAAAATGAAAGCTGGAATAAGCTATTCTGCGTTTGGATCCCATATTGTAGAATTGGAATAAGGATTATTTTTCATTTTTTTAATTAATTTGAATAATATGTATTTTTAACTTGTGTACACATATACACATACACATATACACAAATCTACATATACACACATATATACACATACACATATACACACATATACATGTGTGTATATACACACACACATGTGTGTATATTAACGCACATGTGTCTATACACACACACGTGTGTATATATACACACACACGTGTATACACACACGTGTATATACACACACGTGTATATACACACATGTGTATATACACACACATATATAATATATATACACACATACACGTGTGTATATATACACATGTGTGTGTATACACAATGTGTGTATATACACACACGTGTGTGTATACACAATGTGTGTATATACACACACATGTGTGTATATACACACACATGTGTGTATATACACACACATGTGTGTATATACACACACACGTGTGTATACACACATGTGTATATATACCCACATTAAAAAAAAGATTAAAAAAAAAATCTTAAAAAAAATCAATTAAAAAAAAAAAATTTGAATCCATAAATAGCTTATTCTCGAATAAGAAATGAATTCCAGCGTTTTTTTAGAATTAACTAATGCAAGCATTGGCCCCAAAATGGGGATTAGTTTTCTAATCCGAGAATTCAAAAAATGCCACAAACAGAGAATTAAATTATTCTAGCATTAACTAATGCTTATTCTAGGTTAATGCTTGGCACCAAACGGGCCCTTAAAGCCGTGACTCTTGTTTGAGTCACGTATACTTACTTTATGCGATATGTGCTTAATATTATTTGATATATATTATATATAATTTATTTGATTATAATATTTTTCATGTTTATAATTGATAATATATATATATATATATATATATTATAAGATATATTTTTTACATTTATATAATAATATATCAAATATTTATATTATTATAATATATGATAATATATTAAATATATAATATTTGATATAGTAGATCTATTCATGAAAATGTGCGAATTTCTAGATATGTGATTATGTTGTGATTAGGATCTTCTTTTATTATTTATTTATATTATTTATTAAATTTATATTTTATATATTATTAAAATTTCTATTGTTTAATCCTTATTTATTATTAAATCCTTATGTCAAACCGGGACGTCACATTCTTCTTGTCAGGCAATGTTAGTTTAGAGTGATATCATATGCAACATATGCATGCATTGGATTTGGCTTGTGTATTTGTAGTTATTTGTCTTTTACAAAACAAATATTATTTGCATCTTGATTGATCATGAATGTGGTTTACTTGCTCGTATATGTCATTTGTACTTTGTTTCGAGGCTTGGTGTCCAAGTCCTTATGTATCCTAGAGGCTTTGGGTTTGTCATGGTTTTGAAATTCTAATCTTTGTGTCTGTAGGTATTTGGTTTTATGACCTTTGATCTTATATGTCGATTTATCTAGTTTCATGATTGCATAGTGCTTTGGGGCTTAACTATGTTATTGATGTTATGTGAGGATCTTGTTTTGATTTCTTATTGATGGATTGGATCCCAAGGTTGTCATTGGCAATGAATTATGATGTTATGTGAATTTGACATTTGGATTATGCTTGGAACCTAGAAGAGTTCGTATTTCAGTTCTGGGATCCTATTCATTATGATGTAAATATGATATTTCAATTTCTGTTTTTTGAGGCCCTATTGGATATGTTGGATTTATAACGATCATACCTTTGGATTTTGGAGTTGATATGCTCTTTTGTTTTCAATTTTGAACATAGGGGTGAGTTTCTAGGAGCATGGTCAGGAGAATGGATGTGACGTCCCCTTCTAGCTAGAGGCATCATTCTAGTTGTTGATTAGTCTATCATTGGACCCTCGTAGGCTAATATGGATGGATAGGGGGACAGTTTTGTGCATAGGGGAATTTGGTTGTTTGATGATTTGACTTCCTCATGAGTTCAATAGCTTTGATTTGGGTTAGAGTGGTGATTTAGACTTCTTTTTGTTGTGTTTTGCTATTTTTAGTAGTTGCTATTTTTAGCAAGATTATTTGGTCACATGGGAAATTGTTACTTTGACTCCTATTTCAGACGGCATGGTTAGATTCTCAGTTTTGAGTGAGTTATTGCATTTCCAGTGGATTCCAGCATTAATTAATGATTAATGATCTAATATTAATGTTTAAATCAACTTTATATCAAATCACTTAAGTATGGGTCAACTTATCATCGGATGGGGCCAAATCAATGTATTAAATGGAGGTGAACTATTAATTGATATTTCCTAAGTCTAAATCATTAAATTTATTTAATGATTATTTTTCCAATGCATATAAAAAAAATCGCAGCTTTCCAAGGATTTTCGATTTAGGGTTGGAAAGCATATTTATGCTTGCTTAGGGAGGAGAAAAGGCATCCATTATTATTTGCAAAAATTAATCATTGTTGGTTTTGAGCTCTAAGAAGGGTTTACAGCTTTACCAATGGAGAACGTAGTTCTTCTGTGTATCTCCATTTGAGATGGTGCAATATCCAGTGAATTTGGGAAATTAGAGAGTTTCATCCAAGAACTCTATTGTGCTTCAGCAGAGGTTTTATTTAGCAGTCAGAAGGAGATAGAAAAGATTAATTGCAGCTGCTACAATACATTAACAGTGTCACACTCCAGTATTTTGCTATAGTTCCGCTGTGAATAGTACCCGCGCTACAGTAATAAAAGCAATAAAGATTCATGCTTCCAAAATCAGAAGTCTTGCAGGTCGCAGCACAATAATCAGGTTTTTTTTATCATTTGTTTACTTGCTTTGTAAGGAAGATTCATTCCAGACTTGTACACTTCATTGCAAAAATTGTTATCTTGACTGGCATTCAATTTTGAAGTCTAATTTTGTAATTATCTCATTCAAGCATATTGTATAAGAATAGCTATTTGTTTAATGTCAAAAAATTCTCCAAAAACTACAAAAAATCAGAATATTACTGTTATACACCAAATTTGCACCCTATTAAGTGCTTAAGCCTAATGATCTGGTATAACATGGGAATCACTTCCAGGTTGTGGGAGCTATGCTAACTGAAGTTAAACCTCCGGATTCCAGGCCGGTTCCTCTTAGATAATCACCTATTTTTTGCTCTTTAAACATGAAAAGTAAACTTGGGAGGAAAAGGGGAAGAAGGAGAACTGAAAGGGAAATAAAGCAAATTTTAACCTACAAGGTGATGCACCGAAAGTGACATGAATCACAATATAATGACTAAGAATTAGCATGAAATCTCTGAGTTAGGACAAGTACAACTTCCTAGATAGGTTTGCAAAAAGTGTTTCATAGAGAGGTCTGAAATGAAAAGAGGCTATTCGGGGAAAGAGAAGATTTCACGAACAATAACATATTCAAGGAAATAGACACAGACTATGACCTACAAAAAAACATCCACTCTAGCAAATAGGCACAGGAATGAGACAAAGACAACAAGGGATGAACAAAATCCACAAGATTAGCCTTATCAAATCATCCACAATAGTACACAAAGATGCAGAAAAGAAAGAAAAACTTGGGATAACTCACAACTTCTTCAATACTCAGCCAGTATATTATGCTTCAGAAAGAATCCCAAAACACATGAGAACCTAAGGGTAGGAAAAATACCACAGAAAGTCCTGCATAAGCCTTGGAAGGCTAAGAATTAAAGACACATGAAAAGTTTGAGGACAGAAAAAATCTCACAGAAAACTTCTTACATAATCCGAACCTCCTTAAAAAATATCAAAAAACTACTTATATACAAGCTCCCCCAGCACGCAGGCTTGGGAGTCAATTCATCGATTAGATTAGGACAGAATTAGGGTTACAATAGATATACATTATACAATGCAGATACCCTAAAACAGTCTTATCTGCCCATTAATGCACTCGGGAAATATCTCAGTTGATTAGATATGTCTTTGAAAATCACTCCCATCGCCATAAATTTGAGCAGAGAAGTCGGCCTGATCCATCTATTTGTCTGCAACTTGGAACACGTCGCCACCGCCATGTAACTCTGAGATCAGATTCAAATATTTGAATATCTGTTGATAATGGTCACAGGTGGCGCGGATGTCTGTATCAATGGCTCAGAATATATTTGATTCTCCTTTTAAAACATAGCCGTCGATCCCTTCTCTATTATTATCTGGTCTTTGAGCTCAGATCTTATCATAGACACGTGGCACCCTGGCGCAATGCCTTGAACATTAACCACCTTCATCTTGGTCATCGAGGAAAAGCACCTGCTGCAAGATCTATCTGAAATTGCTTTATATGTATCTTGTCTTCAGCGCTAACTTCAACCCTGACTTGGACACGTGGCATCACGACGCATTGCCTCAATGGGTAAACAACTTCATCTTGGTTTTTAAGCCTTTACGCCTGCCGTTGGATCTTCTTTAAGTTAAGGCTTCTTTACTGCTCTGTAAACCCGGGACCCATGACGTTATCAGTGCCAGATGTCATCATAGCACAATGCCTTAAACACTAGATCTCGATTACTTTTACTTTAAGGCTTTACGCCATCCACGCGATCAAACTGGACTTGCTCGACCCTTGTCTTTACATTCTGATCTCAGTCTTGACTCATCTTTAACCCTGGGTATTGAAATCCTTTGTATCTCCAAGTCACTAGATCTATTCTTAACTCTGGTTTTATTGCGAGATTAAGCGACAACCGTAAGATCAAGACATGAATCGACGGCCTGCACGTGATCTCCAAAAGGAAAGGCCTAACACAAAATTATCTAGCGACTTAGTGCCATCCACAAGATCAACGACTCATATTTTATCTTTACAAACTCTGAACAGAACATGACTTTAATTGCCTTGACCTAGGTATATCTGGAGATTCAGCGACAAGGCCTTCTCCAGATCTCGCAATGTTTGATCTGAACCTGAGTTTATCACGAGATCTAGCGACAACCATGAGATTAGAACATGATCAACGATCCAGAACTTGAACCTGATAGACTTCACTTTAACTCTGATTCATTCCGAGATCACGCGACTGAGCATATCTCTCAATCCCCAAGACTCTGGCCTAACCATGGTTTAATTCAGAGATTTAGAGCACATCGACCGATTAGAACCTGATCATGAACATGTGTCTACATCTGAGTCTTTATCTCTGAATCGTCAAATAGAACTCAACCAGAGCTTGATCTTGACTCGGGTTTATCTGGAAATCAGGAGATAAAGGCATCGTTGAATCTCTGAATGATTTCACTAACCCTTGGTCTACACCGAGATCTAGTGCCATCTGTAAGATCAAAACATGATCAACGGCCTGCGCGTGATCTCCAGAACTTAGTTGGCTCGACCATTTCATTTTGAGATCTAGCTTTGGCCCTCCAATTTGAACATGAACAAAACTTGATCTACGGCTTGCGCTTGATCTCCAGATAAAAAGGGCATATTCTTTTTCATTTCAAGATTCAGAGATACAAGGAAGTTAAAGCGCACATGGCTTAAAAAGAACTTAAGTGGCATGAAAAGGTAATGAAGAATTAAAACAGGCCACTAAGGACTTAGGGTTGAAAAGATTCTTATAAGGTTCGACAAGGCATGAACGAGGATTAAGACCAACCCTAGAAATATGCAGAGAGCGAGACGAAGACCAGGAACCACATGACTGGCGGTCAACAACATTCATTCATCAATATGCCTTCTGTCATTTCTTAAGCTCGCACAGCCTAAATCATCGTCGCCTAAGATATCTCCAAAACACAAAGACTCACTCTATCAAGCATCATTGTTACAGACCAGAAACCAATTTTGCTAAAACATCTGTAACATATCGAATATGCAACACCAAGCCAAGCGACCTTAGGAATAAGGTCAACACACACCCATCTTCGTATCCTTATCTTCGCTCGTGATGATACATCTATTCAGTGTAACAAAAAATTGGACGGAAATGGGAAATTGGCTAGGAACCATGACAAAAACCTTACAAGCTGGGCTCTACCCTTGTGGGAGCCTCATTTTTTCCACTTGTAGCCAAATTTGGATAGGATGAGAAATTTGGGTAACATTTTTGGCAATTTCTGCTGAATGTCATCCTGCTAGACATATATAACCAGTGGCCTTATGACATTCCATTGGGCAAGGAGTCTTCATTAAGCACAAAAAGACATCTCTGGGAAGTAGGAGGATTGAAACAAGGAGAAGGAACAACAAACCAAAACAGGAAAGGGACTATATACAAGCAGAAACAAACAAACTGTGCCCAAGCACTTGAAGGAAAACAGGGAAACTAACCTAATCTAAACTAACCAGTACAGAAAATTGGTCAAACAAAACCATTCACTGAATGGTTAAAATAGCTACCCTTCCTCATCAAGATATTTTGCATTAAATGCATTAGGATAGCCAACAAGACATGAGGCGCATAAAATCATGTCAGAAAATATAGAATTGCCTCTTGAAAAAAGGGGTCAAGCTCACTCACCTCAAATTGATCATATGAGGATGTTTCACTAAACTCCTCTTGGACCAAGTATCTGATGGGGCGGCCTCTTAACATGACATTCTTGGAGCTCTCTTTGATGGTCTCCTTTTTATGATTTGCTAAATCCCCATGGTTGCCTTGCATTATGAATAGTCATGTCAACTCCTCTTCCATGGTTAGGGGACTATCATCCTCAATAGAACAAGTAGAGAGCTCTTCATAACTGTCAATTCCCTGAAGGTCTGGAATTGGTTCCAACTCATGTTCATGCAGAAAATCTTTAGGAAGAGAGCAATCCAAGACTAGGCCTCTTTCAATAGGCACATAACTTTAAACCTTTGCCCCAGGGGACAAAGATTCCTCACATAAACTGTCACAAAAACCTTCTATGATATTGAAAAAATAATTTTCTTCAAGGTTTTTGTCTATGCTTTTTCCTTGGAAAATCTCTTCCATAACTGCAGGCTCATGAATTAGCATATCATCAGGATCAATTCCCTCCATCTACTGCAAAATTGCAGAAGTGGTCATGACTCTATCCTTCTCATCCTACTCAACAAAACTAGGCAGCTCGTCAAACAAAAGCATAGCATATTCATCTTTATCACCTCCTTGTCGATGGTGATCTCTCTGTCCTAATTGACTTTCAGCCATAGGTAATGGCATGTCTTCTTCTCCTTCAACAAAAGGGGGAAGCTCATTAAACAAATCAACTAAGAGCTCAGGTTGAGCATCAATCTCCATTTCTTCATCACATGAAGGCTCATCCACTACAAGTCTTTGCTCTGATGTTTGACTAGTATCCTTGAAAAGACTTGGCATCTGACGGCCAGGAGGTGGAGTCCATGAAAGTTGCCTGGCAACTCAGTATCTTGAGGTACCTGAGGGATATCTTGGGATAAACAATTTTCTTGAAAGGACTGCACTTGCAGAGTGGTGGACTGTAACTCCTTAGATATAGTGTTTTGCAAAGGGTGATGATGCTTGAAGCTTGGGATTTCAAATCTAGAGTGTTCAGAGGTAGTCTTAGGGGGCAGACTCTTTTTAAATCTTGGAAAATTGAAGACCCTATCATTTTGGTGTTGCTCACTTGCAACCGGTTCTGTCTCAATATAATCCTTAGGCTGTTGTTGTCCACAACAAGGCTGCAATTCTTCTATAACAGGTTCATGTGCTAAAAGGATGTCACTAAAACTTGGAACTGAACACTCTATAGGTTCTTCATTTGTAGGCTCTTGGAACATGGAAGTACTCCAGCTTGGAATTATAACCTCATGAGGTTTAGGAGACTCACCTTGCCCAAAAGGCCTGAAGCTTGGAACCTTACACTCAAGAGCCTTTTGCTCAGCAATTTGTGATCTCAACTCTGCGTTCTTGACAGCAATTTGGCGATCAAGCTCCTCTTCCATTGGTTCCTTTGCTTCTCATCACCTAGAGTCTCTGCCACTTGGTTGGAAACTAACTCCTCCTCATAACTTTGAGCTTCCATGTCTTGCTGCCCATCAGGCTGAGAAGGGGGGGTGGGTGGTAAGCATGATGAACCTGTTGCTCTTGACTCTCTTGTTTCTTTTGTGCCCATGATGCTTCCCATTGGAGAGCATGCTCATAAGCTTGTCCAAGGGCATATTGATTAGGGGCACATTGAACATATTGACATCCTGCTATGATATGGTAACTCGGACTAAAAATAGCTTTTGGATGGTTTTCGTATTGTTGCTGATTATCCCATTGAGCACTATTTTCATGATATGATGGTGAGTAACCCAACTGTCCATAATAGCTTGACATCTCTACTCATGCAATTAGCTGGAGTTTTCAATATAAGAGATTTGAAACATACCAGCACTTGATCTTTTGAAACCAGTAGACCTTTCCGGAGTCGCCAGATATGCAAGACAATGACCACTTCTAGGTCTGTATTATGTTATCAGCATATCAGAGATAACATAGTTTTGAAAATGAACTTCTTTTGTTGTCCCACCGGGCGTGCCAGAACTGTTAAACACCAAATTTGCACCCTATTAAGCGCTTGAGCCTAATGATCTGGTATAACATGGGAATCACTTCCAGGTTGTGGGACCTATGCTAACTAAAGTGAAACCTCCGGATTCTAGGCCGGTTCCTCTTGGATAATCACCAATTTTTTGCTCTTTAAACATGAAAAGTAAACTTGGGAGGAAAAGGGGAAGGAGAACTGAAAACAAAATAAAGCAAATTTTAACCTACAAGGTGATGCAACGAAAGTGACATGAATCACAATATAATGACTAAGAATTAGCATGAAATCTCTCAGTAACTGTTGTCCTCAAATTTGAGATCACAAATTTGAGGCAACCCTGCGGAATTTTCTTGTCAAAACGTAGTGGTATCCTCTTTGATTTGAACGTCCTGAATGGAGTGTTAATAGAGATAATTCGTCATCCCTGAAGAGTTCTTTATAACACACATTTTCTGCATTCTTAAGTCCTTTTCTTTGTTTTTCTTCTTCTTTTTTGGTGTTTAGTCTCTGTATTTTCCTTGAGTCGATAGCCCTTTGAAATACGCTCGTTTTGAGCTAACTTAGACATCAAACGGAGTAGTACAACTCAAGTTATGATGTAAAAGGTGGGGTTTTTCAAGCCGACTGCATATTCTTTAAAATCCCTAAAAGGTGGGGTTTTTGAAGTCACTTACACGAGTTTAAATTATATTTAATATATTAAGTAGATTTTATAGTCCATTTTCAAATTTCAACTCATTCTGAGTTGATTCGACTATAGTTTTTAATATTTTAATGAAATTAGCTAAAAATAGTCTAATTTCATTTTAAAACTATAGTTATATATTAAATTAATCAAAATTCAAAAGAAGTGTGGTTTTTACTTCTCATTGCATGTCATCCATATGCAAAACATATAAAAAAACTCACTCCTTTGTCTTTCTCTATGTTAAATACGTTGTTTTTGACCTTCAACTGCATGTCTATTCTAAGTTATCATATGTGCAGTTGAAGCTTCCAAACTACGTATTTAATCCTTCTTTAATTACATGTAAATACGTTTATAAAGTGTGTTTTTGCTTTAAGACATCGAATTTGTGAGCCGTTACATATACTTTTAAGTTATGTAAATGCTTTCAAAAACAACGTTTTAAAAGAACTGCCTTTGGAAGTCGTTTTTAAAGGGCAAAACATATGTTTTTATATAATGTAAACGCACTTTCCAAACAGCGTATTTAAAGTCCTTCCCATGGCGTCGTTTTGAAGGAGGATTACATATGCTTAAAGAACGAAATGTTTTAAAAAAAAAAACTTTCCCTCCCTCCTAGGCGTCGTTTTTACTTCCCATTACATATGGCATTTGACATTCGATAATATATGTAATACACTTTAAAAAACAACGTTTTTAAAGTGTTTTCAGAAACGTCATTTTTAAAAAGGAAATACATACATTGAATGTATTGTTAAGAACTTCATTTCTTCGCCATTACATGTGGCGTTTGGAAAACTAAAGCATATGTAAATGCTTTTTAAGAATAGCGTTTTTAAAGTCTTCCAAGAGGCGTCGATTTTTGAAGGAAATACATATCGAATGTGTTGTTAAAACGTTTGTAAGGCCTTTGCTTCCCATAACGTCGTTTTTCACTTCTCTTTACATATGCATTTTGGAATGCTATGTAAATGAAGCTTTAAAACAGCGTTTTTAATCCTCCTCCCATGGCGATTTTAACAGAGGCTCCTCCTCTTATGGCTACAGTTGCTCAGGACAATTCAGTTACTACTCTAGCCATCACATCATCGGCAACAACTTCTTTTTCTTTACCTCCTTGGCTAAGTGCTATAACTCAGAAGAGGAAGAAAGAAGAGATTCCACTGGAGGACTTTGATTTCAGACAGGTTTCAAAGCCCAGAGCTCCAAAGAACAAGAAGGCCAAAACAGTGTCGAGGATTGTTGTGGAGGATAAAGCCAAGTACGCTGAAATCGCCGAACCTTTGGGAGATAGGCAGCCTTCAGATTATAAAATCACAAGGGTGGAATTGGGTAAGCAGACACGTTTGGGTTGTCAACAAGATGCTCAGGATGTTGTTGCCCAACTTACATAGAGGAATGATAAGCTATGGGAGAAGAGGAACAAGCTGAAAGAGGAGAATGCACGCCTCCTCGAGGTCATAGATATGATGAATAATTCTCAGAATGCTGCTCCTATCTCAGTGTCATGCCCTGAAGGTTATGAGGATTGTCGTAAGAAGGCAAAGGCAATTAATGACTGGTGTGCGCAAGTGGAAACACAAAGTATGCAAGTGATCAAAGACACACAAAGTCTTAAGGCATGTGCGATTAACCATCAATGAGATAAGGGAACTTATCTCATCTTTTCATCAGCAGCTGAAGGTCCTAAATGAAGATTTGAATGTTTGGAGAACCATGCAAGAATGTGATCTCAATAAGTTGTGCCAGTCTGAAGTTATCTCTTCTGTGGACGCCTATTTCAAGTCTCTTGATTTAATGGTCAATAAGGAGAGAGTCTTGAATAAACTAGTCACAGATTTGCAAACAATACTGAACTCATGGAATGAACAAGGTCGGATAATAAAGGAGTTCAGTAAATGGTCTTGTGAAGTTATTACTGAAGATGGTGAACTAATTGAAGAAGAAATTGTAATTACAGGGTTCTCCGAAATGATTCGTCTTCATTTAGATGCGGAAGATTTCAGCCCCACTGTTCTTGATTGGTTCATGGAATGCAAGATGTCCTTGAATCAGCTTCAAAGTCAAGTGACTGGTTACACTAAATCTCATGTTTTGCGCCAGGTTACTGTGGTTGCTCAGCATACAGGTGCACCTAATCCAGTTATGATACATGAGTCTCTTCGCAAGTTCGAGGCTTATGTAAATACCCTCTGATGCTGCTTTCTAAGTGTTTAGGCACTTTTTCTGTTGTTTTGTAGAATGTTTTGACATATTACATGTAGTACATGTGATGATTGTAAATACAGGAAAACATATTCCTGTATATCAAAGATGTGTAATCACGTTGCAAGTGCTTTAGGCCTTGTAACATTTTGAATAAGTCAAAATTAGTTAGGGTTAAGTTTTGAATAAGTCAAAGTGGTTAAGGGTTTCCCCTTTTCTCTCCAATTTTCGTATATAAAGGAGAGAGCTCATTGTAATATTTTCATCTTTTGGTTGTGTGCAAGAAAGCTATAGGCAATTCTCTGTATTCTGAAAACTTTGAGTTTCATTGTGCAAAGTTGAGCATTTGAATAAAGGAACAAGAATTGGCAAACTTTGTGTTGTTGGTTTTGAAAATTAAAGAATGTGTTCTTATGTCTCATTAGTTAATCCTTTCTCAAATTAATAGTTATCTTGCATATATCATTTGAGCGTTTTAATCCAAATTTTTCTGAAGACTTTGTGCTTCAAGAAATCGGGGTTACTATAGAGACTAGTGGCTGATATACTCCAAGAACTGAAGACTTTGAGCTTCAGTATTGGACAATAGGTTAGAGTACTTATTCAAGGTGAGGACAGGAGACTTTGAGCTCATTGTATCACTTCGTCTTTAGATAAATCAACTGCTGCCTCGTTTGATTGTTCTTAAGTCAATCATCGAGTCACCGGTATTACTATTGCAAGGTGAACTGTATGTGTTATAGTTCAGTTCTACTTGAAGCCACTTGCGGTAAGAAGGGAGCCTCCCCTATTGCCGAGAGGAGAGAGCAATCTCACATACTACTACCTAAAACACACGTTTTGCAAGTTGTAGTCTTAGTGACTTGCAAAATATTTAGCCAACAGTTTTTGGCGACTCTGCTGGGGATACGAACACAACGTTGATAAGAAGTTCACTTAAGAAGACTTTGAGCTTCTATTTGAGTTTCTCGTTCCGGAGAAGCAACGGAGGACTTTGCGCCTTTAACGGACACTTTGCTTCTTTTACAATATTTTATTGTTGTTTTAAGTTTAAAACTCTTATCCACCTTCACTTTGCAATCTTTTTCTGAAATAAGAGAAAAGGATTAATCGTTTATTCTACAGGAGAGAAATAAGCGAAGTTCCATCTAAAAGTATTTTCAAAGGTGATTTCTTCTAGGTTGGTTCAAAAGGTTCAAGCTGGAAGAATTCAAGCAGTACTATCGACAGAGGATGTAATGTTCCGAGCTACGTCCTGCGCCTTCGAACAGGAATGAACCGAACAAACTGGAGGCGTGCAGTTTAGAGACCGTACGGTACAGGGCCGTACGGTACAGGCCAGGAGGTCGTACAGCTGGAGGACAGGACCGTACGGTACTGGGCAGGAGGCCGTACGGTACAGGGTCGTACAGCTGGAGGACAGAGCCGTACAGCTGGAGGACAGGACCGTACAGCTGGAGGACAGGGCCGTTCAGCTGGAGGACGGGGCCGTACAGCTGGAGGATAGGGCCGTACAATGAAGGGAAGTGCGCCACGATACTCAATGAGTCTTCCGGAGGGTTGAATGATGATTTCCCTTCGATTGATAATTACATAGAACAGTACATCGATCGAATATGATGTCAATGAAGTAT
>MU225749.1:929430-949640 GCA_018584345.1 Thuja plicata | reverse complement strand
TTTGTTCATCTGAGAAAGGCACTTGAGTGACAGCTGGGTCACGATACATACTGGAAACGCCAGCAGCTGAGATCGTTTGGAATGAAGGCTGGCCGCAATTCTCAGTCACGCCATCACTGCCGAATGCGGGTCACAATGAGCAGAACCGGCCGCATGAGGAGTGCAGGAGGCCGTAGCCTCTAAGTCTGCAGGCTGCGTTAGGAGAACAGGGTGAAGACATAAGGAAAGGCCACTACGTTTGAGCAGGAGTCTGCAGGCATTACGGGTACTGATTTCCAGTCACCACGTACACAAGCCAACAAAGGGAATACCGTGCGGGTGGCATTTGTATGCAACACCAGCACCCACGTCAACCACAGCCCATCACGCGGGTAGGCTAGACACCCGCAATCCCATCCTCTCGGCAGTCAGCAGCTTCAACAATGGCGTGCTTCATCATTGACGTCAACAACAATCTCATTTAGACGTGCCAACAGCAAGCTACCAAGCATGAATAAAATTAGGTTCTTTGTGAATTTTATGAAGTAATAAATGAATCGCCATTTTGAATGTAATGCATCATTTGTTTCAAACAGTTAAATACATCAAAAAATATCCGAACTACCTAGTGTTATCTCGAAACTTTGAATTTATCCAATTTATGTCTGTATGGGTTTCGAAAGGAACAAAGAAATTTGGTAAGAATAAACACCAGCCAGTTGAATTTTATAATCATTTGAAGAAGGAATAGAATTACCAGTTGATTTAATTGAAGAGTCAGTACCAGACTTCCTGCCAACTGTTTGATTAAATGCCAAGTGTGTGATTTGCTTAAAGATTGGATGAATTTAGATGGTTTATCGATGAGGCCAACTTAGGCTCATCACATCTTTCACACATCTATTGGACCACATCATTTGGATTCCTCAAAAATAAGAAGTTCGAGAAATACTATATTGGGATAATTTCGATTCTTGATGAATCAAGAATTGGAACTAAATTCTACAAATGTGCATGACGAGCACAAATTTTTCTCCCACTTTCATTATTCCTCTCGTTAGCATGGAGTGTGGTTTATTAAAAGAAAACCTTCAAACTGTACATTTTTGGCAAGAACATAAACCTAAAACTGTTGAGATGAAGTCCAACGAACATCTCTCCTTTCCCTCCAAAGATGACTCTTTGACTTCTGACTCTTTGTATTGAGAACTTATAATTAAAGCTGTTGTTGTAACCATTGTGATGTATTCTGTTTTACTTCAATAAGAAACCTCTGCTCAGTGTGGACGCAGCCAATTGGTGAACCACGATAAAATATGTGTTGTGTTTATCTCATTCTCTGTTTGTCTCTTTTATCTCTGCAATTCTCGTTTCTCTGTTTTCATAAAGTTTTACAATTGGTATCAGATGGGTTAGAATTGCTGATTGAGAAACAGAAAGGATTTCTTCAAAAGTTATGGAAGATTTGAGAGTGCAGAAATTTTCTGGGAAGAATTTCGGAATATGGAAGATACAGATGAAATCATTGCTGATCAAGCAAAGTCTCTCACTCGCAATCGAAGGGAAGACAAAGAAGCCAAGCACAATGAGTAACGAAGATTGGGAATCGCTGGATGAAAAAGCCAAAGCAACAATGTTTCTCTCTTTAAATGATAACGTGTTGTACAATGTTACGAATGAAACAACGACAAAGGTTGTATGGGACAAGCTCATAGCCACATATGCAATGTCATTTGCAGCAAATAAAGTCTTCATCATGAAGAGGTTATACAAATTGAAGATGAGGGAAGATGAGGCCATGATGAATCATCTCAACGATTTCACTACCTTGATCAGCCAAGCGGATTCGGTTGGCATGAAACAAGACGATGAGAACAAGGTTGTCTTATTGTTGTGCTCTCTCCCAAATAGCTAGGATGGAGTTGTAACCATTGTTAGCACTACAGCATCCAGCACGAAAAAGTTATCCTTTGATGAAGTTTCAGCGACACTTCTCAGAAAAGACATGAGAAGGAAGAATATGGAGTCTTCAACCAGCAAAGCCTTAACAATGGTGAGTACCGAAAAAAGGGGAAGAAGCCATAATAGAGATAGAAGCAACAACAATCGGAGGTCTCAATCTGCAAGAAGGTCGCAGTCAAGAGGTAGACAAAACGGTTGTTGGTATTGTGGAAAAGCTGGTCATGTTAAGAAAGATTGTCGCAAATACAAAAAGGCCCAAGAAAGGGTTTTGGACAGCGAAGAAAACATTGCACATGACAAGGATGATGGTATTTAATACTTTCTACAAGCGAGACAAAAGAAAATTCTTGGGTTGTGGATTCCGGTGCTTCCTTTCATGCCACCTCTTGTACAGATTCTCTCATGAATTATCAAGAAGGTAAATTTGGAAAAGTTTATTTGGGTGATAATAATTCTTGTGAAATTATTGGCAAAGGTGATGTTGTTTTGCCATTGCAAAGAGGAGGCCAATGGCTGCTCAAAGATGTTCGTCATATTTTAAAGCTAAAAAGAAATCTGATTTCTATTAGTCAGTTGCATACACAAGGCTGCCATACATTTTTCTTTGCAGATTCATGGAAGGTAACCAAAGGTTCTATGGTGATTGCCAAAGGCAATAGAGTTGGTAGTTTGTATCTTTTAGAGCGTTCTAGTGAGGTGGGAGCTGCTATGATAGTCGTGGACAGTGATGTAGCTCTTTGGCATCAAAGGTTAGGCCACATGAGAAAGAAAGGCCTTGAGGTGATGTTCAACCGTGATCAACTACCAGTTTTGAAATCTGCAGATTTGGAGTTTTGCGAACATTGTCTTTGTGGAAAACAAAAATGGGTCAGCTTCTTGAAGAATGGACATGACAAGAAGATATCACCGCTGGAGCTAGTGCACTCAGATGACTTCGGACCTACGGAGGTAACTTCTTATGAAGGTGCAAACTATTTTGTTACTTTCCTTGATGACTATACTTGAAAAGTTTGGATTTACATGATGTCTCGTAAATCTGAAGTGTTTTCAAAATTTGAAATTTTCAAAGCACTTGTTGAAAATCAAAGTGGTCATAAAATAAAATGTCTAAAGACGGATAATGGGGATGAATTCTGTTCTTTGGAGTTTGATAATTTTTGTGCAGATTATGGTATTCGTAGAATCAAGGTTGTCCCATATACTCCACAAGAAAATGGGGCAGCGGAAAGACTAAATCGAACCATTCTTGAGAAAGCTAGATGTATGCTTTCTAATGCTGGTTTGGGCAAAGAATTTTGGGCGGAAGCATGTAATATCGTTGTTTATTTAATCAATCGCAGTCCCTCATCTCGATTGGATTTCGGCATTCTGGAAGAAGAATGGATGGAAAAGAGAATTTCTTATTCTCAGATTCGGGTGTTTGGTTGTCAAGCATTAGTTCATGTTCCTAAGGAGAAGAGGAGTAAATTAGACTCAAAATCGCAGCGATGTATATTTGTAAGCTATGGAGAAGATCGGTTTGGTTTTCGTATGTGGGATCCAATTGAGAAGAAAATTGTAAGGAGTCGAGATGTGGTTTTTAATGAAATGGTGTTTCCAGCTCTGTTAGAAGAAACACATGGACATGAACATATTCCCTTGTTTGATATTGCCAATAATGGCATTAATTTGCCTCACATCTCCTCCCAAGGCTATAACATAGCACATCCTCAGCACACGACACCCACCTCTGTTTTAGCCCCAATTCCTTCTCTATCACAATCCTCTGATTTTGATCATGACTCTGTTTTTCCCTCTTCTAATACGCAGTCTGCATATACTGATATTTCAAGTAACAATAATGCCACTGATTTATCCTCATATAATTCTACTCATCGAATTCATTCACCATTACACAAGGCACCCACAGATGAGGAAGTCACCGTCTCACGAGCTGCTTCTGCCGAGGAAAACTCTGTCTCTGCCATGAGCAATAATGCGCAGGACACTACCTGCGTCACAAGGGCAAATTCGTTGCCTCCTTCCTCATGTTCGCAGCCCATCGCAAGTTTGAATAGTGGCTAGCTACCACGCCCAGGCACATTAAAGACTCCCACGGTTTCCTTAACACCAGTGGGCAGTGCAGGTCATTTACTCACGGGAGAGACCAGCTCCCATGCCTCACCCCATAGCACTCCTCTCCACGCACAGCATGCCACTCCTCTTCACGCGCAGCATGCCTCTCCTAACACCCACGCGCAGCAAGGCACCAGCTACGGTGATGGGAATTTGGTCCCACTCTCCACTCACACTGTGCCCTGCACACACAGGCAGCACAGAGACGTGCTTGTAAACAAACCCCAGTGGGTGAATAAATCGGTGGCAACTGTGGAAATCGATAGCATATCTCGACAGGAAGCGGGGAAGAAGGCATTCATGCCAAATCAAGTTCATTATAGTACAAATTTTGGAAGCCAATTGCCTAATTTAGCAGACAGCTCTACTCACATGGATGGTAATTCTTTGTAGGATGCAAATTGTCCAGACAGAGATGTTGAGTTGCACGCTGAGGAAAACACACTGTTTCCATTAAGGAGGTCTACAAGACAGCGCAAGCTTCCTTCAAAATTTACAAACTATGAACTATTACTCGCTGAAGAGGCAAAGCCCAAATTGTTGATCTCGGAGCACGCTGAACCGGCCACTTATAAAGCCGCTTGTCTAAGCAGCGATAAAGATGAATGGATGATTGATATGAACGAAGAAATGAGCTCCTTGGAAGGTAACCACACTTGGGATTTGGTCTCTCTACCACCAAATCAGAAACCACTTAAGAACAAGTGGGTTTATAAACTGAAAGATGAAGGCGGAGGTACAAAATGCTATAAAGCTCGATTAGTGGTAAAAGGATATGCTCAACAAGAAGGGATTGATTTCATTGAGATTTTCTCACCGGTTGTTAAAATAACAACCATCCGCACTGTTTTGGGACTCGCAGCTATGTGGGATCTTGAATTGGAGCAATTTGATGTAAAGACTGCTTTTCTACATGGTGATGTGGATGAGGAGCTGTATATGGAGCAGCCTCAAGGTTTTATTGAAAAGGGGCAAGCGCATCTTTATTGCAGGTTAAGACGGAGCTTGTATGGGCTCAAGCAAGCCCCGCGACAGTGGTATTTGAAATTTGATCGCTTCATGGTTGATCAAAACTTCATAAGATGTGAATTTGATCCATGTATTTATTATAAGAAACTTCCAAATGGTGAGTTCCTTATTCTTCTTCTATATGTTGATGACATGTTGGTCGCCGGCACAAGTTCTTGAATTGTTGGTGAGCTGAAAACAAAGTTGGCAAGTAAATTTGCCATGAAGGACTTAGGGGCAGCTAAGAAGATTCTTGGTATGACAATCACACGGGATAGAAAGAAGAAAGAATTACTTTGTCTCAAAAGGATTACATTAACAAAGTTGTGGACAGATTTGTCATGACTGATGCAAAGATAGTTTCTACTCCTTTTGCTTCACATTTTCAGTTGTCTTCCGAATTGTGTCCAAAAACACAAGAGGAAAAGGAATTCATGGACAACATTCCTTATAAATCAGCAGTTGGTAGCATAATGTATGCTATGGTTTCCACTCGTCCTGACATTGCCCATGCGGTGGGAGTAGTAAGTAGGTTCATGAGCAATCTCAGAAAGCTTCATTGGGAAGTTGTTAAATGGATACTAAGATATTTAAAAGGTACTTCAGATTATGTTTTATGTTTTGGTGGCAACAATGAACAGCTGCAAGGATTCACGAATTCCGATCTTGTTGGAGATTTGGATAAAAGGAGGTCTACTACCGGTTATACTTTCATGTTTGCCAGAGCTGCTATTAGTTGGGCCTCAAGGCTGCAACACTCTATTGCTCTTTCTTCTGCTGAAGCTGAATACTTGGCTCTTTCTGAAGGTGCTCGAGAGATGATTTGGTTGCAGCGTCTACTTGGTGATATGAAGTATCAACAAGATGATTATGTTTTATTCTGTGATAGCCGCAGTGCCATGTTTATGGCTCACAATCATACATCTCAGCGACGTTCTAAACACATTGAAATTCATGTTCACTTCGTGAGACACGTGGTCGAAGAAGGAAAGCTGAAGGTTGTTAAGATTGACACAAAGGTCAATCCGGCTGACATATTCACCAAAGTTGTACCCAAAGAGAAGTTCAAAAATGCTAGGACTTCTCTTGGGCTTGTAAAGAAAAGATAAATCAGCAAGGCGAGTAGGGGAATGGTTGATCAGTGGTAGCATCCGTTGGCTATCAGGTGGGAGATTGTTGAGATTAAGTCCAATGGACATCTCTCCTTTCCCTCCAAAGATGACTCTTTAACTTCCGACCCATTGTATTGAGAACTTATTATTAAAGCTGCTGCTGTAACCATTATGATGTATTCTGTTTTACTTCAATAAGAAACCTCTGCTCAGTGTGGACGTAGCCAATTGGTGAACCACGATAAAATCTGTGTTGTGTTTATCTCATTCTCTGTTTGTCTTTTTTTATCTCTGCAATTCTCATTTCTCTGTTTTCTTATAGTTTTACAAAAACCTCCTATTAGAATGTTACCTCTAAACTACTGGAGCAATATCACTGAGTTACGGTTCCCTTAAGAATCAGAAGTGTGGATTGTTCTTCCAACCATTTTGGGGAGCTTCTTGGTTGGAGGCAATTGAAATGCATAGCAAATAGCCAATTTTAGTTGTCACCAATTGAAAACAAATTTCAGTTAAAAATAAAGAAGCAGAATTATTGTACATTCCTTTAGAAATCTCCATGTTATTGAAAAATCCATACCATGTGTGCGGATTTTTGTATAGCTATATAATAGAAAGTATTAAATTTTGAAGGCTAATATTCATCAACTGGATATCTATGTTAAAGTTTAGCCGTAAAAATTTACCATTTTAAAAATAAGATTCATTTTATTTAAGAAAATTTCAGTTCTTTTTTCAATTTTCTATAGCTAATTTAGGAGTAATTTCTTTTCAAGATTTATTCCGCATGGGGAAAATTGGAAAAAAAAAAAAAAAATCGTAATCAAATTGAATAGTACAAAATCAACACTTCACGTAATATCACATAAACTATCTTTGCTTTCGAGACGTTAAACTCCTCAGATTATAACATGAACATCTAAGAATATACTATGAAAAAAGCTTCACCTTAATTTTCTCTACTCCTAAGAACATAGGATTCCTTAAAATTGTCCCTCTCCCTCTCCATACAACTCATCTGGAACAGATAAACCATTACGTTTAATTACATTTTAAAATCTAAGAAAAAAATTACCAGGACTAGCTGAAACAGATGATGATTCGCTTGCTCTGATTCTGCATTTAGAACCCCTCTCCGATTTTAAGTTTAAATAACAGATACTCACTCCATTGATTTTGTTAATTTTTACTGGGCATTTGTTTCTTCCGTTAGGCGGTGACAATTGGGCACATTTGGTGAGTATGTGACCTGAAAAAATTGCACTTGATGCCATCGCCACGGATACAAAATTTTGAAAAAATGAAAATGGAACTTGTATTTTAAATTTGTTTTATAACGAATTCGAAATGAATTGTAATTTTTATTCAAATGGTCTGGTTGTAATGCTTGGAAAATAGATTTTACTTAAAAAAAAGATTATAACACCAAAATGATATTTTCAAGAATAATGTGCCGCCCTCAAATATGTGGTGCTTAAAAGCTCGAGGATTAAAGGTAAATTTTATCGCTTAAATTTGCGCTCTCCTTGTGTATATTTCCTTTTACTGGTTATTACGACATTATATTTATTTAATTATAAAAAAAAATAGCTGGGTGCATTGGGCAAATTGCACTCTCAAGTTTAACTCAAGACCATTGGGAGCAAATTAAGGCTCAAGTCAACTTTGCTACTTATATGCTAGGTTTCTTTATATTTAAAAGATCAATTTCTATTAAAAATCAAAAAAATTATCTCTCAACTAACTATTTTATAGAGATTAAGATTCACATTATTAAAATAATTAAAATAAAATTTAGTGTAAAAAGATGAAGTGTGTTGCAAATTTTGTGAAGTGTGAAAGTGCAAAAAAATATGTACATCTTCCAATGAATAAGTAACATCTATAAGGTGAAATTTTGTAGAAGAGGTTGGTGCCTCCTAAAAGAAGAGATTGGTGTATCTTGTTGAGTTGGTTCTCAATTGTGGGAATTGGTGTCTCTAGCAGGTTGGTAAGTGGGGATCGATATCTCCAATAGGTTGGTATCTACAAATATTGTAAGGTCGTTGTATTTTTGTTATGGCTAGATTTGGATAGTAGATCTAAGATACTCTTCTTTGTGGTTTTCCCTCAAAAGTGTTAGAATTTGTTAAAACAGATATAACCCAAAATCCAATTGAAAATATTAGACAAATAAATGGAAATAAACAAGCAGAATAACAATATTAGACAATCTTGATGTAAATGCTCAGAGGCATAACAGCATCAAGAAAAATCTCTATTATGTTATCCTAGCATATCCAATATATCTCCAATGTCCAAATACAAGTAAGGAAGCATGTTTATATAGGCAAAGGAGAGGTGGAGGCACCTACATTTAGTAAATGAAGGCACCTACATTTGGTAGGTGGAGGCACCTACATTTAGTAAATGGAGGCACCTACATTCTCACCTAAGCAAGATTAAAAACATGCGGAGGAAATCCTAGGAATAAAGGAAAATATAATTAACCCATCTAGGAAATAAAATCCTACACTAACACCCACCCTTAAGCACAACTTAGGTGGATGTAGTAGAAAATATATATGGGTCTCGGCAACAAGGCCGTGTTAGGTACCCATGTACAACTACAAAGCAACCTCTCATAACCGGAGAAAATGAGAAAAACCGGTGGGAAAAAGCTCCTCTCCAAAAGAGAGTAAAAGAAGCTAAAAAGTTCTAGTAGAAATAGACACCTGTTGCACCCCAAGCAAAGCACATAGATGAATGAACTTGCTCTCAGTGAAGGGTTTGGTGAAGATGTCATCAGTCTGATTGAATGTCTGATAATACTGAAGATCAAGGACCTGCTCATGAATCAACTCGCGAAGGTAGTGCATGTGAATCTCAATGTGCTTGGTCCACTGGTGATGGGCCAGATTGCGAGAAATATGAATGACGCTTTGATTATCACAAAAGAGGACTATGGGATTTCGGAAAGGAATGCCAAAATCAGTGAGGATGTTCTAAAGTCAAATGGCCTCAGTAGCGGCATTAAATGCTCCTCGATACTCAGCCTCAGTGGATGAAAGAGCAATAGTAGCTTGCTTCTTGCTCGACCAAGAAACTGGACCTGAACCAAGAGAGAAGCAATACCCCGAAGCAGACTTGTGATCCTGAGAATCGCCTGCCCAATCTGAATTTGTGTATCCTATCAAGTCAATATCCGCTCCTGTTGTATAATGGATCCTATAAATGTGAGTACCCTGGAGATAATGAAGAATCCTCTTAGCTGCTTTCCAATACATCTCATGGGGCTCCTGCATGAATCTGGAGACTATGCCCACAACATATGAAATATCAGGTCTTGTGTGAGTCAAATATATGAGGCTACCAACCAATTGATGATACAAGGTAGCATTGACCAAGGGTGAAGAACAAGAAGCCTCAAGTTTGACTCCTGATAGAAATGGAGTCGGTGCAGACTTACAGTCAGCCATGTGAAATCTAGAGAGCATATCAAGAGCATACTTAGGTTTTCCAATGAAGATACCAGAAGGTGATTGAGTGATCTCAATCCCTAAGAAGTAGTGGAGAAGGCCTAAGTCAGACATCAAGAAGCGATCATGAAGGGCAGTTTTGACTGCCATGATGTGGGATGAGTGGCTCTCCGTGATCAATAAGTCGTCAACATAGAGCACAAGGAAAGTGAGAGTATCATCCTACTACAAAATATAGACATTCGGATCAGAATGGCACCTAGCAAACCCAACTGACAGAAGGAATGAGTCCATCTTGGCATACCAGGCTTGAGGGGTCTGTTTAAGGCCATAGAGAGACTTATGTAGACAGAAAACAAGTGAAGGATCTGGATGAATCCCTATTGTTGCTCCATATATATCTCCTCCTGAAGGTCACCGTGAAGAAAAGCACTCTTCACATCCATCTGATGAACTTCCCAGCGATGGGATGTAGCAATGGCAAGGACAAGTCAGATGGAATTCATTTTGGAAACTGGTGCAAAGGTCTCAGAGTAATCAATCCCAAGAACTTGGGAGAATCCTTTGGCAACTAGGCAAGCCTTGTACTTATCAACTGACTCGTCTGCAATAAATTGTGTTCGATAGATCCACTTGCACCGAACAAGTTTCCTTCCCTTAGGAAGAGGGACTAAAACCCAAGTACGGTTCCTCTCTGAGGAATTGAACTCCTCTTGCATAGCATCATCCCACTTGGTGATACTAGAAGCCTCCTGAAAGAATTGTGGATCAGAAGTTGTAGCAATGAAGAGATGTGGAGCTTGCTCAAACTATGACCATGTTCTTCTTGCATCTAAAGGATCACCAACCCAATCACCTACCAACTCCAATGTCTGACGAGCCCAAAGAGGCCCAATGGCTAGAGAATGTGGAGAATACGGAGGATGATCATCACCCTCTAAATGCTAACTAAGAGAGGAGGTAGATTTATTATCATCATTGTCATTAGAAGAGGAATACTCCTCATTGTGATTAGGAGGATTAAAATCCTTGGAAGAACTATCATCATGCTGTCGCAATGTCTCCATAGGAATGAAGGCTGGAGAAATGGTAGAAGAAGAACTGGAGGGATCTTCCTCAAAATGAACACTCCTCTTGATGAACAACTCATGTGTGGTAGGATACAGAAGCCTGTAGCCTTTGACACTATCTGAATATCCAAAAAATATGCAAGGCCTACTCTGAGGATCCATAACCTTGTATTTCTCTGCTAGAATGTGGGCCCATGCAAAAGACCCAAACACTTGAAAGTGTTTGACTATGGGTTTTTGACCAGTCCAAGCTTGAAAAGGAGTGACTTCCTTCACAACTCGATGAGGAACCCGATTCTGGATATAACTGGCATAATTTATGGCCTTTGTCTAATACAAAGGTGTCAATGATTTGGAGTGGATCATACAGTTGGCCATTTCCTTTAAGGTTTGATTCTTTCTTTCTGCAACTCCATTTTTTTGTGGAGTGTAGGGAACCATGTGTTGAAGATGAATTCCTTCTTAGATGAAAAATTGTTCAAATCTTTGATTGACATATTCCCCCCATTATCGGTACGTATAACCATAGTTTTCCCTGTTTGTGTTTTGGAAAAAGCTTTGAATTCTTGAAAGTACTCGAAGACTACAAACTTTTGTTTGAGGAAATATACAAAAGTACACCAAGAGAGATCATCAATGAAGGTTAAGACATATTTGGCTTTGCTAAAAGAAGGATGTGGAAATGCTCCTGCCAAATCACTATGTACTAACTCCAAGAGTTGTTTGGCTCTCCATGCTTTGCCTTTATCAATTTTTTTCTTTAGGATGCTTGCCAAGAATGCATCCTTGACATACTCCATTAGATAATTGAATAGAAGGCAATCTTGTAACTATGTCTTGTTGACTGGGCTGTTGTAGGTAGTGTTAGTTCAAGTGGCCAAACCACTGATGCCACAAATGACTTACTTCATCTAAGTGAGTAAGTAATGCAAGTGAAGGAGATTCGGGAACAAAATGAGAGAAGTGATATAGTCTAGACTGATGATCAACCTTTCCCACTACAATTGTAGACCTATTGTTGATCTCACTAATTACCACTGTATCTGGAGTAAACTCAACTCTCTTTCCAGAGCCTGTATGAGTGGTCTGTTAAACATATAGGAGATTAATTGGCAAAGATGGAATACAAAGGACATCATGAAATGTTCCTTTGCTCATGTCAATAGACCCTCTCCCATGCACTTCGACAGGAGTGTCATCACCCAAAAGAATAGATGGAAAAGAACATGACTCCAAGGCAGAAACTATTTCTTGTGATGAAGCCACGTGGTGTGAAGCACCCAAATCAATTATCTAGGAATGTGGTTGTGAGGCAGCAACAATAGGACCTTACCCTTTCCTTTCCATTTACTTGTGTAATTTGTAGACTCTTGAGATGAACTTGTCTTGACATAATCAGGCACCTTGAAATTGTTCTTTTCAAGAAGATGAGACAAGTGATCAATTTGCTTCTTTAGACATTTGTATTCATCATGACCAAGTTTCTTACAATAAGCACACATTGGTTTCTCCTTCTTGGACTTATCACCTTTTGAAGAAGATTCCGCATTTGTTGCTTTTAGGGAAACAAATTTCTTTTCTTGCCTCTTTTCTCTTTAGTACTTTTGTTTATTTTCCTGCTTAAAAGGTCCTCTTTGTTCTTTGGTGCCCTAATTTGCAGTCAAGGCATGAGATTTAGAGGGCTTCAATGTGCCCATGTGAATCAATTTATCTTTCTCTTTTGTGAGTTCATTTGCAAACTCATCAAGAGAAGACATTTTATAGTTGGTTCCTAAGGCACTTTTAGTGGCATAGAATGTAGAAACAAAGACTAAATAGTTTTGACCAAGTTTAGAAAGAACACTTAGAATTAGTTGTGAATCTTTCTTATCAATCCCACATGCTTTTAATTGCAATCTTAAAGTCTTCAACTTTGTGAAGAAGTCTTGAATAGTTTCAAAGTTACATGGGTTTAATCCTATAATTCTCTAATTGATGTCCCCTTAATTCATCTTGTTTACTAAACAATCGTTCTAAAGTTGTCCATACATCATTTGGAGTTGTGGCAGTTTCAACATGAAAGAGAAAATCAGGAGATATAACCATACACAAAATACCATCTGCTTCATCGAATTTTTTGAACCATTTAGGCTTTTCCACAAGCAATGTTGTTTCAATTTTGACACCCATTTTTACTCTATATAACCCCAAATTCTTAAGATAGATTGTCATTTTAGACTTCCACTCATATTAGTTATAAGGTGTGAGTAATGGTATTGTTAATTGATCCATTTTAATGCAGAAAATAAGATTGTTGTGTGAAATGGAAGAGAGACAAATCACATAGAAAGAGAGTGCATGAGACCACCCCCTGTACTAGATCAAGAAAAATTACCTCCCCAAAGTGTTACAAGGTTGGCACTTTATAATTTAGTGCATTTACAGAGCTCTTTTCTGAGTTACAATCTTCAATAGGTTCACAATGGCTGAAATTACAATTTCTATTACAAAGTGAACCGGAGATAAAATCTAGAAAAAATGAACCCTAAATCTACGTAGTTTTCTTCACTAGCTTTCCGATGATATCTCATTTTCAAAAAATAGAGCACCGGGGTGAAAGTTATGGCCAAATGAAGAAAACACAATATCAGACTTCAACCTACGAAAAAATAGGTAAAATGAAAAAAAAATTGATCCAAACCTCCTTTAAAGCGAAGATCTCATCTCCAGCTTTCTATCGATACTTCATTTGGAAATTTTTGACATCATGAGCGAAATCTATGCTTGTTTAAAAAAATGTCCTTTTTGGGGGCGAGAGGAGGAGCTCCTAGTGGTTTTTTGGTGGAGCCACCAGCGGAGGTGGCACACTGGCGATGCATAGGATGAGCGGAGGTGGAGTCAACCGCTTGTCAGCTCTATTGGTGGCATTATCGGTGGTGCATGGTGGTGTCTGCAGTCTGTGGTCGACGAGCACAAAGCTTAGCAGAGTAGAGGGGTCGGTGGCACGCCGGTGGTCAGCGCAGTTGGTGGCCAAGGTCGACAGTTTGCGGAAGTGTTGTCAGTGGTTAAAGCTGGAGGCTCTGGCACTGACACTTAAGGCTAGCGCTGAGCGCTGGCCGAAGTCGCTAGTGGCTAGCCGCTGAGGCTAGTGGTGAGCGTTGTATGCGCAACGCTTTACAAGCACTTAAAACTTAGCGCTTCATGCTCTTAAAATATTTTTTTATTTTTTTTTATTTTTTTTAAAAAAATGCCTCGTTCCGCGTGTCGAGGGTCATACAACTTGTATGGGAAAAAACAAATTTGCCACAGAAGCTCGTGACATCGAAATGGGGTGAATTTTATATCAATATTTGTCTGCGAGGCCTTCCAGACGCGATGGTGTTATCCTTTTAGTCTGAAAATGCTCCAATTGCAAGTTGTCTTCCAGATTTGAGCAAAACCTTCATTTGCAACTTTTGCAAATGATCTCGAAATTGGATGAAACGAAAGCCAATCTTGACTTTCTTGAGCCTTGTGGACGTGAAGGAGCGGTCAGAATTTCTCTCCAAATTCTTAAAAGTGCTTAAATCAACTAGATCAAGAAAAATAACATATATGCACAAAGACTTGATGGATCTTCATAAATCTTGTTGTTCTCCAGATCGTACGAAACGCAAGAGAAATAACAACAAGATTTGACAAGACCTCTAAGTAATCTAAACTTTCAAAACTTGCTCTGATACCATGTTAGAATCTATTAAAATAGATATAACCCAAAATCCACTTGAAAGTATTAGACAAATAAATGGAAATAAACTAGCAGAATAACAATATTAGACAAACTTGTTGTAAATGCTCAGAGGCATAACAACATCAAGTAAAATATCTATTATGCTATCCTAGCATATCCAATATATCTCCAATATCTAAAAACAAGTAAGGAAGCTTGTTTATATAGGCAAAGGAGAGGTGGAGGCACCTACATTTAGTAAATGGAGGCACTTACATTCTCACCTAAGCAAGATTAAAAACATGTGGAGGAAATCATAGGAATAAAGGAAAATATAATTAACCCATCTAGGAAATAAAATCCTACACTAACAAAAAGGTTTTCTAGGTAAATCTCGAGTACTTAATTTTGTGGATCTTGTATTTTTTTCTAATTATTGTGGTTGGCAAATTTTAAATGAGTAAAAGTTTTCCTTATATTGATTCATCCCCTAGTATAAGTGTGTTTTATCACTAATTTTTGAGCTTCATATTAGGTATGAAAATCCATCAAAGCGTAATGAAAGGGGGATTTTTAAGATGATGTGGTTACAATTGTTCTAGTAGGCAATGCATGTGAATGCCTAAAATAATGTGGTTTCAGTAGTAAGATATGTAGAAAATAATTTTTTTGTCAATTTCCAAGTGTATATCCAAATATATAACTTGTTCCCAACATCCTTTCTATTCATACTAAAGTGAGAGCTCTAGAATAGAGGGATGAACATCCAAAAAATAATAAAGAAATGAGGTATTTTGTTAGATGTTATAGTTGTAATTTCCTTGTTAGACATATATGAAAATATAGGCATGAAATCTAAACTATATGATGGAATACCTCAAAGAGACACCATATCATACAATTTAGTGAATACAGTACACAAACTAAATATTTTGATAAGTTCTTAGAAAATTCCAATAAAGTGCAATTACCCTATGCAAATCCATATTACATAAGTTTTTCCAACATCTTCCTTTCCTATGCTAAAATAGAGGATTTGGAACAATGAATAAGTAATGTAAATATGAATTTTATCAATTTATAAAGCCAAAAGTTATAATATCTACCTATTTCCTCCTTACTTATGCTATAATGGGATCTTTGGAATAGAATGTTTAGATGTCCATGAAAACATAAAAGACATATATATTTTGCTAGTTTTAAGTTATAAATTCCTTACTAGACGTGTATGCAAAATGTTGACTATTTGAAAGGATGCCTCACAAAGATGTGATCTCATGGAACTAAATCATTATAGTATCTTGGAAATTGTTCTAAAAATATGTAGATGAAAGAGATATTTTTGCATGAATATGTTTTAAAGAGAGGGCCAAAATAACATAACATACTTGTAGCGTCCTAAAAAATTAGAACCCATAATTGGATGCTCAGTTAGGCCCCATTTTGTTAATTTTGAGATTTCATGTCTATTATGCTTGATCCAACTACCTATTTCCTCATGATCCAGCATCTATCCTATCTTCCCAGCTCCCCATTTGAATTTTGATGATTTCTCCTAGGTACAAAACACCTAGGGCTTTTTGTTCCTAGGAACACAATGCCCAAGGCATTGTGTTCTCCAAGGTTTGGGTCCAAATTTAAACTGGGGCTCGTTGGGGTGATTCAGTGGGAAATTAGATCCATGGTCAGCCTAGCTTAATTTTGAATCCCAAAATGTGTGATGATGTATATAAACACTCTATCTCTCCTCATTTTGGTATCCATTATCAACCAAAAGCAATAATTAAAGATCCACATCCAATAACAAGATATCAAGTTCAAGATTTGAAAGCAAGCATCCAAGATCTAGCATCTCTCCAAACATCCAAGGCATTTTCAAGGAAATATTCTCCATTTTAGCGAGCTTCTCTCCCATGATGGCCAAGTAGAGGGGTTCTCAAGAAAGAAAGAAGATCCTTTGTTCATCCACATTCATTCTTCCTTCATAGAAAGTGTTCAATCAAACAAAACAACATTGAAGATCTAGGAGTGGCATTCATAGATCTATGCATTTATGAAGGCATCCTTGATTCATTTTTACATTTCAAGTTCAATAACTACAATTCAAGAAACATTCAAGCATCTTCATTAGTATGTGTGATCTCAATATCCATTCATGAAGGTATTTACAAGGTAGATCTAATATTTACAATCACAGTTACTTTGCTTTATGTTATTTCATTTCATTTTCAAGGTTGATTCTTAAATAGGGGTTTGACCAAGGCAAATCCCTTTCCACAATATTTTCCCCCTTTTTTGTGTGGAGGAACAGATGGCACAACTGTTAGGACTTAATCTAAAAAGTGCAAAATATGTGGGATTGGTTTTAAAAGTTTTGAATAAAACCCCTACGTACAAAATGTCACAGGCATCTTATTCCTGAGAATTGTTATCTATTTTTGCTACTAAGATCAATAAAGTAGAGCTTTTATGAATTTTAAATGAAGGTACATTTTAACTATGTTGTAACACATTCATGTGCATGAAGAAAATAACAGAAGATTATGATGCTACATGCATTATGAAAATGCATATGACATAGGAGTGTCCAAAATTTTTGAGAAAGGTAGTCTTTATTGATAATGTAAATGTATAATATCTCACACAAGCCATGAGACTAACCATTATAATGCACATGAAGAAAACATTATACATTCATGGGTACTATGAAAATTAAATGCATAGGTAGTAAAGGGTGACTCATCATTGCCTGGATGATGAGTATGGCTTGTGTTGCTTTGTCTTGTCTCTAATCTTCTCTCTTTCATTGCATCCAGTTGTTGTGTCTTTGTTGCTCCTACCTAAAATGTATGTGTTTAAGAGATAAAATTTTGTTAGACCAATGATCTAAGAAATGTCAGGTCATCATACACTACATGTACACACATCTATAAACATACAACCTGAACTCGTGTGCATCATAATCACTAGCCTACCATGGATGTCTAAGAAAATAAGAATTACCAAACACACAGATTCATATGCTCATTTTTATGTAATAATTTTGTTTCATGTGTAGGATGAGGTGCATAGTTATTATTTGTCGGTATGTGGGGCCAAGTGGGCTCCCATAAGGGTTGAGCCCATCATGTCAGTAAATAATAAGCATGCATCTCTAAACACATATTTTGTTGCATGATCTATAATAATATATTCAAAATAGTGCAAGAGAATCAATTTTCAATGCAAAGATAACATGCTACAGGAATCTAGATAATAGTTGCTACAGGAACGTTACATGCATTGTATCAAGCATCAAAGAGAAATAAGAAATATTTTTGTGCCAAGGTTTCATATCAAAACATTGCTACAGACCAAGAACATAAAAGAGGAAAATCATAATGAGATCAATGATATAATGAGTGGTAGGATACAATGCAGGATTAAAATTCAATACCATATTCAAAGAGGTGTCGCATAAAGAGAATGTTGTTGTGTTAATGTACCCAAGCACACTCATTTTTGCAAGTATTAACAACGTTTGGAAATTTATATAAAACCATGACAATGATCATTGTTCTAGTCTAAGGAAAGAGAGATGCTATAGGAAGGTGAATCACAATAACATAAATGTGATGGAGGAAGATTACTTAGAGTGATCTTGATGGAGGCAAGTGGTCACAACAATGGAGGTATGCATGATAATATTTTCTAATAAAGATACTTTACACATTGTGAAGGGGTGAAGGGAATCTACTTATTTGTTGTCATCAATTGATCATGTTTCCCAAGAAGACATAAAATAGTTCAAGGACAACCTTATGTCTTCACATAGTTCATCCTACATAATGCATGAGAGTCAATGGATTGTGAAGAAGAGAGGCAACAAAATAAGAACATTGATGACAGAATAATTTTGAGAGAATAAACATTAATAAGGAGCCATATCAACGATGCTAATGTATAAACCAATGATAAAAATTATCAAAAAATGATGAGATGCTTGGAGATCAATAAGGATAGGTACTGTCACAGTAATAAGTTCAAGGTTGTCAAAAGGAATCATATAGAATAGTGATCATCAGACCAAGTGTTTATTGTTATAAGACAACATACAATTAATATCACTGTCATAAAGGATATGTGAAAGAAAATCACAATCATAATGACCAGCTGCAAGACACCTCATGCTACAAGAGGAGATATATTTTTTCAGAACAATGGGATAGGAATACATGATGAAATCACTAAATGAGCATTAAAAGACTACCATGATTCATGACCAAGATAATTAATGCCACAGTCATATATAGTACAACAACAGGGTACTTTTAGGTGTTTTAAAAATAGAAGGTCGTGTTTTCAAGGCTCATCTCTGATATAAACCTCAAGTATAGAGAAATCGTAAAGGGGTATGTCATTTTTTACAAGATCATTATTACCATAGAGGTACGGCACGATAACATCTATTCTATAATAGAGCATAAAAATTCATCACAGAGAGAAAGTAATGGACATCTTTAGATACCAAGCATTGAACAGTAAAAACTAACCAAGAAGATTGAAATGCTATTATATAGGCAATTACCACAATGCGGAGAATAGAAGCAACATTAATACCAATGTTAAATTGATATTGTTGTTATAAGATCTCAAAAACAATTCAAATAATGTTAAAGTGATACGAAAAAAATTGTAAAGCTTAACAACTATGATAGAGGAATTGTTAGAGTTGGAAACAATGCACCTTGTCGTATAAAAGGAATTGGATCTATTATACTTGATGGAAAGACTAATACTGATGATGTTTATTTTGTGGATGGATTGAAACATAATCTTTTGAGTGTTACACAGTTACTTGATAAAGGTTATCAGGTACAGTTTGTAGAAAAGACTTGTAGTATCAAGGATAAGGATGGTAGATGGTTGGTACACGTACAAGAACTAGAGGTAATGTTTTTCAATTGAACCCTACTGAGATGACATGTTCGATTGCTAAAGTTGATGACAGTTGGTTATGGTCTAAAATATTTTGTCACATAAATTTTGATAACATTGTGAAAGAAAGTACTACATTTGCTGTGAGAGATTTTCCTAAGATTGTAAAACCTACTAACATGGTATGCAAAGAATGTGTTATGGAGAAATAGAAGAGAAGTTCTTTTCCTAGCAAGAAGTTTACTATAGCAGCAAAGTTGGAGATTGTTCATACAAATTTGAGTGGTCCTACTAGAACAATAGGATTTTATGGTGAAAGGTATTTTATGATTCTTGTTGATGATTTCACTATAATGATGTGGGTATCATTTCTTAAAGAAAAATCATAAGCATTTGAGAAGTTTAGATTTCTTAAGAATAGAGTTGAGAATGAATCAGGAATGAAGATTAAATGTTTAAGATCAGATAGAGGAGGAGAATTTACTTCAAGTGAGTTTAACACCTTTTGTGAAGAGAATGGTATTAAGAGACAACTTTCATCCCCTAGAATACCTGAGCAGAATGGTATTGCAGAAAGAAGGAATAGGTCTGTAACATAAGCAACAAGAGCTATGTTGTTTGAGAATGATGTGGCGAAGACATTTTGGAGAGAACCAGTGAATATAGCAGTATATACAATGAACAAAGTACAAATTAGAGAAAAAACAAACAAGACTCCTTATGGATTGTGGTATGACAGATCAAATGATTTTAAGTTATGTTCATATACAAATGTTTATGGGTAAAAGTACAAACCTGTGTCACACTTTTATAAAGGAAAAGGACCACAACATGCAAACTGTTCAACTTTAATGACATAAAAGGTGGCATTTGTATTTAGAATTTGAGGATGATGTAAACT
>MU225749.1:880345-898585 GCA_018584345.1 Thuja plicata | reverse complement strand
ATATTCCTCCTTATGAGGAATCCTACACTTGTCTCACACACTTATGACATGTGGCATCCATAGAAATGGGAGTTACAATGTAACTCCCTCCTCACCTCTCTATTAAAGAGATGGCTTTCTTTCTCTCTCACACACATTAGATACAATTCTTCTCTACTTCTTGAATATCATTGTAAGAGCATAGCTCTCTCTCTCTCTCTCTCTCTCTCTCTCTCTTTCTCTCTCTTTCTAGGCATTTTTTCCCATTCATAATATTATCACGGGGTTTTTTTAACACTTTTCCCCCTTCAAAATCTTGTCTCCTTGCCTAATTATTTTTGGTGTATGCACTTAGTTTTACGTTATTCATGGTATCACTTCTTAAACCTAACTCTTAGATTAAACAATTTCCTTTCTCTTTATCTTATTATTTTTCTAACAGATATATTATGTAAATATTTTTCTAATGAAATGAGGAAAGAGTTTGAGATGTCAATGTTTGGGGAGATCAAATTCTTTCTTGGCCTACAAATTCTTCAACGGCATGCAAGTATCTATATCACACAATCCAAGTACATCAACGAAGTGCTAAAGATATTCAAGATGGAATATTCCAAACTAGTTGGAACACCTATGGCAACTAGATGCAAGTTGACAAAGGAAGATAAGTCAAACAAGGTAAATCCGACCCTATATAGATCAACGATTGGAAAATGCATGTATGTTGTTCATACCAAACCAGGTATAACACATGCAGTTGGAATAGTTGCAAGATTCTCTGCTAATCCCAAGGAATCATACATGACTGATGTCAAAAGAATTTTGAGATATCTCAAGAATATAGAAGATTATGGCTTATGGTATAAAAGAGAAGGCATATTTGAGCTTCAAGTCTACACTGATGCTGATTGTGCTGGAAATTTAGATGATAGGAAGAGAACAACAGAAGGAGCACTCTTCATGGGTGATAGACTTGTCACATGGATAAGTAATAAGCAAGGATTCATCTCACAATCTACTACAGAAGCATAATATGTGGTTGCTGGTGCAAATTTCTCTAACATTGCATGGATCAAGTAGTTATTGGAAGGTATGAATATGAAAATTCTTGAACCAGTGATTATCTATTGTGATAATACCAGTGCAATAAACATATCAAAGAACCCTGTCATGCATGCTAAGACTAAGCATATTTCTATAACGTATCATTACTTAAGAGAACAAGTGCAAGAGAAATAGGTGATACTAGAATATGTTCAATCCAAGAAATAATTAGCAGACATATTCACAAAGCCATTTCCTAAAGATACATTTGAGTACCTGAGAAAAATACTAGGGGTGCGACCCTTGTCTATTGGTTACTAAGCTGACTAAGAGTCTGCATCAGCCTAAACATATTCAGAAGATCATTCATGTTGATGCAATAAAAGAGATGGACTACAAAGATACATCAGTACACAGAAAGGTACTTATCTGCATCAAACACCAGATTCATTGTATTGTTGATGGAAAAAGAAATTCAAAGAGTATATTATAAAAAGGAGGAAGGATAAAGTTTGGCATTGCTATCAAAGGAAGAGATGACTTGAGAGATTATATATCCATATGAAATATCCATCATAATCATCCAAAGGGAGAGAAGTATCCTAAGGGAGAAAGTATATTATCTATTGTTGTCAAAGGAAAAAGAGATATGAATAGAATCATCAAGGAGAGGAATAGTGAAAGGGAGATAAAATATCAGAGAAAGATTCAAAGAAACATCCATCTAAGGGAGAGAATGAAGATTGAAGAAAGTACTCTGCAAGAAACAAATCCAAGATAGAAAAGCTTATCGAGAGCCAAACATTTGTATTGGCTATAGAACAATAAGTATTGGTAGATTGATGAACTACAACTGATACATTTCATATTGTATTAGTAGTAATGTAGTGTGTTGCCATCAATGCCAAAGGGAGAGATTGATGAACTATAACTGATTGAATGTTTGAAGATGTTAAGTTGATGATCACTAAGATGCAGAAAGTTAATGCAAGACATTAAATCTATTAATGTATTGTATTGTCATTGATGTCAACTTGATATAATCTGATTGGTTATATACATATTGTCAAAGACTTCAAAGAACCAAAGAGATAAAGGTTATGATATCAGTAATGCATAAAATTTCAATATACACCAAGTGACAACAAACACTGACGGATAGTGCACCCCGACACATAGAGATACCCAAGAGAAAAGTCATAGTGATGCCCAAGCAAGTTACCCAAGCAAGCATTACCGAGCAGAACCTAATTGAAACTTGAGAAGAACCACAGTGTTTCTCAACGGACAGACAACCCTGAAAAACAAAGATGCCCGAGGATAACTAAATTCAAGACCAAACAAACAAGGAGTTAAACACCGATAAGAACTGAAGTTGAGAAATGACAAAATACTTAGCTAGCAGGAGCTAAATATGGAGTTAACTAGTTGATCACATTGTTTTAATTGACAAGTTAAAAGCTACAGATAAGCTAGAGTTTTAAAGATAGTTTTATTGTAGTTGTCAAGGATAAATCTACGGGATAAAACTAAAGCAAGCTTTAAATAAATAATTGTGAGAATCGCGGATCATGCCAAGAATAAGAAATTCAAGGACTTAGAAATGGTGAAATCATGTCTATAAGAGAGACAAGATAATTCATTATGAGTTAGGGGAAGAGAATAGAAAAGGATACTGAAGAGAATATTGGTGAAGAAGACTTCATACAATCCTGATCAAACAAGATAAAGAACAAATCTAAATATTTCTGCGGACACCGAGCAACATAGAAGCAACAACATCACCAAGCAGAAAGAAGTGGAGCAAAGGAACAGAAAGGAAACAAAGATTAGAAAGGTATGATCTGAACATCTACAAGTCTAAGTTGTATTTATGAACATATCATATACTATTTCAGTTTAACCATTGGATCCGAAAGTATCTTAACCGGGCAGGGTTTATTTATCCTTTATATATTGAGATACATCCCAAGGAGTATCAAAAAGTTTATCATGAAGATAACATAGTGAAATTCTAGATATCAAGTGACAAACTATTATGTTTAAATCCTCTAACAAGGTCGCACTTAACAGTGTGTTTGTAACCTTTAACAGGGTTGGCTCTTCACCGAGCTCACTTCAGAAGAGTGAAAATTTTGGGTTACTGATCCCAAGTGGTTTTTTCCCTTAACATTGTTTCCACGTTAAAAATCCATGTGTCAAATGTGTTTATGGTTCATTACTTTAATTTTTTTTATTTACACTTTACTAAAACAGGATTGATTGGTAAACACTAAGTTATTTACTGTATTTTGGTAAAGGCTAGACTATTATTCGGTAAAACTTAAGAATAAGGATTAACAGTGAACTCCGAGCAGTAGTTATTTGCAAAGATAATTTATGGGCATACATCTTGTAGGATTGAAGATAACTTGAGGTTTATATTTGAGATATAAAGTTTTGGTTGGTTTATTAAATTAATTTTTGAGGCCACTGATTCAACCCCCCCCCCCTCTCAGTTATTCTAACAAGCTCTAGGTTGTTTGATATCCTTTGGAAAGGTTGGAATATTGTTAAGGCATGAATCACAAAAAATAGGTTCCTCATGGATAAAGATCAAGTCATTGGTTACAAAGCTACTTGGTTGAATCTTTAGCATAAGGATAAACCTTTTATGTTTCTACAAGGTTTCTCAGCCAAGAGATGGTTTGATTTGGGCATCAATACATTAAGATATATATTTAGCAGTGGTATTCTCATTGACTGAGCCTCACTAAGAACAAAGTTCAATATTCCGCAATCTCAGTAGAGTACCTATAGTATTCTCATAAAGTCTTGTAAGATTGTCAACACCCCCATCACTTATGTTGGAGAAGATGAGAAATGTTATGACTTAAAGTGGTGTAATGGCTCATTATTAAGCAATATCAAAGAGGAATATGTTTATAAGTACCTTGCTAATATTGATACAATATATGATCATATTAATGCTTGTTAGAATATTAATCTTTGTAACATTGAGTATAAAAATATCTACATATGTTGTGGAAGTATGTATCTGATCCTAATAAGTCTTGTCTTAGATGGTTACTCTTGCTTCAAAAATTTCCTTATAAGAATTTTACTGATGATTCTAACATTTTTCTTATCTGCAAAAATCTTGAGACTATTCAACGCATCTTTTTTTACTATCTTTATGCCAGAGAAATTTGACTTCTCTTGTGTTATGGTTTTAACAATTGGAATTATAATGGAAGTGATACTATTAACAATATTTTATTTGGAAGCTTTAATAATGTTGACAAGTTTCTTTTTTTGTACTTCTTTATCTACTAAATTTCTTTGGCATCTTTGAAAGGCTAGAAATGAGTTCTTTAATGGTACAAGGAGGATGCTAAGTGAGTTTCACAAAAAAAAACTCATGTATTTTAATATTGTCTCATGGGTTAGAGTTAATATGGAGATCTCAAAGGCCAAGTTTGACAAGATTTTGGGTGGTGGAATCACTATGGTGAATAGGAAAGAAATGAGATATGGACACACTAATGTGTATGACCTAACCCAACCTTCCATAAGAAGTTGTTGGAGCTATAAAATAGAGTCAACAAACTAGAATAAGAGAAGGAAACTGCTACCAAGAAGGATGAAAAGAAGCATGGCCCAAGGATCTTATTCAACATCAAAAGTGATTCTAGCATTGAAGTGGTTAACTCTAATGAATAAATCTCCATGATCTCTCCCTTGTTAGGAGAAATTAAATGGGATGAGATGGATTAGAGTAGAAATCAATAGTCCACTAGATGGAATAATCCCTACATTTTTTTGTCATGGATATATATGTTAGAAATCTTATCTTTTTTGTATGATTGTTAAAACTAATATGTTGTTATTATGTTTCTCATATTAACATATAGAGGATTGATTTAGACATTGGTTTTACTTTCATTTCTAAACTTTTGTAATGTGATTACTTTATATTTGATATATAAAAAAATTGAATCCAAGATCAAATGTTTGTGGTCTAATAGAGGTGGTGAGTTTACATGAAATTAATTTGATAGATTTTGTTAAGAGCATGATATTAGAAAATAATTGACTGCACTTAGGACTCCGAAACAAAATGGAGTTGTTGAAAAAATAAAAGGAGTGTCATTGAAATGGATAGAACTATGTTGAAAGATGTTGACTTGCCCAACATGTATTAGAGAGATGCACTACACACTGTTGTATATATTCTTAACAAGGTATAAGTGAGAGTGAATTAGACAAAGTCTCCCTATGATCTATGGTTTGGAAGAACACCTACTAAAAATTATTTCAAAATATTTTGAAGAAAGTGTTACATCAAAAGAGATGAAGAAGTTTTAGGAAAATTTGATGCAAATATGATGAAGGAATATTTTTAGGATATTCTAGAAAGAGCAAGGCATGCCATCACTACAACAAGAGGTTGAAGAAGATGGTGAAAATAAAAAATGTTAGAGTAAGTGAAGAATGGGATTAGGTTGCTTTGAAACCCAAGACTAAATTAGAAGACACCCTCTTTTCAAGAGAAGAAGAAAATGATGATCCAAAAGACAAGTAAGATTTAGATGTGAAAGAAAAGGAACTTGAGCAATAACCCGAGACACTTGCAAAGAATCATTGGAGACAAAGAAAATAGAGTTAAAACAAGAAGAAGAAGACTTTCTAAGGAAATTGAACAAGTAAATCACTATTTATTATCTAAGGTGGAACCAAAGAAACTTGTATAAGCTAGTAAAGATGATGGATGTATGAAATAAATGGAAGAGGAGATAAATAAAATAGAGAAGAAACATACATGGGAATTGGTACCTAAACTAGCGGACAAGAATGTGATAGGAACAAAGTGGATGTTCCATAAAAAGATAAATGAAGATGGAGAAGTCATAAAAAATAAGGCAATATTGGTTTGTAAAGGTTATACACAAGTTGAAGTTATAGACTTCAAGGAGACATTTGATCTAGTAGCTAGGATGGAGGAAATAAGGATGTTTCTTGCATCTAGTGAATATAAGAACTTTTAGGTATATCCGATGGATGTTAAGTCAACATTTTTGAATGGAGAACTTGAATAAGCGGTTTACATTGAAAAAATGAATGGTTTTAAGGAGTCAAAATATTTAGATATGGTTTGCATACTCAAGAAGGCACTTTTATGCACTTAAGAAAGGTCATAAAGGTTGGTATGCAAGGTTGGATAGGTATTTGTTACAGTATAAAATAAAAGAAAGGCACTATAGGCAATAATCTTTATTTGAATATTAAAGATGATAAGTTGTTGATAGTAGTGGTGTATGCTGATGATATCATCTTTGGTGGATATGATGATGTTTGTAAGATATTTGAAAAATAAATGTAGAAGGAATTTGATATGTCAATGATTGGTGAGTTTTCTTTCTTTCTTGGTCTTCAAGTAACTTAGTTGGAAGATGGAATTTTCATTTCTTGGACCAAGTATATTAAGGAGATGTTGAAGAAGTTTGGTATGGAGAATTGTAAACCAATTGGAACCCCCATGGTTACTAATTTTCATTTGAGAAAGGATGATGAATCTCTAAAAGTGGATCAGAAGCTCTATAGATCTATGATTGTTGGATTTTTGTATTTGACTACTTCAAGCTCATATATCATGCATGAATACTATTTGATTGCTTGATATCAAGCTAATCCTATGCAATCTCATGATAATCCAGTTTAGAGGATATTTAGATATTTGGAAAAGACTCTAAATTTTGGTTTGTGGTATAAAAAGGATCATGATTTCTCTTTGAAATCTTACACAAATGTTTATTGGGCCAGATGTGCCGATGAAAAAATAAATACAAGTGGTGGTGCATTTTTCTTGGGAGGTAGATTGGTCTCTTGGTTGAGCAAGAAGTATGATTCAGTGTCATTGTCTACAATAGAGATGAGATACATAACAACAATATGGTGTTGCACTCAAGTGACATGGATGAAGTAAACCCTCAAAGATATTAAGGTGATGTATGATGAAGAAATTTCTATTATGTATAATAATACAAGTCCTATTAACATTTAAAAGAATCTGGTGATGCATTTAAGGACTAAGCACATTTCTATCTAGTAATACTTCTTAAGAGAGAAGGTTTCAAAAAAATAAGGTAGATTGGAGTGTGCTCATACAAAGGATAAAATTATAGATATTTCACAAAGGAATTGTCAAAGGACACTTTTGGATAGCTCCAACTAAATTTAGGGGTTATTTCCCATCATAATTCAAACTAGATGCATAAGAGTGGTGTATCTGTCCAAGGGGAGACTTAAAGTCTATCTTGTATCTCCTAGATTGATGTGGTTGTTTCTCTCAGGGGATTAGTGAAGGTTTTGGTTTCATGTTTTTAGGAAAGTGTTGCAAAAGTGGCATATCCTTGTTAGGGTGAGTGTTGCAGTTGTTTGAGATGTACTCGGAAAGGGGGAGAACTATTTGGAGATTTTTTTAGAGGTTTGAAGTATTATTCCCTTTGTTCTTGATGTGTAAGGGGGAGAGAGATAATATTATGGAGAGAGTTACAATTGATGTTTGGTGGTACAAGTGTTTCCAAGGGGGAGTTTGTTGGTCGTTTGTATTATGTTGTCATTTATGTCAAACTTGTTACTATTTATAAAAGGTGAATAATAAAAAGATGTTTTTGTGTTTGTCGTAGGTGTTTCCATCATTGAAAAATGGGAATATTGTTAGCAATATGAGTTTAGTGTTGTCATTTATATTAACTTGTGCGCATTGATGTCAACATAATGAAGTGGTTAGTTGTCTAATGTGCGGTGATTGATAGAGGTTCAAAAAAAAAGTATTCAGATGTTTTCATGATGTTTAGGTGGTGATGTTGAGTCAGTATATAGTATGTCCAGAAGGTGGCAGCATTGGAAGCTAAAATAGGCAGGATAAAGTATTTGAAGTATTTATTAGAGAATGCTTTGTATTACTATGAATTTTAAGATGATGGATTGTCATTATAGATGTAATGTTTATGATCTATGAATGTTAAACTATTATGTTTTTTAGGTCCCCAAAACTTTAGATGGTGAAGTTAGTATTTGTAGTTTGTTCACAATGAGGTTGTCCATTAAGACTGATTTGGAAAATGCTCCATAGTGTTATTTTTGGGTGTATGACTTGGTGGATGTGTTTAGAATGTTTTTGCAATGTTCTAGCATAGAATTCAATTCTCCATTTTCTCTACAAGTGAAGTTATGATGTTCTGTTATTTGGTACTACTGTCTATGCTGGTCTTTGGTTGAATTAGTTGATTATCTTGATTGAATTATGATATTTTGTTCTAGATATGCATTGTAGATTGATTTAAGAGGTTTTTATGAGTTTTATATTGGTTTGTGAAAAACCACATTAATTTATATGTGTTGGAGGATATTTTTGGGCTAGCTAGTTAAAGTACTTTATTGTTTGTCTACACATTACATTTGATGTCGACTTTGGAGGATGTTGCATTGTGTGTGCTTTGTTTGAATTGACTTGGGAAGATTTGTTGTGATGTATATGGGTTCCCTTTATATCTTGTAGTGGACTGCATTTAGTGTAGTTGTTCATGGTGACCAACTTTATAGAAATTGTGTTTATTCCTCCTATGGCTAACCTAGTTGAGAGTTTTGGTGAATAAGTTGATACATACATATATACATATACATTTATAGATATATATATATATCTCTGTGTGTGTGTGTGTGTATACATATATACATATATGTATGTATGTGTGTACATATGTATGTATATATACATATACATACATACATGTGTATGTATGTATATATGTATGTATGTAAGTAGGTATGTATGTATGTATGTATGTGTGTGTGTGTGTGTGTGTGTGTGTGTGTGTGTGTGTGTGTGTGTGTGTGCGCGCGCATACACACACATATCTTTCCCTAAGGTTGTGCACCTTAACTTGCATTCCAAACCAGGAGTATTGAGCTACCTTATACTTTGGCCTAAAACACATTATAATCAATGAATCTTATAATGAGTCTATTCTCACTGTGGTTTTTGCCACATTAAGTTTTCCACATGAAAATTTGGTATTCATGTGTGTGGTGTTTATTATTCTATCTTTCATTGATGGTCAGTTGGATAAAGATAATTAATAAGCACTTATGACAGAAAAATTTTAAGGTTTTTTTGAAGATTGATTGAACCCTCCCTCAATTTTGTGGTATATTTAACACCTCCCTCTCAAGGTTAGTGTAGGAAGCTACTCTGCTAACTTAACTTCTTTACAAATTTTACATTTGGAGGTGTTCATTAGGTTTATGATCACTGTGAGCATGATGGTGAGGTCCAATTTTCCCCAAGGTGTGTCAATTTTATTACAAACTCTTGATTCTTGCCTCAATTTTTGTGTCCTCAAAAAGTGCTCAAAATATCAATTATTCAAATTTTGATGAAATAATAGTTGATTTATAGGTTTTGGACAACTCTAAACATGATGGAAACATACATTTGAGCCCAATGTACATTAAAATTTTAATCAATGCTAGATCTCTCAAAATTTGAAAAGAAACTAACAGATTTGGATCTTTTATACAATCTAATTGTTAATGATTCAACCCCACAATCCCAACAATCACCTGCAAATAAAAAACCTATCACAAAAGGAGATCAAGAAAGATATATTTTCTCAACAATTTGATAATTGTATTGACATACAAAAGATTATTGATTATAATAAAAGCATTAATCTTTATAGAAAGGATAATGCAACCCTAGATCTAAACCTAGAGGAAGATTAATCAACTAGTGCTAAGTGTCCACATCATAATAAATAGATAACATGAGTTATTATTAGCGTAGTTATTATTAGCCTAGTCTAATTAAAAAAGTTCTCCTAATATTATCTTAAGTGAAAAAAGTAATAAGTACCTAATTAGGTGATATCCTAATTACCCTTAGAAATGAATTATGTATTTAAAAATATCAATTCAATTAAATGTAAATATACTACATAATATGATAAAATATTAATTCTAATTCAATAATGCATCTATAATATTTGGTTGAACTAGATATAATATAAGATCAAATTCAACTAATGATTCTATGTTTGTGAGTTCCACTGATCTGAAAAGTTGATACATCTTGGTAGTTTAAAATTGTAGCAAACTACTCATTAATAAATTATTTTTATTCACACTCATTCCAAGTAAAATTCTTACATGAAGAACAAAATCATGTCATCTACCGCATATGAATCATCCATGAACTTGCATTTGATTTTATTAAAAGATTGGAACTTGCTAGAACTTGTCAATGCACAACAATCTTCATATTTTGCAATATTGGCTTCTTCTACCAACCAAAAAAGATATATGAACTATAGAATTACCTTCATTAGTTGTATTTTTTATAGAGTTACACCATATGAAAATGAATATTACATCTATCAACTTTGCATTGATTTAATACTTCAACACTTTTGATGCTAATGCTTGTTTAAAACATGTTATTGTTATGTAATGCTCTCTTTTCCATGCCTAACCTTAGATAAATTTTATATATGTTAAACATTATTCATCTTATTCATATTCCTCAACTAGTAGAACATCCATGACTTCTTGAATTATGATGTATAATTATGTTACCATATAATATGCTAACCTAATATCATATTCTTATTAATCAATTTACAATAGAAAATATCAAAGAAACCTTGCACAAAATCTATAGAATATGTGCAGCCATCACCAGTGTTAAGATCATACACTTTCAAGATATTTGCTTCTAAATAAATTTTATATACACAAATATAGTAACTTGAGTGGAATTGCAGTTCTATGTATTAACCTCAATCTATGATTATAGTGTATAATTATGTACAAAGTTTACAATTGAAATGAAGGTATGAAGAGGAAATGTGTCCAATAAATTAAATTGTGAACTTACATCCATCAAGATTTATGTACATGCATTTCATCTCTGTGTGTGTGTGTGTGTGTGTGTGTGTGTGTGTGTGTGTGTAGTAAAAAATTGCATACTGCAAATTTTCCTACACTTTTGTAGCCACCTTAGTGTCCATTCCCATAGTAATTCTATAGGCCCATTTCAACCATTGTATAAAACGTTTCCCTCCAATGATGCTCAAATTTCTTGTCAATGACTTGGTTTTGCATTAACTGCATGCTTCTAACACTTATCAATTTTTAGCGTGATTTTTCATAACATGAGCACATTGCACCAACATCTGTGTGTTGCACATTCGTCCTACAACATCTTAACTTTCAAATGTCAGTTCTAAGTGTTTTAACACTTGTCACCTACCTTGGTTAGTGGAACCGGCTTGGAATCTCATATAATAGATTAGAAGCCTCTCCTTTCCCTCTATTTTCTCTCTTTTAAATCCATCTTCTTGCTTCATTCAATCCCTTTTGCCTTCTTATCTCTCGGGTGCTCTTAAAAGTTTTTGATAATCTCTCTTGATTCCTCTTGGCTTTCACAACTTTCTCTTTCTTTGTCACTTTCTACAACAATATCTTACAATGATATCCATAGCACTCTTGGCTTTCCCAAGCCTATTAGATAATATATTGGTAATATATTCTACCTCTCATGTATGTTTGAGCATCTTGAGATTTATCACATCCCTTATCTATCATTTATCTCATGTAATAGGGGTTTTCCTCCATTAAGCAAGGTTTGTTTCTATTACATTGTCATTTATTTATTTATCTATCTTTTCGATCTATCTATATATATGGTTGTTGTGGAGGTGGAAATACCAAAATAGGGACTTGACTGAGGCAAGTCTCCAAACAACCCCAAACATTTTTACTCTACTTATTGTGTGCAGGTTTATTTGGGGACATGATTCAACTCCATGAGGGTTTGATTATGTTCTATTTATTTCACTTATATTGATTTCTAATATTTGATATCTTTTATTTCATTTCTAACTTTCAGGTCTTGTAGGTTATCTAAAGTACAAACTTGGGTTTTTTTTTAGATCCTGATTCCTTCTTATTGCAGTTCGTATAGGACTACAACACGCCGCATAAATGTTTGTGCTCAACATTGACATCCTTATCCAAGACATTTAGATTTGGACTACATTGTCTCTATCATTTGGTCTTCCCATTTTTGTAATCAAAATCTTCATTTTATTTATCTATTATTAGCAAGGTTACTTGGAGATGGGGAGACTTGGAGGTCTCTGGTACTGGTACCGGTACCGGTACAACTATTTTTCAAAAATAGGAGATGGGGGTACTTGGAGACGACAATTTTTTTTAATATAATTTAATAATTTCTTAGAAATACCATAGATTCACAACATAGTGCTTTGAAAACAAGAAAAATGGAAATTTATAAGTATGAACATTGAACATTAAAAGTTTAAAGAGTCAAAGACTAAATAAATAAATAAAAATAAAAAATAATAATTGCTCAGATTATCATTACATATTGAAATTTGAAATTCAAAATTTGATAGTTTGACGCTAAATTGCTGATATGAAAACAAAAAACTTAGAACTGTAAACAAAAACCAGAAATCTATCTAGTATCATCTACTCCACAAGGCTATGATCATCCATCTCAAGGTCTTCAGCTGCGATGTTTTCTAGAAAATCATCTCTCCAACATAGGTTCCTCTAATGGTAGTACAAATGGGAGCAATTAATTAAGGTTGTTGGTCCCACTAAGAGTGGGGTGGTGAATCAGACAAATCAAACTTAAACTCTTAAAACTGAACTCTTTGATTCAATCAGTAAGTATTGAATACAATAAATAACCAATTCACCAAATAACACAAGAAACAATCAATCATTTAAACTTAGAAACATCAGATTGATTCATTAACACATGATATAACTCAGTTGACACCATATTTAATGAGGAAACCGAATTTGGAAAAAACCTCTGTGAGAATTGTAACCCACAATAAAAAAAAATGTACCCTTTTGAAGTACGCTCGATTAAGAACTTATCATGTTAAAGATTACAAACACATTTGCTAAATGGGACCCTGTTAGGGGATTAACCTCAGATCTATTAAGATCTTCACCCTATTATGAGTGGCCTTGTTAGAGGTCTTCAAACACTCTTTTGGAATGTCACCTAAGTCTAGTATTTACAAATAGGACAGTTACATCCACCCAGTTAAGAGATTTCTCTGTTATAAATACTATTAAGCAACAGTAAACTTTGATCTATAAAAATTAATAACTCACTATGCTTGGATCAGATCCTTTATGCTCAATTAAATATTGGCATCATATACTCCATTGATCTCTTTCTCAGACTATAGATTCTTCAATCTATTTTTCTCTATTCTACTCGGTAAATGTTGTTCTTCAGCTTCTTTCCTTCTTTTTCAATTCGCCGGTAGCCTTACACTGAGTGTAATTCTCATTCCTTATATAAACATACTCTTTCCTCTTAATCTCCTTAATTTTATTTTCCTTCCTTTGTGCTCATTCATTCGATCATCATCTTCATATTTCTCAACTCAGTAAACCAAATCAATTTTACCTCGGAACTTGTAACTTTTCTTGGAACTACCACTTTTTTGTTTAACCGCTTGATCTTCGCCTTAGATTTTTATATTGAATTTTCTCATTCGTAGATCTAGTAGAAAACTTATTTTAATTCATTTCCTCATCCAACTCTGAATTGCTTCGCATTAAATTTGATTTCATCATCATTTAATATCAGTATACTGTACTCGGTAAAACTTGCTTTGCAACTTGATAACTGACTTCTTGACTGCTCTGTGTCTAACTTGTTCTTGGTGCTCGGTGCTTGGTGTTCAATAACTGTCACTGACTCACATAACATTCTATCAACTGACTCAGTCTAGCTCAGTAAAGTATCTCTTTCAGCCATAACTTAATTCATTGCAGTTCCCAACTTGATCAATAAAATGTACTGATTTGATAACATCAAATATATAGAAGAAAACAACTATAACATCACTACTTCATCATTGTCTAATCTGTATTTGTCACACATTTAACTTCTCCTCTTAAAATATGGTAACACAATAAAAATCAATTAATCAATTGCTTGACATCAATGAGAAAACAACAACTGATCTAACCATATATACAATCATGATACTCGGTATCTGTTAGAATTTAATCTTTCCTTGGTTGAAACTATGTAATTAAAGGATAAACCCAGGTATCCTTATTTGTATTTGTCCTCTAGTCCAAGTAGGAGGACATGTCACTATTTTGTAATTCATTTAATAAGGAAATTAGATATTCCCCTTAAGAGGAATCTCACATTTGTCACACACACAATATGAATGTGGCATTCATAGAAGATGGGAATTACATGAAAACTCCTCCACTCATCTCTATTTAAGAGATGTCTCTCACACACTTGTCTAATAATCTTCTCTCTTTTCTCACTTCTCCTCACATTCTCATCTTTCTCTCAATATTGTATTGAGCTTATTGCTCTCATTCTTTAGGCCTTGTGCCATATTCATATTCTTCACAAGAGGTTTTTCTTATTTTTCCCCTTTCAAATCCTTGTGTTCTTGTCTTGGTTCTTGGATCATTTTGGTGATCTCTTGGCTTGATACTTTGAAGCAATTCCTCTCTATCTCTCTTGTGAACTTGGTAAATTCCTTTCATGCACTCACACTTGAATTCTTTCATTTTCTCTACTTATTTTTTATAATTCCTAACATGGTATCAAAGTAGGTTTAATCCTTGTTTGTTGAGTGTTGCATGTAGGGAAATTTGAAGGATATTTCGGTTGTGAAGGAGATAGACTTTTTTTGTTATCTAACCATTTTGTTGCAGGTTTTGCTTCATTGTTTCTTGCAAATCTAACATTTATTTTAAATATTTCTTAGTTCTGGATGGCTTTCCACCAGATCTAAGATTTTTCATCTTTTTTAAAGTTTTCTTAGTACTAATCTCACCCTGAGTCGGGAAGGGATAACTTTAAGAAACCCCCTCCTAGGAAAAAGTGTAAAATCCTGGCGAATCGCACATTAATTTAGGAGAATTTTTTTCTTGATGATGGCAAATTTTCTTTCCAAATTAGGATAATAATATAAAGGCGAAGGCGATTTTTTCCCCGCCCAATGAAAATTCCATAAAATCCTGGTGAATAATACATTAATGTGGGGAAAATATATATTGTGTGAGGCAAATTTTTTTCTTTTGAAGTAAATACATTATAATAAATGAGGCGAATGATTTTTGGTTGAAGGGAAAAAAAAAATTTGTGCTGGCAAATTTTATGTACCTTTCAAAAAAATATATATATTTTTGGCTAATCTATCATTAAGTATGTGAAAAATAAATATTTTATTGGCGATTTTTAAAAGATGGGACTTGTCAATGCATCATGTGGGCCAACGCCAACTAATATAAATTGTTTGTAGATTAAACACATGTTGGTATCCATAAGCACAAAAATTTACATCGACACACAACCCAACAGTAACATCCATCATTTTATAATGTTAAATATCTTATTTGAGACCATTTGATGATCCTAGATGAATGGCTGAAGTTTAATTAATCTGCACCATAACTATTATCTAATTAATGCAACATCACGTAATGACATCATTATTTACATGTATCAACTTATCAAGTCTTACATCTATTTAGGTGGACAGTTGATAATGTATCACAGTTATCGTTAATAAAAGAAATGTTTTACCACTGACACTAAATCTGGCTATTTCTAATTTCACACACTCGTGCTTTTAATATGAATGACTGTGCTTTTAATATGAAATATTTACAGAATTTTGAAGGACAAATGAATTAATTAGGATAGAGAAATAATTAAGGGCTATTTATAGATGATCTACGCTTCCTTCTTCAATTCTCCTTTGGTTTGGGTCTGCCTTTGCTAGTGCTTGAAACATTGCCTCTGGTTTTTGTTTTTAGGTTGTATTAGTATAATTTCAGATATTGTGGTAGTTGTTTTTTGAAGATGGACACTCCTATCCATTTGATAAGCACGTCTGTGGAGGAACAAAAGGCCTTTTTGGGTCCAGTCTCAAACTAAACCCTTGAATCAGTTTGCAAGGAGTTTGGAGCCTTCACAAATGAGGCTATGAGGATGGTGTTGGGCCGTCAATTTTTGGAAAATGTCGATAGGTACCGAGTTAACATGGACATTACGTCCCATTTTTTGGCATCTCTTTTGGACCTCAAGGGAGAGAAGGTGGATATGCTCCTTCTGTTAAGGAAGATATTCAAACATGAATTCCTGGGTGACATTGTTGAGGTTGTTGTTTATGCAAAATTAGGGGTGGGGATCCCTTGGGCAAGTGATATACACAAGCTTTTGAGTTAGACAAAGATGTGGCCATTCAACCTTTTATTTTGAACCTAGATGTTCAGCAGTTGACGCGCCATAGGAAATGGGTGCAGATTGGTAGGGACTTTCTTTACAATGGTTTCTATTGGATGACTTGGCAGACTACGGATGGTTGTATGAATCATAGAGCTTTTAGTCTCTAGAAATTTGTACTTAGATGGAGGGGAAAATCCTTAGTGTTGTGTCCCTATGGCCTCCACCTGAAAATTTTGAAATTTTCACTATAGTAGGTTTTGTCTTTAAAGTTTTGTAAGGACTTCAAGTGAAACTATGAAAGTCTCCAAGTCTGAAATTCTAAATATTGTAAAGTTATAGAAAATATTAATGAAAAGTTTGCAACTTCATTTCAATTTGTTTTTATGGATTTAATTGTAAAATATGTATGTGTGAGTCGTGACATATGTGATTTTATAATTTGTGAAATTGAAAATGAACCAAACAAATGTTAAATTGTTAATGTATGACAACATGTTATTTATTTAACATTATTTATTTAACAGTAATATAATTTAACTTTTGCATGTATCATGTCACATGTGCGACCGTGCAACTGTCGAATTGTGAAATTTTAAAGTAGTTATTCTTTAAATTAAAACTAAAATCTAAAATTAGCAAATGCAAAATGGAAATACATAAAACATATAATAATTATAATTTCTGGACTACCATTCACATTGAGTTAATATCACCTCTTTGGTAGTGAAGTTGTCCGTTGTCACTGACAACTGCAAGTGGTATGTAAATTTGGCAACTACACGTGGTATGTACATTGTACTATCAACTATGAGCATTGATACCATCGACACATACCTTAAACCTGTTCATTTAGAACCCTAATTTGTAAATGTATTATTCGAGACTGATGATTGATGTAGATCAATGACTAGAGTTTTATCTCGGGCATAGTTTCTTGAAATGAATGTCTTGTCAGAGTGGAAGTGACATTCTTTAGCCATTAGGAAATTCACATGATTTCCAAAATTGTACTTGTACAAACTGTAGTTATTAGTATAATGACCACTGACTATATTAGTAATTTCCCACACTCCTGTATTAATGCATTAATGGGAATGAATTACCTAACGATATGGAGGATATGATTCATAGGGCTATTAATATACATTCTTGCTTACTTCTTCATCAATTTCAATTTGCTTTTTCCTTTCAGCCTTGGCTCTCAAATTTCAATTTTCTGTGTAGTTTGAAGATTTAGGTTTTAAGTTTAGGTAGAGATGGACACACCAATTAGGTTGAGAACAACATCCAATGATGAGAAAAATCCATTTTTGGGCAGGATACCAAATGAATTACTCACTTCCGTTTGCAAGGAAGTGGGCTCTTTAATTAACAATGTTGTGTTGATGGTGCTCGACCATGAGTTCATTCACAACAAGAAGAGATATCGCGTCAACATGGACATTACGTCCCGCTTCCTAGCATCTCTTCTCAACCTTAGAGGAGAGAAGGTAGAAATTCTTATGCTACTATGGAATGTTTTCAAGGATCAATTTTTGGTGGACGACGTCGAAGTCATTGTCTTTGTAGAACCGGGGTTGGGTATCCCTTGGGCTGATGAAATTGAAAAGCTTATCCAGCAAGGTAGCAATGTGGAAAGGTAACCCTTCCTACTGAACCTTAATGAAAGGCAGCTGACGCGGCATCGAAAGTGGGTGCGGCTGGGGAGGGACTTCCTACGGAAGTGGTTTCACCTCGACGACTTCGAGGAGATGGACTACAACTGGCTAGATGAATTTGGGGAGATTATCCTCAACAGACAATTCTTCTCAGACAGGGATGGAGATGAAGACCCTTAGTGTTTATGTTCTTGAAATGGGTTTCCGCATTTCATTTTTTTTTTTTTTTTTTTTCTTATATGATCAACCAGTGCC
>MU225749.1:846489-862804 GCA_018584345.1 Thuja plicata | reverse complement strand
TTGACTTACCTTGGTTTCCCTTTACTAGCCATGTCCATAATAAATTGCAACACTTGCCAAATTTGGCACATTAAATTAAAACATTAGACATGACTTGATAACATGAACATTTACTAAATTAATAACAACCATGCAAACTACGTTTACGAATTAAACACATAACAACGAGATCCATGTCTCTTTATATAGACAGGACCTTGGAAAACACAGGTGTTATACATAGGTTCCAGAACTGGGTCCCCGATTTAGTTCCATGGTCAACTCTTCCTGCACACTCAATGCACACATCAGTAGATCCAAAACATATGATATGAAATATAACATAACGTCAATAATATTTGTAAGCATAAAAACCACATGGCATTGATAACTGAATATCCTAGCATCGGTTTCCTAAACCATCTCCATCATATATATCCATATTTAGATCCACATAAAACATCCACATAAGCTGTAACTAAATCATAACATAATCATCTCATAAGTACCCTGATTACAAAATCAGGTGCTGAATATATAACATAGGATTCCACTGATCCTCAAAAGTACGAGAAGTCTTGCTGATAGTCAAAGCATATCTAAGTACATAATCACTGAAAGCATGAAACAAAATAAGCAGTGAAACAAGGACTGTCTGAGGTGGGTCTCACACAGAGAAAATAAAAATATAGAGTGAACACCAGTTGTGAGAATTGAGAGAAGACCTAAAGAAGGAAAAAAATGGACAATTAAAACTTACGAAAATAGCTTGAATGACCAAATGAAAAATATAGTTAAGCAAACAAAAAGAGACCTTTGGAGGAAAATAAAGGTGACTGGTGATAGGTTGTGTGATTGGTTTGAATTGAATGAAATTCTTCGAGATGTTTTTGAGAAGCTCAAAGAACACATTGACAAAAACAAAAAAAAAATATTAGAGAGAGAAAACTGCAAAATAGATTTTGAAAAAAATCAACACAACTAGTGATAGGCATTTGGAAAGCAAGGGAATTCATGAACTCTCTCTTGCATCAATAAAAGCAAACTTTGTCTTACAAAAATGTTAGAAACTAAAGGAAGTAGAGGAAACTCTTGCCTTATTTGAGATAAAGCTCACCAAGATGTATCAAACAACAACCAAAATGCTAGGTCATGGTTTGCCGAGTCCTGGTCCTAGTAACTCATTAACAAATTTTGTTGGAAGAGAAGCTTACAAAAAAAGATTGGAGGAGACAATGAGCACTGATTTAGGCAAGCTTCCTTGGGACACAACTCATGAAGGCATTGCAAACTGCATCAAACCATTGACAAGTTTTAATGCAATATTGGAAGGATCATTGCTTTCAAGTCAGTCTAACAAGTATCAATGACTGACAAGGTTGCAGGTCATCAACTATAACTTGAAAAATATTAACCTTCCATGTGATGCAGAATGAAGCTTATTAAACAAACTAGCAGAATCATCTTGATCTAATAAAAAATAGTATGTGGAAGTACTTTCAGTTTCAATCATCTATATATTATTTACTTATTGGATTGAATTGAGTTAAAAGTAACAAGTTTGAACTTTGTTTTTTTAATAGGATCAATGTAGCCGATGCTATAATGTTGTTGCTAATTTACTAAATCGGCTTGTCAAATGCAAAAATGTACAGTTGTAGAGATGGTGTATTGGTTTTGACTCTTGCTGATTTTGATTTTGAGACTTCACATTAGGAAAATCGACCTGAAGCTATTGTTTCTCCCTTGTTTCTATAAAAGGGAATTTAGGGTCATTTGCTAAGGGTAATGAAATTGAAATTAGGTATTGATTCTTGAGTCATAATTCATTGTCAATTCACTTTTGCAAATAGAATCACACAGAGTTGTGTTCTCCTTCTTACTACTATTAACGAATGAATTATTACATTGTGTCATATTTGTAAATAAATTAATGAGAATCTCTATTTCTAAGAATTGTATCATATGAATTGCTATGTTTTTAAAAAAAATAAAAAAATCTTTAAGAATTGTACCATATGAGCTGAATAACGCAAAAGAAAACCATTATTAATTGTAGAATTCATGAGATTACCAACCACATTCATGTTTTTGAATTTTGACATTGGAATATGATATTATGCATGATTGATGAATGATGATGAGATACAGAAATTGACAGTAGACTATAGAAAAAGGTTTAATAAATACCTAGGACCTGCTACTTCTACAAAGGTTCAAGTTGCCACATCATCTCATTATCAAGATCCTCAGATTCATCACCATCAAATTCATAGCCTCCTTGGTTCTTCGATATGTTTTCTACACTCTGCATACCTCCGCTTAACTCAATTTCAATGCTAGCATTACCAGTACCAGTACATGAGTCAATGACAGTCACATCATTGTCTTTGGCACTCCCACTTTGGTTTGAAATGTTTCCCAACCCTCTTCTCTGACATTTATTCCTCCACAATTTTAGTGCCTTGTCATAAGGAAAAGTATGAACTTCATACCTGGATGTATAGAGCCTCAAGAAATTCTCCAAATTCTTGTCTAGTTTGTTTCTTATCTTTGACTTTAGGAACCCCAAAGCACTAAAAAATCTCTCATCCTCCACCGACCCCAATATCATGGTCACACATAAATCAACAAGCTTGAAAATTTTTGATATTGAATCAATCAACATTTCGCTCTCAGCTAAATATTTCCAAAGCCTTGTTGTCGATCCATCTTCGTGGGGGTTCTCCATAATATTATATTGTTCCCTCATTGTCTGTGAAAATGGCCTGATTGTTCTCTCAAATGAGATTCATCTAAAATTCCATTTAGAGTTACTCCATTTAATTCTATGGTTTTGCAAAAATGATCTATCAAAGTTAGTAACTTATTTTGACAATCCTTCGAATTGTTCATTCTCCAATATCAAGGAAATACAACAGACATGGAATCAAGTAGTTTTACTGGAGGGAATCTTACTCTAATCTCTGAGGAAAGATCATAGGCAATGCACTTCACAGAAGCAGTTACAGACTCAACGATCTTGGTCAAGTCTTCCCTTTTAACACTTGATACTCGCTTCCTGTTCTTCCTTCCTGGTTCCTTGGACTTGACCCTAGCATAGTAGTACATTGGTATCTCAACTCCACGTACTTCTACACATAACTCCCCATTTACACCGATCTTTAAAAAGTTGTTAGGATTGTCCAAATCTGTGATTTTAAGCCAGCGGGAAAATTTTACATCATCACATGATCGATAGAGATTATCTAGTGTTATGCATGTCAATTTACGAAGTGCAACATATTCTGCAATATACATTGCTCTTTGCTGGGCCTTTTTCATTATATTTCTCATTTCCTCCAGCAGGGGGAGAATAACTACTAATGTTAAGAGTGTCTCTACATTAGTTAACCTTTTTAGTAGCTCAGGAAATTTGGGTAGCCCTGCTTCTTCATGACTTAAATTCATTAGACCAAGCAACAATTGATATTCTAAAAATACTTGATGCGCTGGTCCATCCAAAGAGATCCATCTAGTATTATTATCCTTTAGAAGCTTGTTCCTGTCGGTTAGTCCTTCGACAAAGTGTTGAAATTCCTTCAATCATTTTGGACTTTGACAAAAGTATTGGTAGAGCTCTTTGATTAAAAATTCAATATTTTGTACTTGACCATGCTTGCTAACAACTCCAAAAGCTAGATTCATTCTATGGGCCATGCAGTGAATGGGAGTAATGTAGGGTGCACAAGAAGATTATATCTTTGTGCAAAGACTACCCCTGTGGCCTTGCATTACTGAAGCTCCATCTGCTCCAACACACACCAACTTATTGGCAATCGTCATGTCATTTATACCTCCATATTCAATTAGAGATCTCTTTACTTTTTCAAATAGATTTTCAGCTGTTGCATTATCCTTCATTTTAGCAATAGTTAGTAGATGAGGTTGGCGGACAAAATTGTGTACAGTATAAACATGCATGCATAACCATGAAGTATTATCTACTATTGTAACCTTGTCTAAAGACAATGCAGTAAAATTTGACTCTTTAATTTTTGCCTTTAGATCCTCTTTTTCAACATCGGTAAGACAACTTGCCCATTCCCATCCACTATTTACTGACCAATGACTGTTAGGATAGTTAGGAACTTTTAGAAAGTGTAATAAAGCACTCAATGATGGGTAGTCTATCATAGGATGCCCTCTACTCAAAATATGAAAAACAACACTTAACTGAACAACTTTTCCCATTAGTTCTACTTCCAATGATTTTCCAAAACAAGCTTCAATAGAGCCTTTAACTTGAGCAGGCTTCATCTGTATATTCAGCTGAAATTCATATAATTATGCATTCCTAACATGCAGAGATTCATCCTTTGTTTTCCATCTTATCACTGATTTTTCAACTCTATCTATGATTTTCTTTTCGTAAACTTTACCCATATGCTTCTCTATGGTGTTGAGTTTTAACTGCAACCTCTTTTCCTTCTTATTTATCTTGGTGCAAATCTTACATCTACATTCTACCAGAGGCTAAAGTTCAATTGGATTGTCCACTAGTTCAATGAATGGATACTTTGACACCTATTCTATTTAAAAATTCCTTGACAACTCCCACTTTCGATCATTTTTTGAATTTTTTTTCTTTTCTTTTTCCCTGCACCATCATCATCTCTGACATTCTTAGTCTCATCCAAGTCAATTATATCATTATGGCTACTCTGGGTATTTAACTGAAAATCCTCTTCAAGTTCATCATGATTTGAGATATCGGGTTTGCCTACCTCTTCAATATGTCGTGTAGTTTCAGGTTGCAAATCTTCAAAATCTACTTGTGATGAAGCAGCTTCCCAATTTTGGACATAAACATTTCCAACACCATGACCAAAGTATGATGATAAGGTTATGCATTTTTTTGGCCTCTCTTGGCTTTCCCCACTTGCAGGAGCCTTACCCTTATTATTGTTACCCTTATTTTTGTTCAACATCTCCATTCTCCAATGACTTCCACTGCAAAAAGAAAATGTTAAATTGTTGAAGAAGTGACAATAGAATATAATATATATAAATATGATTCTTGATTTAGTGGGCCTAAAATCATGTTTGAGGTCTCCCTGGTCACCAGTGTTCACTAACTAGTTACCACTAAATAATAATGAACTCAAAATTAAAGATTCGCAAAGTAAGTATCACTTACCTTTGCCTCAAATTATATTCCAGTCGCTACTCGCCAATGCAGTATGTAGTTGCACTCAACAGTCTAAAACTTTTCTATCGATCAAATGCTTTTATACTATCCTTATTTGGCAAATTCGGTGGGAGTTATTGGGTCAAGGTATACAAATTTGGCGAAGCCCACGTAATTTTAACACGTCTTTTGTTATTTACGAGGTGAATATGGGTTGTCCAATACGAAGGTATGATTAATAAAGTTGGAAAATTTGGGTCAGGTTGAGACACGCGTCCACAAAATGTCAGGCAAATTTGGGGCGACCTATAAATATAAATGTATAAAACTATTGGCAAATATAGGCCGTCCATTTGGGTTGCGTATAAATTAGAGGCAAATTTTCAAAATTTACGGGGACCAAAAATTAGATTCCATTAGCGATGATGTGTAAGAAAAGTAGAAAATTAAATAAAGCGATGGGCGATGGGCCCGAGCATTGGTCCCAATATTAATAATTGTCAGGTGATAGGGTCAACCTAATATATGAAAGAAATCACCAATTCCCTGCTCGCCGACATGAGACATTCACCAATTGGCGAATAATCACCACTAAAGTTTTCGCTGGAGTCAGGCAACCGTAAGGGTTTTCAATCTTATTCTATATTCATGATTCTTTAAGCTCTAAATTTATACATTTAATCTGTATATCTAACATTTTTTATTGTAAGCCTATCATTATATCTCACTCAAATCTATTTCTTAATCTCTATTTTTAATATATCTCTATATTATCTCAGGTGTATTGATCTTTGCTCACTATTTATACATCTCTGGTTCTAATTATATCTCAGTTGTTTAATATTATTTCTATTTAATATTTAACACAGGAAACTTTGTTTCTTTATATACATAGCTTCTTATTATAGATAAGCTTTTAATTTGTTCAAGTAATCATTCTACATTGCCTCCTTGGTATCAGAATCCTTCTTCGCAGTTGTATCATCTTCTTTTTACCCTCGTAGCATTAGATATCATTCTTATCGTAGAAATATTCAAAGTTTGCGCAATTTTTCTTGTTTGTTGCACACCCTTGCTTGGCTGTTGCGTTAGGCCTTATCTCTATTTTGACTTGTCTCCTGCGTTATTTTGCACAACAGTTGTTTTTTGTGCAGCCTTATTAAAATTTTATATCTTCCTTGCTTTGCATAGAAGCATACTCTCTTTTAAAGCACAGCTTCCTCCTTCTACATAATATCTTTTTAAAACTATTAAAACTATTAAAAATATCTCCCTTTGTTTCTTAACGCAGCATTTTGGCCCTCTTGCCTTCTTCTTTAGCAAAAACATTTTACTTCAAGTTACCTCTTTGTTTAGAGCTGCAGGTTATCATACTAACATTTTCTTTCTTTACAGGTTATCATTATATCATTACAATCATTTCTTTCTTCAAATATAACATTTCCCCAATAAAGTTGTAGATTTATGCTAAGTTAAAATGTTTTTTAATCATTGGATATTCTTTTTTAATTGGTAATTGGTTCAAATTCTGGAATAGTTGTTCAACTTTCAGATATTTAGTTGCAGATTAGTTTAAATTTAGTGACTGGAAATCTGTATATTGCAGACTTATTCTTTGTTACAGGTTTTCATCCCTTTCTATCTGTCGGGCTCATTATTATTATTATTGCATATTTGAAATTCACTTTGACTCATTTATTTATTTTAAATCTGGTCAAATCTATATTTTAATATAAAATTTTAATTGCTCAAACATTTTTCTGCTCATTATTATCTCAAATCGTTTCATTTCTAAGCTTTTTATATCATTTATAACCAAATTCTTTTGTTGGTTCAGTAATTCTTTGCAATTAAAATTTGTTCCTCAATTTAAACTATATATTTTTAAAAAAAAAATTAATATGATTATTTAACCATTCCTCTGTGATTAATATTAAGTTAAATTCATTTTTCTTAATCTTGATCATTATATATTCTCTGTTATTCACTTTGTTTAATTTAATTTGATCATTAATCATGTCTACTCTTATTCCTGAAATCAAACTAAATAGTTCTAATTACCATCAATGGAAAACTCATGTTTCATTTCTCTTTCATTTTAAACATCTACTTGAAGTTGCTACAAATGCTTCCATTGAACCAACTACCTCTGCTTCACAAGCAAAAAAAGATGCATGGAAAACAAAAAACAAAGAAGCTCTTGGTTTGATTGGTCTTTTCATCATTCTTGATCTTTATGTCCTAATTGGACATTGCACCAAAGCTCATGAAGCATGGGCCATTTTGCAATAGATGTATGACAGCTCATCTGAATCCCATAAGATTCAACTCCATGACAACTTGGAGGACTTAAGGTATAATGATTTTAAAAATATGGATGAATTTTTACTTAATTTTGATGCAATTAAAACTCAACTAAGTGGTGTTAATGTTAGTTTAAGTGAAATTATATTAATTACTATTATTCTTAAAAAATGTCTTCCTAAAGAGTTTCAACAATTTATCACTAATATTCATTCTCAGCTTGCGATTCCTACTTTAGCTCCTCATTTAACTTATGCTATCTTTCAAAATTTGTTACGTCAAGAGGAGGCTAACTTATTGCAGTTTGGTACCATTAAGTCTTTTGAACATGCTTTTGTTTCTAAATCTTAAAATCAAAGTAACAAATCTCATACTTCTAATAATAATCATCATAATAATAATTATTCCAATAACAACAATAACTATCGTAACAATAATAATCATAATAATGGTTATTCAAATAAAAATAATCATAATAATAATTATTCAAACAATAGGTCTAATTCTAGGCCATCATACAATAATTACAATAACAATAATAATAATCAACAAAATCGAAAACCACATTGTACTTATTGTGGCAAAGATGGTCACCTAACTAATGTTTGTTTTAAAAAGCAAAATGATAAGAAGTCTATCAATAACAATAATCAAAATAACTTCAAATCTTAAGGTAATCAATCTCATCGTGCTTTTAATGCTTGTTATAAAGCTTCTCATACTTTAGAATGGATTATTGATAGTGGCACTTCTCATCATGTTACATCTCATAGAGAAGTATTTGATTCTTTGCAACCTGATACTACTAATAGTCCTATTAAATTAGCTAATGATCATAGTTGCAAAGTTGATGTATTTGGTAATGTTAATGTTCCAATTGGAAAGTTACACAATGTTCTTTATGTTCCTGAATTGAAGTCTAATCTCCTTTCAGTTGCTCAATTATGCCAAGATTACAAAGTTGAATTTCATAAGGATATGTGCTATATTATTGATCCTAACATTGATTATGTTGTTACTAATGCTAAGATGGATCATGATAGCTTGTTTAAATTCTATGATTTTGCCTCTTCAAGGTACTCTTTGAAAGTCAATATTGATTTCAATGTATGGCATGAAAGGTTTGGCCATTTGAATTCTGATTATATTACTTTGATGCAAAAATCTAACATGGTTGAAGGTTTACCTCATATTGTTCCATCTAAAATTACATGCACATGGTGCACGAGTGGAAAAATGAAAAGGGAGCCCTTTCCTCATGGTACTTCATGGAGGCCGTCTCATAAGTTACATCTTATTCATAGTGATCTTTTGGGTCCAATGGAGAACATATCCATACAAGGTTCAAAGTATGCTCTAACCTTTGTGGGTGATTTTACTAGAAGAATTTGGATTTATTTTTTGCATACTAAAGATCAGGTACTTGACACATTTTATGAATTTCATATGTTTTTGGAAAGGCAATCTCGTTCTAAACTTAAAATACTTAGAACATATAATGGTACTGAATATGTTAATAATGCTTTTCATTCTTACTTAATATTTTTTGGTATAAAACATCAGCTCACTGTTCCTTATACACCACAAAAAAATGGTGTGGTGGAAAGGAAGCATAAAACTATTTTGGAAATGGCTAGATGTATGTTACATGCTAAAGATATGCATTACAAGTTTTGGGCTGAAGCTATGGCTTGTGCCACTTATATTCCTAATAGAACTCCTACTAAAGCTTTGCACAATATAACTCCTGAGGAAGCTTGGTCTGGTAGGAAACCAAATTTACAACATTTGAATTTTTTTGGATCTATTGCTTAAGTTCACACACCTAAACAAACAAGGCATAAACTTGATTCTGAATCTTCTTCCTTTAATTTTATTGGGTATGATGAATCTACTAAAGGTTACAGAGTTTATGATCCTATTACTAACAAGGTACACATTATAAGAGATGTTGTTATCGCAGAAAATGAAGTTCATGATTGTTCCAAGGTCAAAGATGTTGAATTTAAAGGGGGTATTATTGATCTCTTTGAGGACCAACCTCCTATTCTAAACCCTACTCCTAATGCACCTATTTCTATTCCTGCTAGTATTAAAAAATATGATGATGATGATGATGATGATGGTGGTGGTAAGAATATTTCCACTCCTCTTAGTGATAATTTTTCTCATGATAGTGATAATGTTGTTCATGATGATAACGATAGTGATGGTGAAAATGATGAATTTACTCCTCATAGTGATATTTCCATTACTTCTAAGAGAAATCCTAAATGGTTTAAAGATTTACTTAATGAAGGTGATGATTATATTACTAGAATGGGTGGTATTATACCTAGGAGACTTAATTATTGTAACTATGCTTTAATGTCTTCTCTTATGCATTCTAAAAATCCTCAAACTTTTTCTCAAGCTAAAAATCAACCCCATTGGCAAAATGCTATGCAAGATGAATATGATAGTTTAATTTCTAATAATACTTGGGATTTAGTTACTTTACCTCATGGAAAAAATCTTGTTTCATGTAAATGGTTATATAAAACTAAGTTGAATGCAAATAATGAAATTAGTAAGTTTAAAGTTAGACTAGTAGCAAAAGGTTTCTCTCAAGTTGAAGGAATAGATTATAATGAGACCTTTTCTCTTGTTGCAAAAATGCCTACTATTAAATTTGTTCTTTCTTTAGCTGCTAAAATGAATTGGCCTATTCACCAAATGAATGTTAAAAGTGCTTTCTTAAATGGTGATTTGCATGAAGAAATCTATATGTCTCAACCTCGTAGTTTTATTAAAGAAGGTAATGAACATCTTGAATGTAAACTAAAGAAATATATCTATGGTTTAAAACAATCTCCTAGAGAATGGTATTCTAAAATTAATGCTTTCTTTATTTCTCAAGGTTTTTATAGAATTAAAAATGATCCTAACTTGTATATCAAGCATAGTGAAAATGAAATTATTATTATCATTCTTTATGTTGATGATTTGATTCTTACTTCAAGTTCTAATCGTTTAATTTCTGATATTAAGTCTCAACTTAACCAAAAAATTCAAATGACTGATTTAGGACTTCTTCATTATTTCTTAGGAATGCAAATTTGGCAAACACATAAGGGTATTTTTATTTCTCAAAGTAAATATGCTAAATATCTCCTTGATAGATTTCATATGAATGATGCTAATCATGTTTCAATTCCATGTGAATTAGGAACTAAGTTAGTGATAGATATGGAAACTCCATTTATAGATGCTACTCCTTATAGAAAACTTGTTGGAAGTTTAAATTATATAACTCTCACTAGACCTGATATATCTTTTAGTGTTGGTTTAGTTTCAAGATTTATGTCCAAACCTCAACAAACTCACTTCAAAATTGCTCAAAGAATATTAAGGTATATTAAAGGTACTCTTTATGTAGGTTTATTTTATGATGCAAATTCTAATTTTACATTAAAAGGATTTACTGATTTAGATTTAGGTGGAGACCCCAATGATGGGAAATCTACTTTTGGGTATTGTTTTTTTCTTGGTTCAGGTGCTATATCTTTGAAAAGTAAAAAAGATCAATCTGTTTCACTATGTTCTATTGAAGATGAATACAAAAGTTGTACCAATGCCTCAATAGAATCCTTATGGCTTAGAAGAATTCTTAAAGATTTGGGTCTACCTCAACAAGAACCTACACCTTTTATTGTGACAATCAAAGTGCAATAGCCTTGACAAAGAATCCGGTCTACCAGCAAAGTCAAAGCACATTTATCTCCACCACCACTTCATTAGAGAGAAAATTGAAGAAAAGAAAGTATCCCTCATCTATTGCAAGAGTGAAGATCAAGTTGCACATATTTTAACAAAGCCTCTTTCTCAAGAGACATTTGAATTTCATTGTAAAAATTTGGGTTTGATACCCCTTGATGTAAATCCCCCAAGTAAAGATTAAAGGGGGGTGTTAGAATTTAATCTTTCCTTGGTTGAAACTATGTAATTAAAGGATAAACCAAGGTATCCTTATTTGTATTTGTTCTCTAGTCCAAGTAGGAGGACATGCCACTATTTTGTAATTCCTTTAATAAGGAACTTAGATATTCCTCCTTAAGAGGAATCTCACATTTGTCACACAAACAATATGAATGTGGCATTCATAGAAGATGGGAGTTATATGCAAACTCCTCCACTCATATCTATTTAAGAGATGCCTCTCACACACTTATCTAATAATCTTCTCTCTTTTCTCACTTCTCCTCACATTATCATCTTGCTCTCAATATTGTATTGAGCTTATTGCTCTCATTCTTTAGGCCTTGTGCCATATTCATATTCTTCACAAGGGTTTTTTCTTGTTTTTCCCTTTCAAATCCTTGTGTTCTTGTCTTGGTTCTTGGAGCATTTTGGTGATCTCTTGGCTTGATACTTTGAAGCAATTCCTCTCTATCTTTCTTGGTGAACTTGGTAAATTCATTTCATGCACTCACACTTGGATTATTTCATTTTCTCTAATTATTTTTTATAATTCCTAACAGTATCACTCGGTCTTCATCATCTCCATCAGATATTCATCAGTTAATCAACAAAGGCATCTGGTTCAACTACTTCTTCCACCATGGTTGCATTATTTGCATTATGTGCGATTTGGTCCCATTTTGCTGAAGGACCCTCCATATATGTAGGATCAAAATGAGAGAGAAGGTGAAGTGTGCTATGAATGTACACCAAGTTCTCTTCTTTCTTTGACCCCAATCGGTTCCTCTTTAATGAATGAATAGAACCATAAGTACTCCAATTCCTCTCACTAGCTGAAGAACTAGCCACTTGTGCCTTATAAAATAAAATGACTTAAATCATTAAAAATTCCCTTGCTAAAAAATATTAAAATGAGGTTCAAAGTCATAAAATGACTTAATGTTGTATTTTAATTTTTTTTTTAATCAAGAGACAGGTGAGAGAATTCATTTTTTGGAATTGGAGACTGAGATTCTTCGGTAGACTTAGGTATGAAGTCTCTTTCCATTTTTGAAGACTCTGGAGACGCAAAAATTCTTAGAGATGCATCTCCATCTCCAAGACACATTTGGAGGGGGGGAGACGGGTCTCCAGGTAACACTGATAATTATATATCTGAATGTGTTTTTTGAAACTAGCTCTCAAAAGAATATAGTTTCCTTTCCATAGGGTCAAATTTACTCCACTACAACACACACACACAAGTAATTTTTCACTCACTAATTCACACAATTCTACCTCGTTTTCATATTTTAAAGTGTATGCTACCAACTTATGTTTTTCAAAACTTACTAGTTTATTTTTAACTACATGTATATTCTCCATGCGCACAAAATTTATCAAATGATGCAAACCACCATAATCATAACATATTTAATCTAAACAATATGTTTTCCAACATAATTATGCATTCATTTTTTCCACATAAAATTGCTGAAATAAAATCTCTTGTTAATCTAGGTGGAGCTTCTATCATACACTCATGAAAAATCCTATTAGTATGGAAAGTTATACATATATGTTAAAAAATATCATAATGATTAGAAAGTTTAATATAAACTCTACAATAACAAGTTTTGTAGGTGTTTGAAATTTTTTGGCCCATCTCAAGTTTTAATTGTGTTTGCACATGGTGTAAGAAAGTTGGGGGGTGCAGTGGTGATTTCCCTCCTACCTCATGCTTCCCCTTTACATGTTACTCTACTGCATGCTTCCCCTATATGTGACATTTCATCATCTGCTTTGAATGACCTTCATATTGTTTTGGTCCATTTTATGACACTAATTGTGGCTAATAATTCTCTTGATGATCCCCACTTTCTGTGAATCCTTCAAGGATTCTAAATTTCAAGGCCTAGAAAAGTTTTCATATAAGTTAGACTCAAGGCAAACATGTGATTAATGACATCCCCAAGTTTCTTGAATATGACAAAGGAATTTCTATAAATCTTCTTGACTCCATGATGGACTTGCTTGTGTTTTGAGAAGAAAAAATTAATATCATTTCAATGTATTCTTGTATGCTCAAATTTTCATGTGCACAATAGTCTAATACAAAAATATAGGAATATGTGACGATGAATTTGAATTTGAGTTTATAAATTGAGTTTAAAAATTCACAATAATGGGTGAATAAAATATTGGTTATGGTCAATAAATGAATATTAATACAAAAAATAATTAATAGCATTACTTGTTGCACCTTTGGTATTTTGGTTTTTCCTTATTGTCATTGATGTCAATATAGCCTGATGGTTTGATGTGCAAATGATGGTCAGAGGTCTCAAATAGTTAAAGTGTATTAATGTCACATGAATTTTTAGTGAATTATAATCCTAATTTATTCCTATATGGTTTAAATATTCACTATGCTGATTAGTGTTGAGTTTCAGAATGATTAACACTTTATATAGTTAGTTATGCTTAAAACAGTCTTAATTTTATAACTAACTGATTTCAGTCTAATAAGTTTTGCGCATATTAAATGTTAAAAAAACCCCACACTATTATACCTTTTTAGAATGGTGACAGAAGGAACTGAAATGGGTCATTTCTATTTTCAGATTTAAGGATGATCGTACAGTTCAAATGTTCTATAGACCAAGGCAGTTTTAGACAGTTATAACCGTTTCTGGGCAGTTTTGGTCTAATTTCAGTTTGGGGTATGTAACAGTCTCCAAAATTTTGACTTCCTTGGTTTATAAGTAGAGGATACATTCCTATAAAACCTCCAATAGGTGTATTTGGAAAAATGTGCAGGATTTGTATGTAATTTGCAATAGACCAGACAGGTTACATGAAATTTACATGGCAGCAAAGAGAAGGGTAATGCTTTATATTTCTATTTTTCTATTTGTGATTTGATTTTCATTGTAGAAGTTTATCAGAGGTAGAAGAAGGGTTATATATTTCTATTTGAGTAATTCACATCATTATTTACTCAGATATTTTAATGGAGAAAGCAAACATATTTGGGTACTTGATGTTTTGAAGAGAAACAAGGGTTTATCACTTCAAAGAAAGTTGATAGTTTGAAAGAAATTAACTCAAGTCATCCTATTGCATTAAAATCTATTTTTTTAAGTCTGATTATACATTTCTTAATCTAATATATTCATTTTAATAAATCTTGCATCATTTGGTGTAATTTGTTGATGTAAAGAGAATCAGTAAGAGAGAGAAGAGAAGTGTGTCTCGCTTTATGTTTTCAACTTGGAGTTGAATTTTTTAATCATGATTTGTATTGTAATAGAGATGATCCTCTGATTTTTATCTCATTTTTCAGTTTGGAAGTTGGTGCTTCTTGTATTCTTTAAGTTGGTGCTTCAAGTGTAAGGGATTGGTGTTCCTTGAAATTGGTGTTTCTAAAATAGGGTGTTGGTGCTTTCCAGAGTTGGAGCTCTAAAAGATTTGCCCACGAGGCTAATAAAATTAAAAATTAAAAGTGGTTTTTTTCCCTAGGGGGTTTTCCACTATAAATATTGTGTAATTTTTTCTTCTTTCATTTCTTGTTCTCATTTCATTACTTAATGTTATATTTGTAAAAGTGGAAAAGATTGAAAAGTTGAAAAGAACAAGTTTTTAAGTAACCACTGATTCACCCCCCCCCCTCTCAGTGGTGTTTATATTCCAACAAGTGGTTTTAGAGAATGGTTACCTACATAAGTTTTAACAACTTTGGGTAGATTTTGGGGTAGTGGAATACTTATCTATAATGGCTCAAGATAGTTCTTCAAAGGTTCCTATTTTTGATGGATCAGATTATGCTATTTGGGAAGTTATGATGCAAAATTACTTGTTATCAATTAATGTTGATGTTTGGGCTTCAGTTGTTAATGGTTATAATGTTCCTAATTCTTTACCCACAGATCCCGATGAAAAGAGGAAGTATGAAATTGATATGAAGGCTAAATTTACTCTATTTAACAGTTTATCTAAAGATGTTTTTGTTAAGGTAATGCATTGCAGATCTTCTAAAGAAGTATGGGAAAATTTGAAAAACACATATCATGGTAATGATAGAGTTAAATAAGCCAAGATACAACATTTGAAATCAAGATTTGAAGACCTTAAGATGGGTGATGATGAAAAGGTAGAAGACTATCTCCTTAAGATAGATGAAACTGTTAATGGCATAAGAGGACTTGGAGAAAAAATTGATGACATAGATGTTGTAAAGAAAGTTTTGAGATCTCTTCCTAATAAGTTTGATTCTAAAATATGTTCTATAGAAGAAACTAGAGACATTAACAAATATATAATGGAAGATATTCATGGAGCACTTGTAGCTTATGAAATGAGAAAGTTTGGCAAGCAGGAATCCACAAGTAAAGAAGCAGCATTCAAAGAAGAAAATAAAGTAAAGCAAGTCTTATCAGAATTAGAAGACCTTGATGTTATTGAAGCACATGTCTCAAAGAAATTAAAGAAAGGAGTAGGTAAATACAAAGGTAAACTTCCTTTCAAATGTTTTAATTGTGGTAAAATAGGACACTTTGCATCTAAATGTCCTTATAATAGTCATGATGAAGTAGATGATGAGAAAGAGAAACCAAGTAAAAATAAATTCTATAACAAAAAGAAGTTCTTTAAGAAGAATAAGAGTCTAATTTCTCATGTATCAGATAGTGAATCTAGTAGCTGTTAATGTGATGAAAATTAAGTTTTATTCATGGCTATAGAAAATACTTGTCAAGAATCAGGTAGTGATGATGATGTTGAACTTGTTGAGGCTAATTTAGAATGTGAATTTCTTTATGCACTTAAAAATATCAAGGAATTAAAAAGGAATTTAAGTGTTCAAGAAAATCAATTCTTAAAGGAAAAAGAGAACTTTGAAAAAGAAACTATGGAATTAAATCA
>MU225749.1:831169-843398 GCA_018584345.1 Thuja plicata | reverse complement strand
TTTGGTTGCAAGATTTCAATCTTCACCTAAGGAATCTCATGTTATGGCAGTTAAAAGAATTTTTAGATATATTCAGGGCACATTGGATTATGGGATTTGGTATCCTAAACATGATGATTTTAGATTTGTTGCTTATACTGACTCAGATTGGGTAGGTTGTCTAGATGAAAGAAAAAGTACTTCAGGAGCTGCGTTCTTTTTGGGTAATAGATTGGTATGTTGGCATAGTAAAAAATAGGACACTACTACTCTTTCTACTGCAGAAGCTGAGTATATTACAGCATGTTCTTATTGTCAATAGGTTCTATGGATGATTCAAACATTATCAGATATGAAAGTGACAGTTTCTAAACCAATTCCTATCTATTGTGATAATCAAAGTGCAATTTGTATTTCTAATAATCCAGTTATGCATTCACGTACAAAGCACATTGATATTCAATATCATTTCATAAGAGAACATATTTTGAATGGTGATGTTGAATTAGAATTTGTTCCTTCTTCAGATCAGTTGGCTGACATATTTACAAAACCTCTCTCAAAAGAAGTGTTTGAAGGTTTGCGCACCGGATTGGGAGTTCTCTCTCTTTCTTCTCTTAAATAAGTTAATCAGTGTGTGATTGGTTTCAGGGGGAGCATTTATGATCATTTTTGCAACTGAAACCTTGGTATATCTCCTTTGTCATTGATGTCAAAGGGGGAGAAAATACATGTTAACAAATGAAGTTGTGATGTTGATATGATGGATTGATATGATGTATTGATGGATTCTATATAGGTGATGATGTACATGTGACATAGGTACATGCATAGGTACATACAGGGTTTTTGGTATAGAGGTTTGTGTTAGTGACATCAATGCCAAAGGGGAAGTATGTTGCACCTTTGGTATTTTGGTTTTTGCTTATTGTCATTGATGTCAATATAGCCTGATGGTTCGATGTGCAAATGATGGTCAAAGGTCTCAAATAGTGAAAGTGTATTAATTTCACATGGATTTTTAGAGAATTATGATCCTAATTTATTCCTATATGGTTTGAATATTCACTATGCTTATTAGTGTTGAGTTTCAGAATGATTAACACTTTATATAGTTTATATAGTTAGTTATGCTTAAAATAGTCTTAATTTTTTAACTAACTGATTTCTGTCTAATTAGTTTTTTGCATATTAAGTGTTAAAAAAAACCCAAACTATTATACCTTTTCGGAAAGGTAACAAAAGTAACTGAAATGGGTCGTTTCTAGTTTTAGATTTAAGGATGAATGTATAGTTCAAATGTTCTATATACCAAGGCAGTTTTAGACAGTTATAACCGTTTCTGGGTAGTTTTGGTCTAATTTTAGTTTGGGGTATGTAAAAGTCTCCAAATTTTTAATTCCTTGGTTTATAAGTAGAGGATAAATTATTCTAAAACATCCAATAGGTGGATTTGTAAAAAGGTGCAGGAGTTGTACGTAATTTGCACTAGACCAGACAGGTTATAGGAAATTTACATGGCAGCAAAGAGAAGGGTAATGCTTTATATTTCTACTTTGCTATTTGTGATTTGATTTTCATTGCAAAAGTTTATTAGAGGTAGAAGAAGGGTTATATATTTCTATTTGAGTAATTCACATCATTATTTACTTAGATCTTTTAATGGAAAAAGAAAACATATTTGGGTACTTGATGTTTTGAAGAGAAACAAGGGTTTATCACTTCAAAGAAACTTGATAGTTTGAATGAAATTAATTCAAGTCATCCTATTGCATTCAAATATATTGTTTTAAGTCTGATTATAAATTTCTTAATCTGATATATTTATTGTAATTTATCTTGCATCATTTGGTGTAATTTGTTGATGTAAAGAGAATTAGTAAGAGAGAGAAGAAGAGAAGTGTATCCTGCTTTATGTTTTCAACTTGGAGTTGAATTTTTGATTCATGATTTGTATTGTAACAGAGATGATCCTCTGCTTTTTATCTCATTTTTCAGTTTGGAAGTTGGTGCTTCTTGTATTCTTGAAGTTGGTGCTTCAGGTGTAAGGGATTGGTGTTCCTTGAAATTGGTGTTTCTAAAACAGGGTGTTGGTGCTTTCCAGAGTTGGAGCTCTAAAATATTTGCCCACAAGGCTAATAAAATTTCAAATTAAAAGTGATTTTTTTCCCTAAGGGGTTTTCCACTATAAATATTGTGTAATTTTTTCTTCTTTCATTTCTTGTTCTCATTTCATAACTTAATGATATATTTGTAAAAGTGGAAAAGATTGAAAAGATTGAAAAGAACAAGTTTTTAAGTAACCACTGATTCACTCCCCCCCCACTCTCAGTGGTGTTTGTATTCCAACAAAATATTGGTTAGGATCAATAAATGACTATTAATACAAAAAATAATTAATAGCATTACTTTCACATGTTATATAGTTACAATGGGGGAATAAAAGATTGGTTAGGGTCAATAAATGACTATTAATACAAAAAATAATTAATAGCATTACTTTCACATGTTATATAGTTAGGTGTTATAGTAGTGTCTATGTGGCTATCCACTTAGTTTCATTTAAAATAAAAATAAAAATGAATAGATAGAGTAGCATATTCAGCATCTAGCATGTATATATTATAGGATTTGTTTCATGTTTACTAGAGACTTATAGATAATCTAAACTTTTTATATATAAGCAACTATAAAAATGAAATGATATAAATGTAAGCCAAAGGAAATGAATGTCTAATATAATGTAAACTTATTTTGATAATGATTGAGTGCAATCCTCTTAAGATCTTGAATCTCCTAGGTAGAAGTATCATATTTTCTCTTCAGGTTACCTCTAGTCCTCCTTGAAGGGCCAACATCTTTATTATTTTCCTTGTTCTTTTCTGCCGCTAGATCCACTAACAGAGTACCCTGCTGAGCTTTCTCCAATTTATCAATAGTAACTAATACACTAGAAAGAGTGTAGCAGCTTACTCACAATGACGTCATGGACAAAATAATATTAATAGTAATATAATTTAAATTTCATATAAAATTTTGTATGTTTCTATAAAATTATTTAATAAAAAAATGATGCATTTGTTGTGATGCCATCAAGTAAATTAATTCTAAGATAGAAGAGTGAACAAATGGATTTGATGGATTTCAAAATCTTTGAATTAAGGTTACAAGTTTGAGTTCATTTATTTATTTGTGTTGGCTTTTATGGAATTGATATAATGCTTGGATACATTCACTATAGAAAGATATTAAGTTCATGAGAAGACATTATATTTGTTTGATGGTACAATTGATAATATAACTTCTTATTAAAGAATTATATATTTGTATTAAAAAAATTTAATTTGAAACAACTAATATAAAACTTCTCTATATTTGCATATGCTTGTACCAATTAAACCATATATATTCTTATTTCATTATAAATAGTGTAAATGCACATTTCTTATGTTTTCAAATTGTAAAATATAATTTGTGACTATTTGATTGACCAAAACAATTTGACCTTTAAAAATGAATTAAACCGATCCACTATAAAGATACTATTTTAAGCAAAATTTGAGGAACAACTTGTATAGTTTCTTACATATATTCTTATAATATGTTTATAGATATATATAATACATATATGATATAGTATAATATATGTTTTAATCATGATCAAATTGATATGCAAACTAGCATTTTAATAAAATAAAATAAAAAGTATTAAAATCTACAAATTATTTTATTTTTAATTTTTATTATTGTGTTAAAATATAATTAAAATTAAGATTACAAGTACAAATAATTATAATTTCTTGATACACTTTATAATAATTATATTTACAAACAAAATTTCCTTATTATTATAATTATATTTAATATTATAATTATAATTAATTACAAAATTAGAAAGGCAAGTACTTCTCACATTTGTTTTATATATGATCTTTTTTTATTGAAGTAATGCAATAATGCAATAAAAATTACAATAAGACACAAATAGACTCTCAAAAGAGCATAACTTCAAACATTGTACTAAATAGAACAATAGTCTCAAAATGGGCACATCCAAAATAACAAGATAAACAGAGCAAAAACAACAATCATTTTTACATGAGAGCTTAAGTTCAAAACCTACACAAATCTTTTTATTTCTGATGTAGGTGAGACAAAAGAGAAACAAGTGTCACGTAGTGGCCTGTAGTTGTCGTAATTAGTTATAATTATAGTTATATATGTAAATTTAATTCTAATTTTATTATAAATATTAAGTATATTTTAGTTAATAGTTATTGAATATATATATAATTATTCTAGATTAAAAATTAAATAAGAAATTTTGTATAAAATTTTGAAAATAATATTTAATAAGTTATGTTTGTATATATATTATAGTTTCATTTCTATAGTCATAATTGTAAAAAATTAAAATATAGTTAAGAATTTAAATTTCCTGTTTAGGAATTAGAGTTTCTTGTATATAAATATTTATTTACAGAAGAAAAATAATTATTAATTCTGGTTCTTAATTTTATAGTTTATTTGGTTAGAAATTTATTAATTGAACATGCTAGATTAGGTAGTTCTAAATCATTTTCGACAATTAATTTAATAAAATTGTTCAATTGGCATTTTATTGTAGATAATGTATATTCTTTTTTTTTTTAACATTTGTATTTTGCCAAAAAATCCAATATGGAGCAAGCCTCTGAAAAGGGGGTCCTATAAGACCAAATCAATTGAACCAATCATAATTGAGATAAGTAATTGTGTAGATCCAATCTTGCGCACTCAATAACGAGGGTTAGTACCATCGATTTGCGATGGGGGAAAGGAATAAAAAATACTAAGAATGAATCTAGGGATAATAAAATAACAAGCAAAATAAAGAAAAACAAACGAATGCAAACCACAATGCTTGAAGCTTCTATTGCTTCTCTCTACTCCTAAGATGTTGTGTGAATGGTGCTTAGTATTGGTATTGACAACGTCTATGACTTGGGAGTGTTGATAAAATGAGATCAATGTGATACTGATTTCGCTCGATGCCTCATACAAGAATCCTACAGAGTAAGTGTGCACAAAGCTTGAAATGCTAGATCCTTCAAATGGTTGAGAAGGGTTGATTATATAGAATATGGAAATGATTTGGATAGATGGGGTCAACCCCAGAAATTGGAGGATGAATGGTTGAGATCAAAAGGAACTGGAGAAGCACTCACTAAACTCCACCTCTTCAACTGAATAAAAGAAGGAATTGTTTAGTCAACCAAAGAGTTGATTGCACATTCCCTCTTGGAACTCAAGAGTTGATTTGGAGTCACCTCTTGGAACTGAAGAGAAGGTGGAGGAAATTATTCAATCTTAGAGATCTGATCAGGAGTTCCCTTTTTGGAACCGAAGAGAAGATTTATTTGAATATTTAATTATTTTTTAAATTAAATTATTCAAACATGAGATAATTGAGTTGCATTTTGATTTAAATAGAATTTTTGAGTGAAATTAAATTAAGTTAATGAAATTAATTTAATTAAGAAGAATAAATTAATAAGTTTAAATATTTGATTTTAAACTTTAGGAAATTAAATTTAATTAATTAATAAAGATTAATTAATTAAGGTTGGTTAATTAAATAAAATTAATTATTTAATTAATTTTGGGGAAATGATTAAATGATTTGGGGAATGGATTTTAGAAGAAATAGATGATTAATTAATGATTAAAAAAAACCATTAATTAATAGATGAAAGTTGGTGTTTTAATGTAAGGTCTTAAGTCTGTCCATTTTGGGGTGTCTACATTTTCTCCTCTTTGATATATTGTGGCTTGACGCATTGTGTCAAAGAATCTTCTATTTTGATCCTGCCCCAGCTTGCCCCGACGATAGCAGGTGGATTTATGCCCTCTCAAAAAAATTGAGTGAAAAGTCACAACAGATGAGCATTAATTTGTTTATAATGTTGAATCACTATATGATGATGATGAATGCATTCCTATATTAGTTATGATGTTATTGATGATTGATGTATTGATTATCTGATCTAATATGCACATGTTTTCTTTTCTTTTCTCTATGAAGTAAATAGATGCAAACTAAAATGTACAAAGTGTATGAGTACATGCACTTGCTAGTTAGAAGAAAGTTAGTGAGAGTTTAGTTTTGGAAAAGAATGAAAGAATGAGCGATGAAACAAATTCGTTGTCATACTTTCCAATTTTATTTATCATTGCACCTTATATGAAAAGGAAGAGAGTCAAATGCACCCAGATATTGACCATCTGGATACCACTATGATCTCTGATAACCAGGAGTAGATAATGTAAAATAAAGAGAACCAAATGTACCCATATATTGACCATCTAGATATTTCTATGATCTTTGATAACAATAAGTAAATAAATGAAAAGAAATAGAACTAAATGCACCTAGATAATGACCATCTAGATACCCTTATAATCTCTGATAAAAACAAGTAAATAAATAAAAATAAAGAGAACCAAATGCACCTAGACATTGACCATCTTATGATCTCTGATAAAAATAAGAGGATAATAGATAAGGATTTATCAATTCTTTTTCAGGGGTTAGCTCAGATTGTGGAACTGCGTGGCTTGCAGATGCATGAAAACTCCTATTGCAATTATCATGAATCATCATTTCCCTAGAATTGAATTGAAATACTCCAAAAAAATAAACAAAGAAAACAAGATCATGATCCATCATATCCATTCTCATCACTCAGTGATATCCTTGAGTAGCGTAAGAACATAATCGCGAAAAAGATAAATTGACAACAGACTGATATAACTGACCTGGTCAACAATTTATTGTTGCTTGATTGGTTTGGTTTTTGATGTTTGATTGTGTCTAGTTTTAGGAATGGATGACTCATATGAGACTGATCTATCCATTTTTAAGTATATCTATCATTGTCAAAGAAAATTGATAGTTTGATTGATGATTGATTGAATCATTCAATTGATGATAGATTAGATTGTTGATAAAGTTGTGTCGTATGAGTCCATTGTCATTTTGTGAAGCTCATAGTTTTGACATTTGATTGCTTGTTTGATCGACATTCACTTGTTGATAACAAAGGTGATTTATTGCTAAGATTTTTCAATATTTGATTATTTTCTTGATGATTGATTTCTTCAAGACGTTTTGCTCTTTTTAGGATTTTTGATGATTTTAAAGATTTTTTTAGAAATTTTAGAATTGCCCCCTAGTATGGAGAACTAATACAAGCCATGGATAAGCGCGATGCTTCAAAGGGGATTGCACTTCGGTAATAAGCTTGGGTACTCAATCTTGCATGCAGGAGCACAAGCTTAATCTTTTGGAGTTCATTGATGGTGAAGTGAGACTTTAACACTTGGCACCTATTTGCCAGGTTTTCACCAAGGTACCTACCCAATAGGGCATGTTTTTCAGGTTTTCACTGAGAGAGAAATTTTTTTTCTCTTTATTTTTCTCTCTTTATTGAATTTATTTGTTGTTGCTAAGGCACTTGATTGCCAGGTTTTCAACAAGGTAACTTTTTTTATATTCTTTTGTATTTTTTTAGGACTTTTTAGATTTCCCCTAGTCTAGAAAGGCAAGGAAATTATGGATTGATGGATGAACTAGTATATGGATGAAGGTCAAAGGTCTCTTAGTATGTCTTTAAGTTGTTTGGATGCCAAGGACTATCCATGGGATGAGATAACATGTTTCTTTGCAAGATAATGGATTGGACATGACAAGATAAGATAAAGACATGTTGCATTGATTGACATGTGGTTGACAAGAGTGGACATGTCAAGAGGATGTTGAAAATAGGTTTTTCATTTTTATATCTATATTTTCTATCAAGACCAAGAGAGGGATTTGATAGGGTAATGATAGGACATGGATTGGGAAAGCAAGATCAAGAATGGACAAGGGGAAGGGATATGGATTCAAGACTATGATAAGAAAGGAAATATGGACCAAAGCGATGCGGACAACATGAAGCATATAGGACATGTGATGCTTCTACAGAGACCCTTGGCCTTGTCAAGATCAAAGTTGGAAAAAAGTAAATATGGATGCTGATAAGATAAGGGATATGAGGGACATTGGTTAATGAAGGAAATGAAAGGGATATGATGTGATAGGAAGGTATGGATGGATGGAACCTGCCCCATGTATGGAATATAATGTTGGATGATATCAGTTTTGGTTAGTGATCATGTTGTTCATATTCATGTTTTGTCACTGATGTCAACATATATTTCTATAAAGAAGACTGACTGACTACTTAACTTGAATGAGTGTACGGGCACTGTACGGATGATTCAGAAGGATCAAATTTGTATTTATGTAGAAGGTTGTGTTTTGAACTTACTCCTAAGGTCTCTTGACTTTATGTTACATTATGTGGATGTTACAATTCATTTGGTGAAGACTATTTTCAGGACTGCAACTGTAATTCTGGACAGAGAAGGTCTCTGTGTTTTGGGTATATCTTACTGAGGAAGATGTTTTAGAACTTTCAAGCGTACTAATGGAGAGATGACATATGATAGTGAAATGGGTTGAGTTATATTGATGTTTGGGTACTGATGATGTCAGTTGTGGCATGTGTTCTGGAGAAGACCTATTTCCTGGCCGACTTCAGACTTGTAGCATGTGGAAATTAATTATGAGAGCGGATTTCGGATCTGAAAGTATTTGTGATGAATTATAAATGTTGTATGCTTGTTATAAGTACCATGTGTATCTTAGAAAGGGCTTATGTAATTATTTGTATGATGGGAAGCCTTAATTGGCCGACCTAGTTAATTATGTATTAGGAAAACTTAACTGGCCGACCTAGTGGGTTATTGTAAAAGGGTATATATGAGTTATCTTTTAATTTGTGAAAAGTGTGGTAGAGAAAGAAGAGAGCAGAGATTTGTGAAGCTATGAAGCTTGATTGTTGGATAGAGACCAGTGTTGATATTTCATTGGAACTGATCCAACAAAGATAGTTGCTATCAGATAGTTGACTGGATTGTGTATTTTCTGTATACACTTGATGCAGATTGTAAATCCTCGAGGGTGGCTTTAACCTTCTTTGGGTAGTGTGCCTTGGCAGTGAGCCTACTATTTTTCTTTGAATCCTAACAGGGTCTGTCTCCTAATAGGGATTGTGTACTGTAATGTTGTAAAAAGCTCCTAACAGGGCTAATATCTTTTAACAGGATACTATACTCTCAGTACATCATTTGTGGGTGTTAATTCCCACCGGGGTTTTACCTTTAATAGGGTTTCCTTGTGAAAAAATCTTGTGTTATGGTGTTGTCTATTACTGTGTTATTATTTTCATTTAATGATATGGTTAATAAAGTTTGAAGTTTAATAATCTATACTACAACTGATTCACCCCACCTCTCAGTTATCTTGTGGACTGTTATTCCTAACAATTGGTATCAGAGCTACTGGTCCTCAGAGAGAAAGTTTAATAGCTTGAGGTGATCCTGAAGATGACTTACTATAGGAAGGATAGTCCGAAGTTTGATCCTAAAAATTTTGACAGTTGGCAGAAAAAGATGAGAAATCATCTAATGTGTCTAGGTCTTGACTACTAGATGATCATAAAGAAGAAAGAAAAGTTAGATAACGAGGATGAATTAGAGAAGGCCACTGAAGATGAAAAGAAGTTATTTTCATGTAATATGGTTGCAAGGGAATCCCTAATTAATGCTCTATCAGAAGGATAATTCATTTAATTAAAGGACTTGGATTCTGCACATGAAATCTGGACAAGACTGGAAGCACTATATGTTGGAGACAGATTTACAAAGCAAGCAAAGCTACAAAACTAGAAGACAAAGATGGAATCATTAAAAATGAGAGAATATGAGAACATTAGAGCATATGCACAAAGAATTACTAAGGTGGTGACTCTTGGAAAGTTGACTCCCAGGGAGTATATGGCTTATTTTGTGTTTTCATTATGGCAACAAAGTCATATGAAGTTTTGACAGTAAACTATGAAGTGAAAATTGACCAAGTGTAGAAGACATAACATAATAGTGACTTGTAGTCAATTAGGGCATCAGTGCACATGTGTACGATCACATTAGGATATGTGTGTTTAGACTTAAGCTCTATGGTATGTTGTTATGCTTACCCTATACACGCATGGTACAGAATGACAATACGGACAAGTTACAAAAAGAACAAGTACACTAGCAATTCAGAATATAGAATATGAAGCTGACTTCATGTTTTGATTAGCGTGTAATATTTTGTTATGTAAAGGCTAAGCACCTATTGTAATATGTTTTTAATAATATATTAAACATTATTGTAAACACGCTTAAGCCAATCTATTTGGAAGCGTTGTATATGTTGTTTTTGTGCCGCATTTATTCAAGCATAAACATATATATATGCAATGTAAAGATATATTGGAAGTGTTGAAGAAATAGTCAGAGAAGATATATAAGTAGAGAAGTATGAAGATATCAAAATGAGAGAGAACCCTTAAAGAAGATAAGAGCATAAGTGCATAACTAGAACTAATCAGACATCTGTGTCACATACAACAGTTCACTTTTGGATATAGTGCATATCTATTCTCTGGAGGTTGTAGCCTTCTTTCTCATTGAGCAGTGAGCTCTTGGATAGTGAGTCCTCACCCCTAATAGGGTTGTTTGTAAAAGACTCCTAATAGGGTCAGACCCTTAACCAGGTCATTGTACTTGCATTGTAAAGACTGCTCCTAATAGGGCAAAGGAAATTTAATAGGTTCATTATACTAGTGCAATATTTGTGGGTACTAATTCTCACTGGGATTTTCCTCTAGTCAAGGTTTCCCCGTAATCATATTATGTGTTATGTGATCTTGTGTTAAGATTTAAGTGATATATAATTGTTTTATGTTTAAAGTTGCTAAAATTGAATAAATAGATAAACACTGATTCACCCCCCCCTCTCAGTGTTTCCAACAATTGGTATCAGAGCTCTGGTCCTCTGAAAGAAAAGTTTAACCACTTGAGGAGATCATGGACGCAGCAGAAGTAAAACCTCTGAAAAAGAATCTTGAAGCAGCCCTTGAAGATTTGGATAGATCTGAGGAAGAAAATGAAGAACTAAAACTAAAGGTTGATGGCTCTCAAATGCTTATCAAGAAACTAAGGAAAGATCTGAAAGTTTTCTCTACAAATGATTTGGGAGAAATGGTCAAGAAGCTGAATGAAAAGAACATGTCTTTGAAAGATAAGATAGAAGAATTGAATGATCAGCTAACAGATAGCCTAACAGCTATTGAAGAGAAGAACAAAGAAAATAAATAGTTAGATGAAGAACTCATTCAAGCCAATATGAAAATCTTGGAATTGGAAAACATCAAGAATAAGATTGAATCTGAATTATCAGGAGAAAAAGACAAGATTGACAAACTACACACAAGTTCTAATTTAATTCAATCACAACTTTATGCAAAAAAAAAAAAAGGTGATACCACTTGTATGTGATACATTATAGCTCAAATTGAGATCAACTCATTACAAGAAAGAAAGAAATCTCAAATAGAATCTTCAGAAGAAAAGAAAAGTGAAAGTCATGAAGAGACTAAAGGAGAACCACCAAAAGATAAGCACAAGGCAGTCAACTATACTTGCTATGCCTGTAATAAGCATGTACACTTGGATAGAGATTGTAAGAATGTAAGACCCTTCAATGGCTACTATTACTCCTGCAATAAGTTTGGTCATAGGGCTATTCATTGCAGAACAAATCAAAGCAATCAGCCACAACTAAACCAAAGGAATCAAACTCAATTCAATCAGAGAAATCAACCTCAAAGAAACTTGCAGAACATTACATGTCAGATATGTAATTACAATGGACACACAACCAAGAAATGTAGCATGATGAATAACAACATTAGACCTCCTATCATTTTTTACTCATGTGGAAAGGCTGGACACATCTCAAGGTCTTGCAGATCAAGAAAAAAAGGACAAGAGAATCCTAAGAAGTCTTTATTTGAAGAATCAGGAGAAGTTAAGTTTGTGGAAGCTAAAGTTAACTCAGATAAAATATGGGTCAAAGTAAAGAAGGATAATGAAGAGAACAAGGTAGTAGATGCATCCTCAATGGATGCACCTTCTACTTCTGGATAGTGACCCTCATGGTCTTAGGGGGAGCTATTCTAGCTCTGAACCCCTGCGTGGCTGGTATACTCACCTCTGAGTATGCGCCTATGGATTCATGCATGTGATCATGAATTAAGGTTGTATGCATTCACGC
>MU225749.1:798803-827488 GCA_018584345.1 Thuja plicata | reverse complement strand
GGGGGAGATTGTTGGCAAGTTGACTCCCAGGGAGTATATGGCTTATTTTGTGTTTTCATTATGGAAACAAAGTCATATGAAGTTTTGACAGTAAACTATGAAGTGAAAATTGACTAAGTGTAGAAGATAGAACAGAACAGTGACTTGCAGTCGATCAGGGCATCATCGCATGTGCGTACGATCACATCAAGATATGCATTTTTATACTTAATCTCTATGGTATGTTGTTATGCTTACCCTATACACACATGGTACAGAATGGCGTACGGACAAGTTACAGAAAAACAAGTACACTAGCAGTTTAGAATATAGAGTATGAAGCCGACTTCATGTTTTGATTAGCGTGTAATCTTTTGTTATGTAAAGGCTAAGCGCCTACTGTAATAAGTTTGTAATCATGTATAAAACATTTTTGTAAACATGCTTAAGCCAATCTATTTGGAAGCGTTGTGTATGTTATTTTTGGGCTGACTAAGGTCTTGTTTATAGTCGCGTCTATTCAGACATAAAAATATATATATGCAATGTAAAGATATATTGGAAGTGTCAAAGAAATAGTCAAAGAAGATATATAAGTAGAGTAGTATAAAGATATCAGAATGAGAGAGAGCCCTTAAAGAAGATAAGAGCATAAGCACATAACTGGAACTGATCAGACATCTGTGTCACATACAACAGTTCACTTTTGGATATAGTGCATATCTATTCTCAGGAGGTTGTAGCCTTCTTTCTCATTGAGCAGTGAGCTCTTGGATAGTGAGTCCTCACCCCTAACAGGGTTGTTTGTAAAAGAATCCTAATAGGGTCAGACCCTTAACAAGGTCATTGTACTTGCATTGTAAAGACTGCTCCTAACAGAGCAAAGGAACTTTAATAGGTTCATTATACTAGTGAAATATTTGTGGGTACTAATTCCCGTCAGGGTTTTCCTCTAATCAAGGTTTCCCTGTAATCATATTATGTGTTATGTGATCTTGTGTTAAGATTCAAGTGATATATAATTGTTTTATGTTTAGAGTTTCTGAAATTGAATAAATAGCTAAACACTGATTCACCCCCCCCCTCTCAGTGTTTCCAACAGTGACTGGTATTAGGAACTCTGGAGGAACTTACAGTGAAGAAGAAGTAATTTCAAAGATACTGAGATATTTGACATCTGCATATAGAACCAAGGTTCAGGCTATAAAGGAGATCATACCGTTGACACCAAACTTCACCAGAGAGATGTTGATTGGCAAACTAACTAGATTTGAGGCCACAGAATTTGGAGACACTTTACCTAAAGTTGAGTCAGCATTCAAAGAAACCATGCACAAAAACAAGAAGACCTTAGTTGGAAATGCAAGCACAAGCTGTAATGATCTGACATAAGAACTTGAAGCCTATGCTAATGAATGGGAACATATATAGGAAGAAGAAAGGAAGCTAGATGAAATTGTTGCACTGATTGCTAGAAGAGAAAGGAGAGGTAAGGGTAAGTTTGAAGGAAAATTACCTTTGAAATGTTTTTCATTTAATAAGATCGGTCATTTTGCATCTATATGTCCTACAATAATTCCAAAGAACAAACCTAAGTTTTTCAAGTCTAAGTTCTCAAAGGATAAGGAATGCTATTATGCTAGTGAAGGAATATCTGATGATGAGGATGATAAATTTGATGAAATTGGATTCATTGCTATTAAGGATGATGAACCTATGCATGAGGAAAAAGCATTAGTATCTCAAGTTGAAAAGAGATCTGAATGGGTCATAGATAGTGGTTGTTCACATGATATGACTAGAGATAAAAATAAATTTGTGAGTTTGAAGAAGCATGATGGTGGTGTTGTTAGATTTGGTGACAATACTCCTAAACTTATTATTGGGGTTGGATCGATCTCATTGGATGGTAAGACTAACACTGACAATGTACTACTTGTTGATGGACTTAAGCATAATTTGTTGAGTATTAGACAACTAGTGGACAAGGGTTATCAACTAAAATTCATCAATGGGAAATGTTCTATCAAGAGTAAAACATGTGACTTGATAGCATCTGGTACTAAATCCAGAGGTAATGTATTTGAAAAAAACACATATGAAGCTACTTGTTTTATTGCAAATATTGATGACAGCTGGTTATGGCACAATAGATTTTGTCATGTTAATTTTGACAACATTGTGAAGGCAAGTATGAAAAAAGAAGTAAGAGATCGACCTAAAATTGGTAAGCCATATAACACTATGTGTAGAGAATGTGTTATGGGGAAATAGACTAGAAGCACTTTCAAGAGAAAAGCCTATTCAGCAAAAGGGAAGTTGGATCTGGTGCATACATATCTATGTGGCCCTACAAGAACAAGATCATACTATGGAAAAAGGTATTTTATACTCTTTATTGATGATTTTTCTAGAATGATGTGGGTTACATATTTGAGAGAGAAATCTGAGGCATTTGACAAATTCAAGTTGTTCAAAGAAAAATTTGAGAATGAATCTAGTTTAAAGATGAAATATTTGAGATCAGACAGAGGAGGAGAATTTACATCAGAACTGTTTAACACATATTGTGAAGAAAATGGAATACATAGACAGACTTCAGCTCCTAGAACTCCACAACATAATGGGATAGTAGAGCGAAGAAACATAACTATATTAGATGCTGCTAGGACTATGTTGCTGGAAGGAAATGTATCATATGTTCATTGGAGAGAAGCAATTGGCATTGTTGTGTACACACTAAACAAAATTCATATCAGAGAAGGTACAAATAAAACCCCTTATGAATTATGGTTTGATCATACACCTACTGTGAAATATTTTAGAATGTTTGGTAGTAAATGCTATATCAAGAGAGATGATGAGATAGGCAAGTTTGATGCTAGAAGTGATGAAGGAATCTTTCTTGGTTATTCTACTAAGATTTAAGCATATAAATGTTTCAATCTGAGATTGAGAAAACTAATTGAAAGTGCCAATGTGAGGATAGATAAGAAATTTCAAATTCAGGAAAGAATGTATGATTGTGGTCAGATAACAGAAAAAAGAGAAGTTGTTGCTGAACCTGAAGAATCCTTGATGATTGAGTATGAGAATGAAGAAGAAGAACATGAAAAAGCTACTGAGACATTGAAGACTCCAAGGTATGTCAAGAAAAACCATCCTAAAAATCAAATTATTGGTGATCCAAACAAAGGCATGATGACTAGATCTAAAGTTAGAGATGAGATCTATTTGATTTCTCAAGTTGAACCAAAGACTACTGATGAAGCATGTAAAGATGAATCTTGGACTAAAGCCATGGAAGAAGAACTAGAGCAGATAAAGAAGAACAATACTTGGGAGTTGGTTCCAAGACCTAAAAACAAGAATGTGATTCAAACTAAGTGGGTTTTCAGAAACAAAATGGATGAGGAAGGTACAGTGGTAAGAAACAAGGCTAGACTGGTATGTAAAGGCTACTCACAACAAGAAGGCATAGACTATGAAGAAACATTTGCACCTATTGCTAGACTGGAAGCTGTGAGACTATTCCTTGCTTATGCTACACATAAAGACTTCAAAGTGTATTAGATGGATGTGAAATCTATATTTTTGAATGGTGACCTAGAGGAAGAAGTATACATTGAGAAACTTGATGGTTTTCCTTTGACAGATGATGAAAACATGGTTTGCAGACTAACGAAGGAACTGTATGGACTGAAACAAGCACTGGGGGTATGGTATGCAAGACTGGACAAACATCTACTTCATCTTGGTTTCAGAAAAGGTAATGCAGATAGTAATTTGTATTTAAGAACTGACGAAGATGGAATCTTAATTATAGAAGTTTTTGTTGATATCATTTTTGGAGGAAATGATAAAATGAGTAACAAGTTTGCTAAATAAATGGAGAATGAGTTTGAGATGTTAATGGTTGGTGAGATGAAATTTTTCCTTGGTTTGCAAATTAATCAGAGTAAAAATGGCATATTTATATCTCAGACCAAGTACCTTAAGGAAATGTTGAAGAAATTTGGAATGGATGATTGTAAACCTGTTGGTACACCAATGATAACATGGAAAAAACTAACTAAAAATGATGAGACTCAAAGTGTTGGGAGGACTAAGTACAGGTCAATGATTGGAGGTCTATAATATTTGACACACACTAGACCAGATATTACCAATGTAGTTGGAATTGTGGCTAGATATCAGGAAGATCCTAAAGAAACACACTTTGCTGCTATGAAAAGAATTTTTAGATGCCTGAAAGGAACAATAGAGTATGGATTATGGTATGAAAAATATGATGATTTTACTTTGCAGGCTTTTACTGATGTTGATTGGGCAAGTAATGTGGATGATAGAAAGAGCACAAGTGGTGATGCATTTTTCCTTGGGAAGAGATTGGTTCTTGGTTAAGAAAGAAGCATAATTGTATTTCTCAATCTACTGCTAAATCAGAATATGTAGCTACTACAATTAATTGCACACAAGTGGTTTGGATGAAACAAATGCTGGAAGATATTGGTATAATTTTCAAGTAGGCAGTGGTTATTCATTGTGATAACACAAGTACAATAAACATGTCGAAGAATCCTATAATGTACTCAAAGACTAAACATATTTCTATCAAGTATCATTTCTTGAGGGAGAAGGTAGCTGCTAAGGAGATTAAACTGGAGTACATAAGCACAAAGGAACATATAGCAGATATATTTACTAAACCTTTGCCAAAAGATGCTTTTGAATACCTCAAAGGCATGCTTGGGGTGATGGCCCCTCCTAGTGGAAATTAAAATGATGCAAATATGCATCATTCCAGTAGATCTCAGATCTATATTATTCTCTGGACTTGATGTATGGATCTACTCCTTAGGGGGAGTGATCACAGGACAACACTATGGAGCACATTTGGGTGATCTTGCACCTGATCAAACATGAAGATTTGAAAAAGCTACTGAAGACTACAGATGAGTTATGGCACCCTTTTCCATTGCTGCCAAAGGGGGAAGGAATCTATGAGAAAATTATTACAATTTTGGGAAATTTATGTTGAGGATATTGAGAAGATTGTATTGAGAGAGAGTACTTTTGGGTTGATGCATATGGATTTTCCCATATATTGTCATCAATTCCAAAGGAGGAGATTGTTGGATGATATCAGTTTTGGTTATTGATCATGCTGTTTATATTCATGTTTTGTCACTGATGTCAACATATATTTCTATGGAGAAGACAGACTGACTACTTAACTGGAACGAGTGTACAGACACTATAAGGATGATTCAGAAGGATCAAAGTTGGATTTATGTAGAAGGCTATGTTCTGACCTTACTCCTAAGGTCTCTTGACTTTATGTTACATTATGTGGATGTTATAGTTCATTTGGTGAAGACTATTTTTCTGGACTACAACTGTAAATTTGGACAAAGAAGGTCTCTGTGTTTCGGGTATATCTTACTGAGGAAGATGTTTTAGAACTTGCAAGCTTACTGATGGAGAGCCAACATATGATAGTGAAATGGGTTGAGTTTGATTGTTGTTTGGGTACTGATGATGTTAGCTATGGCGTGTGTTCTGGAGAAGACCTATTTCCTAGCCGACTTCAGACTTGTAACGTGTGGAAATTAATTATGAGAGTAGATTGTGGATCTGAAAGTATTTTTGATGAATTATAAATGTTGTATAATTGTTATAGGTACCGTGTGTATCTTAGCAAGGGCTTATGTAATTATTTGTATGATGGGAAGCCTTAATTGGTCGACCTAGTTAATTATGTATTAGGAAAGCTTAACTGGCCGACCTAATGGGTTATTGTAAAAGGGTAAATGAGTTATCATTTAATTTGTGAAAAGTGTGGTAGAGAAAGAAGAGAGGAGATATTTGTGAAGCTGTGAAGCTTGACTGCTGGATAGAGAGCAGTGTTGATACTTCATTGGAACTGATCAAGCAAAGATAGTTTCTATCAGATAGTTCACTGAATTGTGTATTTATTGTATACACTTGATGCAAATTGTAAATCCTTGAGGGTGGATTTAACCTTCTTTGGGCAGTGTGCCTTGGTAGTGAGCCTACTATTTTCCTTTGACTCGTAACAGGATCTATCTCCTAACAGGGACTGCATACTATAATGTTGTAACAAGTTCCTAACAGGGTTAATATCTTTTAATAGGGATACTATACTCTCATTACATCATTTGTGGGTGTTAATTCCCACCGAGGTTTTACCTTTAACAGGGTTTCCTCATGAACAAATCTTGTGTTATGGTGTTGTCTATTACTATTTTATTATTTGTATTTGTTGATATGGTTAATAAAGTTTAAAGTTTAATAATCTATACTACAACTGATTCACCCCCCCTCTCAGTTGTCTTGTGGACTGTTATTCCTAACATCTAAGAGGTTCATAGATCACACATGACGCCTGTTTGCCAGGTTTTCATCATGGTACTTGTCCAATGCACCTTTTTGCCAGGTTTTCACTAGTGGACAAATATTTTTCTCTTTCTTTCTCTCTTTCTTTCTTTTTGACTTTTTTGGAAGATAATATACTCATGATAGGAAATGGAGGAAGGACTCAAGCATCTTTCTCTTCAGATTGTAACCTTGAAATATGTGTTACAATAGATCATGGCTATTGAAGGTATGCTCAAAGATATTGATAGGGTGATGGAAAAGGGGGATAAAATGGATGAAGATGGAATAGGGTAATGGGTGGTGAAAAATGGAAGGGATGTTGGATTATTTGCTTTGTATGGGTGGCGGGAAATGTTGTCAAGATCAACATTGGCACACACTTTGAGGGGTGGTGGACTAATGGAGGAAAGATGGATGTTGGAGTAAAAGTGGACTTTGGAGTTTGCTATTTTGATGGAGAAGAGGATATGGATTTTGGAACACAAGGACCTAAGATGGATTTGGAAGGTGATGGTGAAATATATTTGAATGGAGGGTTGAAGGAGGCCTTTGGAAACTTGAATGCCAACTTTCATTTTTTATTTAGTGTGCAAGTCTTGTATGAGCGACTTGGGAATCCATTTTTTCTTTGATTTTTCTTTTCCTTGTGATGCTTTAGAACACATTTATTCAATGAGGGTTTTAGGAATCCACATTGTCTTTGATATTTTTTTGTTTAATGGGCCTTTTGGATTCTTTTTTCTGTTGGATCATATTTTTCTTAGTTTTTACATGTCGATTAGATTGAACATGTTGATCCTTGATTGCATGTGGATTCTTGAACTTATGATATTCATGTTAGGAATAACAGTCCACCAACACAACTGAGAGGGGGGTGAATCAGTTGTGAGACAAATTATTAAACATTAAAATTTTGTAAACAAAACTTTCATCCAAATGATAACACAATAACATAATCCTTTGTTTTCAAGGAAACCCTGTTAAAGGTAAAACCCCAGTGGGAATTAGTACCCACAAATAATGTACTAAGAGTATAGTATCCCTATTAAAAGATTTAGCCTTGTTAGGAGCTTATTATAGCATTACAGTACATAGTCCCTATTAAAGGACATACCTTGTTAGGAGTCAAGAGTATCAATGGGCTCACTGCCTAGGCACACTACCTAAAGAAGGTTAAAGCCACCCTCAAGGACATATTGTCTGAAATACAAATATATATAGAAAATATACTACTATGGGTCCACAACACATGCCCCATTTTGGCCACTTGGCCTAATGGGGACCCCCTTTTTCGGTATCTTTTATCCTTTTGGTCAATTTGATTAGGAATTTGGTGAGTCAGATTGTGGGCCCATGTGCTCCCGATAGTTGGATGTCGATTGAGTCAACCTTTAGTGTTTTTCCCTCTTTTCTTTCCTTTTTTGGCTTCTTTTTTGTTTGTGTGTTTCTTAGAGTTAGTTTTATTTTCCTTTCTTATAGACTTAGTTGTTCTAGTTTAATTTCTTGTTTTCAATAAAGATTGTTAATGAGGCATCCTTTGTGATTGCAAAACTAAGAATCTCAATGTGTCATGTTATGAACCGATGAGTTAGAGAAATTCTTTGATGGGATGGACTTGCAACTGTATGAAGATGAGAACAAAGAGAATTTATATTCTACCAATAATATTACTCAACAATTCATGGGAATTGAGACTGTGGTGTACGCAAAAGATGATTTGTAATAGATGTTTCAGTTTGAGGTAAATACAAAGAAAATCATGGACGATATTGTAGAAGTTCAAAAGTGTGAAGCACACCTTTCCAAGTTCAAGGAGAGGCAACAGGGGAAGTTGAACTTCATGGAGTTACTCAATTTTGATGAAGTCCAAGAAGTTGCAAAGAGATTCCACAAAGCTCATCCCAGGATTCTGCTAGTGGACTAGCCATTTTTTCGTCATGATATTTTTGGCATCCAAAGTTTTTGAATCTTGCCGGAAGTCTCGCAGTCCAAACTTGTTAGAAGTTTTGCAGTCTGGACTTGCTGGAAGTTTTGTAGTCTGAAATTTGCTGGATTGTTCACAATCCAAAAATTCCGTAGAACTTTTTAGAGTTTCGGCATTTGTTGGACTTTTCCTAGTTTTTCGTCCTTTCGACCTCTGAAAGTCTACAATTTTTAGAGTTTGAGAGTCTGAAATTTTTGGAGTTTTGTTGGTTTTTCACACTTTTGCAGTTCAGACTTTTGCTGGATTTTTAGAGTCTGAAATTCTGAAGTTCTGGAATCTTGCTGGAAGTTTCACAGTCCGGACTTGCTAGAAGTTTTGAAGTCCAAAATTTGCTGGATTGTTTGGAGTCTGAAAATTCTGCTAGATTTTTTAGAGATTTGGCTTTTGTTGGACTTTTCCTAGTTTTTTGCCCTTTCAGCCTCTGAAAGTCTAAAATTTTTGGAGTTCAAAAGTCCAAAAGTTCTAGAGTTTTGCTATTTTTTGTTGGTTTTTTTGCACTTTCGCAATTCAGACATTTGCTAGATTTTCAGAGTTTGAAAGTCCAAAGTTTTGGAAGCTTGCTGGAAGTTTCATATTCTGAAACTTGCTAGAAGTTTTGCAGTCTAAAACTTGCTGGAAGTTTTGCAGTTCATACTTGTTGGAAGTTTTGCAGTTTGGACTTTTTGGAATTTTTGCAGTCTGAAATTTGTTGGATTGTTCACAGTTCAAAATTTCTATTGGAATTTTTCAAATTTTTGTCATTTGCTGGACTCCTAGTTTTTCGGCCTTTCGACCTCTGAAAGTCCAAAATTTTGGTTCCACACTTAGTCAAATTTGCACTTGGAAAATTTTGGGGCAGAGGTCAGGTCTAAATTTTGGGCCATTCTAGCGTGATCACTTTTTTGCATGAAAATATAACTTTAGATCAGATGGATGCATAACTAGAGTTCATTTTGCAATGATTAAGGGTCTTCTATTAGGTCCCACCTTGAAGAGAACCCCTAGATGAATATTCTAAGGGAGAACTTAGAGATCAAGAAGAAGACTCCAGTTACAAACAAGAGAACTACATCTGCTCTCTTTCTTCTTTCTTAACAAGTTTGTCACTATTTTCATGGGCAAGCTGATTGTAAATGGATCAAGGATCCATGCAAGTAGTTTAGTATCAGTTTAGCAATAGTTTCTTTCAGCAAGATTTAGTTTTAGTTTTTTTTCATTGTTTTTAGAGCCTCTAATGTCCTAGTTTTGGGGTTCAGAGTTTGTAGATCAGAACTCTATATATAATAATCGAAATAATGTATTATGGTTGGATTATTGATGCAATAAAGATCTACAATTGGTGCTTCATTTATGGTGTGATATTTTCTGCTATCTATGCGAAATTGATGAATGTGTGTTTTCTTATTCATTCTTTTCAAAGAGCCAACTATGTTTATTGTTCCTCAAATCTGTGATTCTTTAAATTAGAGTTTGTTGCTATTTATCTACCTTATTGTGATGAATGTATGGGAAAGATCATCTTTTGGGCTCAATGATAAATCCATCTCATGTGTCTGCACATCTTGGTGGCTTCATGATTTGATAAATTTTGAAAATCTTGCACGAGTGAATACATTTTCTCTCCAAATGATTGCATCTATTGGGTATATAATTGTGACGTGGTCTGATTTATATCTAGTGGGTTTGTTCCAAATTTCTCTATCATTCTATTCACAAGGATCAACAATGGTTTATGTCTGTTAGGATTTCATTTTGAGCAATTTGCTTCATCCTTTTTACCCTACTCTTTTACATTTCTGTCATAAATCTGAAAGCAATCGAAATCATCTTTAGTTTAAAACATAAATTTGCATCATTAGTAAAACTACAATCTTTGATAAATCAGAAAATACAAAAAAAGCACTAAATTTGTTTTGCAGTTTGACATCTTGAAAGTACCAACAAAGGCCTCCTCATGAACATTGACATTTATCTTCAACGGATTTACCAAGCGGGTTCTACCATGACCCCAGAGAACCTTGGGAATAACTTTGTTATCATTTCAAGAGAGGAAATTGAATCTTGAGATCCTAGAAATTGACTTGTGTAAAAATAATGCTCAACATATACAATCCAGTGAACTATCTAATAGAAACTATATTTGCTTGGTCAGTTCCAATGAAGTATTACAATCACATTCTCTACTCTACATCCAATAGACAATCAAGCTCGCATCTTCCAAACTTCACTTCTTTAGTACATATACACACATCTTTTCAAAAGAAAAGGTCTTTCATATACAAAAGTGCTCTCTCTCAATACAATCTTCTCAATATCCTCAACACAGCTCTCCATAATAATAATATCTCTCCCCAGTAGTAGGGATTTTCACATAGAATATCTCCTCCTTTGACAAAAATGGAAAAGGGTGCCATAACTCTATCTTTTTTAAATCTTCATGTCTGTAACCAGGTGCACAATAACCCAAATATGTTTTGTAGTGTTCCCGCGATCACTTCCCTGAGGAGTAGATCCACACATCAAGTCGAGAAAATGATATAGCTCTGAAATCCACTAGACTCATGCATAACCACATCAATTAATTACCATAGGGAGGGTTTCTCACCCCAAGCATGCTTCTGAGACACTCAAAAGCATCTTTTGGCAAAGGTTTTACAAATATATATGCTATTTGTTACTTTGTGCTAACATACTCCAATTTGATCTATTTTTTTGCTACCTTGTCTCTCAAGAATGATACTTAATAGAAATATGTTTAGTCTTTGAATTCATTATAGGATTCTTTGACATATTCACTATGCTATTGTTATCACAATGGATAACCACTTGCTCTTCAAAAATTATTCCAATGTCCTTCAACAATTATTTCATCCAAACAACTTGTGTACAATTTATAGCAGCAACATTATACTCAGATTCAATAGTAGACTAAGAAATACAATCTTTCTTCTTACTTAACCATGAAACCAACCTTTTCCAAGGAAAAATGATCCTCCACTTGTACTCTTTCTGTCATCCACACTACCCATCCAATCAACATCCGTATAAGCATGTAAAATAAAGTCATCAGATTTTTCATACCATAATCCATACTCTACTATCCCTTTCAAGTATTTGAAAATTATTTTCACAGCAGCAAGGTGTGTCTCTTTAGGATCTGCTTGATATCTTGCCACAATTCCAACTACATTGGAAATATCTGGTCTGGTGTGAGTTAGATATTGTAGACCTCCAATCATTTATCTGTACTTTATCTGAAAAACACTCTGAGTTTTATCATTATTACTAAGTTTATAACCAAACACCATAGGTGTCCCAATAGGTTTATAATCTTCCATTCCAAATTTCTTCAACATTTCCTTAAGATACTTGGTCTGAGATATAAAAATGCCATTCTTATTCTGATTTATTTTCAAACCAAGGAAAAATTTCATCTCACCAATTATTGACATTTCAATAAATTTTCCATCTCTTTAGAGAACCTTTTAATCATTTCATCATTACCTCCAAAAATTATATCATCAACAAATACTTCTATGATTAGAATTTCATCTTCACCAGTTCTTAAGTATAAATTATTGTCTGCATTACCTTTTCTGAAACCAAGACGAAGTAGATACATGTCTAGTCTTGCATACCATTCTCTCAGTGCTTGTTTCAGTCCATACAATGCTTCAACTTGTAAACCATGTCTTCATCTTCTATCAAAAGAAATACATCAGGTTGCTTAGTGAATACCTCTTCCTTGAAATCTCCATTCAAGAATGCATATTTCAAATTCATCTTATATACCTTAAATTATTTATGTGCAACATAAGAAATAAATAATCTCACTGCTTCCAACCTAGCAACATGAGAAAATGTCTCTTCAAATTCTATGCCTTTTTTTTGCGAGTAGCTTGTACAAACCAGTCTAGCCTTATTTCTTACCATTGTTCCTTCCTCATCCATTTTGTTTCTGAAAACCCATTTAGTTCCTATCACATTCTTATTTTTAGGCCTTGGAACCAATACCCAAGTGTTGTTTTATTTATCTATTCTAACTCTTCCTACATAGATTTAGTCGAAGATTCATCTCTACATGCTTCATCAGTAGTTTTCAGTTCAACTTGAGAAATCAAGCAAATTTCATCTCTTAATTTTGATCTTGTCATCATTCCTTTATTTGCATCACTAATGATTTGATCTTTGGGATGGTTCTTCTTAACATAATTTGAATTCTTAGGAGTTTCAGTAAGCTTATTTAATTCATCTTGACAGACTTCAATCTCATTATCAACCTCCAAAGGTTCTGCAGGATCAGCAGTGACCTCCTTAGTTTTGCAATCTGACCGCAGTCATACATTCTTGAATTTGAAAGCTTTCATCTATCCTCACATTAGTGATTTCAATTAGCTTCCTTAGTCTTAGATTGAAACATTTATAGGCTTTTCTCTTAGTATAATAACCAAGGAAGATACCTTCATCAGTTCTAGCATCAAACTTACCTATCTCGTCATCTCTTTTGATATAGAATTCACTTCCAAATATTCTAAAATATTTTACAGTAGGAGTATTATTAAACCATAATTCATAAGGAGTCTTTCTTGTACCTTCTCTTATTTGAATTATTTTCAAGGTGTACATAGCACTACCAACAACTTCTCTCCAATGAACATATGATACATTTCCTTCCATAAGCATAGTTTTGGCAGCATCTAATATTGTTATGTTCCTTCGCTCTTCTATCTCATTCTGTTGTGGTATCCTAGGAATAGATGTATGTCTGTATATTCCATGCTCTTCACATTAGGTATTAAACAAGTTTGAAGTAAACTCACCACCTCTATCTGATCTCAAACATTTTATCTTCAAGCCTGATTCAATCTCAACTTTTTCTTTGAATATCTTGAATTTGTCAAATGCCTCAGATTTCTCTCTCAAATATGTAACCCACATCATCCTATAAAAGTAATCAACAAAAGGTATAAAATACCTCTCACCATAGTAAGATCTTGTTCTTGTAGGACCACATAGATCTATATGTACCAGATCTAACTTCCCTTTTGCAAAGTAAGATTTGCTTTTAAAACCGCTTCTAGTTTGCGTCTCCATAACACACTCTCTACACATAGTGTTATATGGTTTCACAATCTTAGGTAGATATCTTACTGCATTATTCATACTTGCCTTCACAATATTATCAAAGTTAACATGACAAAATCTTCTATGCCATAACCAACTGTCATCAACCTTCGCAATAAAACAAGAAGCCTCAGATGTATTCAATTCAAATACATTACCTCTAGATTTTGTACCAGATGCGATCAAGTCTCTTGTCTTACTTCTGATAGAACATTTCCCATCAATGAATTTCAATTGATAACCCTTGTCCACTAGTTGTCTAATACTCAACAAATTTTTCTTAAGTCTATCAACAAGCAATACATTATCAGTATTAGTCTTTCCATCCAGAGAAATAGATCCAACTCCAATGATAAGCTTAGGAGTATTTTCACCAAATCTTACAACACCACCATTATATCTTTTCAGACTAAAAAAATTATTTTTATCTCTAGTCATATAATGTGAACAACCACTCTCTATAACCCATTCACATTTATTTTCAACACAAGATACTAAGGCTCTTTCTTCATGTATAGGTTCATCATCCTTTATAGAAATAAATCCAATCTCATCATAGTCAACAAATTCATCATCAGAAACACCTTCACTAGCATAATAACATTCCTTTTCATTTGAATACTTAGATTTATAAAACTTAGGTTTATTCTTTGGAACCCTTGTAGGACATTGAGATACAAAATGACCTATCATGTTGCATGAAAAACATTTCAAAGGTAATTTTCCTTCAAATTTACCCTTACCTCTTTTTTCTCTTCTAGCGATTAGGGCCACAACTTTATCTAGATTTCTTTCTTTATCCTATATCTATTCCCATTCATCAACATAATCTCCAAGTTCTTCTCTCAAGTCACTATTGATGGTGCTCGCAATTCCTGATAAGGTCTTTTTATTTCTATGCATAATTTCCTGGAATGTTGACTCAACTTTAGGTAGAGAATCTATTAGTTTTGCGGCCTCAAAGGTAGTTAATTTCCCAATCAACATCTCTCTATTAAAGTTCAATGTTAAAGGTATAATTTCTTGTATGGCTTGTACTTTGGTTCTATATACAAGTGTTAGGGATATGAGGATCTTCACAATCACTTCTTCCTCACTGTAAGTACCTCCAGAGTTCCTGGTGCCAATAAAAACTTCAGTAATTTTGTAACTTTGCTTGTTTTGTAAACTTATCTCCTTCATACAGTGCTTCCAATTTTGTCCATATTTCATGTGCAAAATCTAAGTCTTTTACCTCTGTGAATCACCTTCAGGAAACGCATTAATCAATGCTTCCCTTGTGACCATGTTATATGAAAATAACTTCTTTTCATATTCAGTAGCTTTATCCAATTCATCCTCAACTTTCATCTATTCCTTTCTTTTAGTAATCATCTAGTAGTCAATTACCAAACATAGAAAATGTGTTCTCATTTTGTTCTTCCAACTGCTGAATTTTTCAGGATCAAGCTTCGGACTATCCTTCCTATAGTAAGTCATCTTTAGGATCACCTCAAGTTGTTAAGCTTTCTCTCTAAGGACCAATTTATCTGATACCAATTGTTAGGAATAACAGTCCACCAACACAACTGAGGGGGGGGGGTGAATTAGTTGTGAGACAGATTATTAAACATTAAAATTTTATAAACAAAACTTTCATCCAAATGATAACACAATCCTTTGTTGTCAAGGAAACCTTGTTAAAGGTAAAACTCTGGTGGGAATTAGCACCCACAAATAATGTATTGAGAGTATAGTATCCTTGTTAAAAGATTTAGTCATGTTAGGATCTTATTACAACATTAGAATACATGTTCCCTATTAAAGGATAGACCCTTTTAGGAGTCAAGAGTATCAGTGGGCTCACTGCCTAGGCACACTGCCTAAATAAGGTTAAAGCCACCCTTAAGGACTTACTGTCCAAAATACAAATGTATATAGAAAATATGCAATACAGTGAACTATCTGATAGAAACTTTCTTTTCTTGGTTAGTTCCAATGAAATATTACAATCACATCCTCTTCTCTACATCCAGTAGACAATCAATCTCACAGCTTCCACACTTCACTTCTTTTGTACATCTACACACATCTTTTCAAAAGAAAAGATCTCTCATATATACCCTACTACAATAATTGATTGGGTTGGCCAAATAATATTTCCCAATATACAAATAATTATTTAACCTCTTGCTAAGATACACATGGTACCTAAAACAAGTATACATAAATTATAATATATATTATATAATCCAATATCTATAATCCATGCTCGCAATCCACAATACATGCTACCTCTCTGAAGTTGACCCCAAATAGGTCTCCTCCAGAATACACACCACAACTAATGTCACCAACAATCATACACCTTATGAACCATAAAAAGCATTCCTTAACATGTCTTCAGTCATCCCTTAAGCTCGCATAACCTGAATCATCATCGACTGTAAGATATACTCAAAACGTAGAGACTCGTTCTGTCAATCATCACTGTAACAATCTAGAAACCAGTCTTCACCAAAACATCTGTAACTCATCCAATATGAAATATGAATACAAGAGATATTAGAAATAAGATACACATACATCCTTCAACATATCCCCATCTTTTCTCATTTTGATTCATCGGTACAATATCCATACACTTCTGTCAGTCATAATACAACAGTAGTAACCAGTATGTTCTTTCTCCACAAAAACATATGTTGACATTAGTGACAAAACATGAATGCCAACAACATTAGTAATAGAAAATTCCAACATCATCCAACATTTTATGCTTGGCTTCCAAATTTCTTCCAAAGCTATTGGGGTTCATGGATCAATATGAATGATATGGAGGGTTCATGTGGATGTGTGGTGGAAAAGTTTTCAAGGATAAGTGGATTGTGAGCTAGTGGATGGAGGTATATATGGATTTAAGATGGATGGAAGTTTTTAAGGATTTAATGTGTGATTTGGTTTAGATGGATAAATGCAGGATCTATGAATGGTACCAACATCTTGAATGTGATCCTTGTATCCTAGACCATGATTTTTGTGGTTTTCTATTATATAAGGGGGTTCCAATATGCCTTGTTCCTGGATGCCCAACCCTTTTCCTTGAAAGTGAATGCTTTAGAAAACCTTCTTAGAAAAGGGATACTTGTTACTTTGATAGAAATATGTGAGTCCATTTGGAGGTGGAGGAGTTATGTAAGACATGATAGGATCATGAAGTATACTATCCTAAATGAAAGTGGATGAACCAATTTTATATGTAGCGGTCTCATTATTAGCTTTTGTAGGGGTGATGAGATATTTTGGAGGAAAATTAGGATCATGGAGTGGACCAGAATGGATGGAAGTTGAGTGACCCAATTTACATGTATGGGGTTCATGAACAACTTGCCCAAATGTGCTAGGATCATGAAGGGGGTTAGGAGGAATAATAGGATCCTCAGGTGGAATAGGATCATTTGGTAGGATAGGATCTTGTGAAGAGCATGGAGGATTAGGACATGGAGATGAATGAATGGTAGGCTCATGATAAGGATGCAAGGGTATGACAAGATCTTGTGGTGGAGATGAAGGTGAAGGGATACTTTGATCTTGACTTGGAAGAGGACCATCAGACTCCATTTTAGGGGCGATTTTATCTTGACTATGAATGAAATCATTCAAAATAATGGGAAGGATGTCATGACCTTGTTGGAAATTGATCAATTTGTGATTCAATTTTTGGTTTTCATTTATGGCAACACATTTGGGTTTTAGATCAATTCCTATAAAGATAAGTTTTGTTGATTCATAAATCGACTAAGTATAGAAGTAGAGATACATAAGTATTTTGGATATTGAAGATCGAGATTGATGAATTAGGGAAAGAGAGCTTAGAGGAAGATAGTAGGGGGTATGTATGACCTCCACCTAAGATTGATTTGGCTTTGGTAATGTCTACGACAAAGTTAGAAAGAATTGAAGACAGACAGACCGCATCAGAACAATGATACAGAGCAGTTGGACAGTAGCAAAGATTGAGAGAGTATGACATGGACTCCAGGCAATCAAAGTTGGATTTTGGTTGTTGATAACCTATAAATTGAATATGTAAGAGTGCCAACTATGCATTTGATATTTACTATATTAAATGTATTTTGTATTGAAGGTCGACTTTGTAATATTTGTAACATTCATATTGGGAGCCGACTTTGTAAAGTTGTGAGATATTTATGTAAGATATTTTTGATAAAGATAGATGTTGTTGATGGTTATTTGGATGATTTTTTGAGTGAATAGCATAGCATAGAATGACAGAGATCATTGAAGAACTATAAAGGAACTATCTAAGCACTAGTGTTTCTTTTTTTGTTCATGACTGAGAACACTTTGTAAACAGAATTACTTTGTAAGAGTTGTAAGATTAGTTGGCCCCTAAAAGGGTGTTGTGAACCTTTAACAGGGTTGTAATTCATTTAAAAAGGATATGTACTATGTAATATTCAGCTCCTAATAGGGCTAGGTCTCCTAACAGGGACATTATCCTTTATGTGGGTACCATCCCCACCAGGGTTTTCCCTTGGCCAGGGTTTCCTCAAAAACAAAATATGGTGTTATGAGTATTGTGTCATTTTATTATGTTCTTTTCTTTACTGCAAGTTTATGGTTAATGTTTAAATGGTTGAATAATTTAATTAAGTGCTATAATACTGATTCACCCCCCTCTTAGTATTAAACAATCCTAACAATTGGTATTAGAGCTTCTGGCCCTTGGAGAGAAAGTTTAACAGCTTGAGGGAGATCATAAATTTTTTGGATAGTTTGCAAGAAAAATTTGATGCTTCACTTGAAGACCTTGACAAAGAAAAAGCAGAAAATGGAGAGTTAAGAAAGCTGATAAATTTATAAAGAAACTTAAGGAACAAATTGATCTTTCTAGAAGTCAAAGATAAGATCTTATGGTTTAGATAAAAGAGGATTCAGATGAAGATAATTCAGATCAGGTGAGGCAACTAAAAGAAGAGAATGAGACTCTGAAACTTGAAAATAAGACTATGGATAAAGAAATACAGATGCAGAAGGATGCTAAGAAGAAAGTTGAAGAATATTTAAATAGTGCATTAGATCAAATGAAGAATGAGGCTGACAACTACAAGAACAAGTATCTATAAATGGAGAAATACAATCAGGTTATAAAAGGTGAACTTTTTGAAGCAAAGAAACACATTGAGAAACTTCACACCAACAGTGATTTGATTGATGAATAAAGAGACAAGCAGAAACCTAAAGGTGATATGACTGGTATTGGCTTCAATGAAGCTGAATGTTCAAAGAATCAAGAAGAGAAATCTAATGAGAAGATTGATGTTGAGAAACCTTCTACTGAAGAACCTAGAGAGCATATCAGACCCTTCAAAGGTAGATGCTTTGGTTGCAACAAATTTGGACACATGAAGAGAGACTGCAGAGGTAATGCCCCTTTTAGAAATTTTTCTAGTTATTGTTTTAATTGTAATGGATATGGGCACAAGAAAGTAGAGTGAAAAAAACTTAATCAATCTGGATATAGACAAGACAATGGAAGATAATCTACAGTGAAACCTACATGCTACGAATGTAACAACATTGGACACATTGCAAAGTACTTTAAGCTACAATTTAATCAGGAAAGAAGACCTCCTATAAGTTATAAATGCAATAATCTAGGATATATAGCAAAGTTTTGTAGGTATAATGGATTAGACAAAAGAAGAGTACCATCTCCTATAAATTCACAGAAGAATGGAAATGATATTGGTAAGAGTGTTGCAGATTTGAAGAGTGATTTTGAAAGTTGTTTTAAGAAAGGAGAAGATAGAAATAGTGGTAAGATATGGAAGATCAAAGAAACAAGTGAGACATCAGTTCAGGGAGAGTTAGTAGATGCTACTAGATCTTCACCTGATGGTAGTAAAACATAATCAACCTAATTGGTCGATCATGGCCTTAGGGGGAGCATTGGATACAGATATCAAAATATATACTGCCCCAAAATTTATGGATAGAGCTCGAGTGAGCTTAGGTATGGACTTGGACAACATCATATAGTATACATCTGAGAGCACAACATCAGTTGATGCATATATTTTGTTCGCGAGATCTTACAGTCGACTAGACAGTATTGAGTAAAAGTGAAACTTATGAATTAAACTTGTATAAAGCACCATTCGATGACCTATCTCTTTACCATTTGATGAAGAGTGAGCTAAGGAGATCATAGAGTAGAGAGATTTAGTCTATCCTACATCTACCGTGTGTGATCGATCGAAGAAAAAACTTGAAATTCTGTGGAAGAAAGGTATTTACATCATCTAGCCATGGATGCACCTATTATTTTTGATGTTGTAGATCAACCTAGGTAAAAATTTAAGAAACATGCGTTTGACTCCTGTGAAGAGGATCCAGAAGGAGCATTTTCTCAAACCCCATATAGTGTATTACATGTAGAAGATATTAGGGCTTACATACATTGTAAGTATGATATACTGGGAATTGATGAGATATCAACTGAGATGGAGTATATGATTGATAATGGAATCATGAAAGAAGAATACAAACATATTGATTAGCTGAGCATAATGAAAATTTTGGACTTATGTGAATTCGATGAAGATGAATGGTTTAAGATACTATTAAGAAGGGTTCATGATCAATTTATTTGGATAGGTGATCAACCTGTGAAGATTTGCAGTGACCTAATTCATGAAATCATTGGACTGGACAACATCGGAGTCATTCCTATTGCAAAAAACATGTAAAGAAAGAAGTTGAAACCCTAACTCATTCTAAATGGGACAAGTGGTAAATGAATGTGAATGACATCTTTTAGCAAGATGTGAGACTTATTGCTATGATACTTGGATACAAATTCTACTACAAAAGTAGACCTAACTCAGTATCTACAGGAGTAATCATGATGGCATGGAGAATGGTTAAGGAGAATGTGAAATATAACCTATGTGAAGTTCTGGCACAACAATTTCTTGAAAATGTGAAACTAGTGAAGAAAGATAGAACTAAGACCTTTAGATTTGGTTTATTTTTGATGCATATGTTTATACACATTGAGCACAAATTTCTTGGCTTACATCCTAGTGGTTGTAAATCTGGGATACCTACTGGTATTCTAATCTCACAGAGCTACAAGAGATAGAATAGTACATGGGTTGATGAAGAATTGTTTGCTAGGATCAAAATCCTTCAGAGACAAATGAAAATCAGGTACAAGATACATGAGGATATTGTTGAAAAGTACAAGGATACAATTTTTTTCATGGTTGAAACTGATTGTGTATGTTTTGAAGCAGCCACACCTAGAAAGAAATGGTGTTATCCCATGGGTTATGAAGTAAGTTCTAAGGTACTTACCATGCAAGTAGAACATGTTCTTGCATTAGAAGTTGATCCATCAGAAGAAAGATGGGGTACATATGAGGAGAAGTTAGGAAAGGTGAGAGAGGAACATACTAGAGGTCTGAGGAAAAGAAAAATTGAAAACCTTGTGCAAGACTGTGGTGTAAAAGCTGGGTTGGCAGAAGAAGAACTGAAATAAGTGAAAAAGAAGATGACAGATAGATCTCTTGGACTGGCAAGTGGAATTACTTCAGCCCCTCCCACTCCTGAGGTAGTTATGGTAGACATTCCACCTCCTCCATCACAACAAACATCACTAACAGAGAACATCACTCCTTGAGTAACTAGATCAAGCATGCAGACATCTCCTAAAGAGAAGAGCATAGTGAGAGAAGAGAAGAAAATAGAGAAGCACATATGGAAGCCTAACATGAAGATGATAGAAAAGAGATCAATAGAACAAGGTAAACTAGTCACAATTGATAGATATGGAGATTCAGACAATCTCAAGATTGAAGACATTGTGATTGATCATCTACTTACTTTCAAAAAGACTCTATTATAAATTGAAGGAAGTATACCTAAGGACTTGTATGGGAGATTGGAAACAAGGAAACACTTAGCATGGATTGAGGATGATACAATAAGGAATCAAGAAATTGATAAAATGTTGCCTGTGATATCATTACAAGAAAGGGAAAGAATATTCAAGGAATTAAAACCTTTACTAAGGACCGAGGTAAGATTGTTGAAAATCATGATGAGGAAATATGATGAAGTGATTAAGGAAACTCAGAAGGCACTAGAGAAGATATTGATGAATACTATTTCTGACAAGCCCCCACCTCCTAAGACCACTTCGTCTACACAATTAGGAATGGGAGAAAGCTCTAAAGAAAATGAGACTAATGCTGAGAAAAGCAAAGTAGATCCTCCACTAGATTTCTATGTTTTTGGTGTGCCAATGACTCTTGACACGTCTCAATATGAAAAGGATCCATTTGCATGTAATGTGGACACCTCTATAGTAGATGAAGTAGAAAAAAAAGATGAAGTAGAGGAGAAGAAGGAAGAAGAACAAAAGGCATAACACAAAGAGGATGAACAGAATGAGGTAAACACATTATCTATCTCATTGTTGGCAAGTAGTGATGTAAATGTTGATAGCATGGATGAAGTTGAATTGGTCAAATTGGCATTTACTACATTAAACAAAGTTAAGGAAAGATCAGAATAGAAAGGAGACAAAAAGGCTAAAGTAATTACAAGAGCAATTGATACTATGAACAAATTGCTTCTTGTAACTATTGTTTTCCAACACAAAGATGACATTGAAAATCTGAGAATAACACTTAATGAATTTGATGGGCACTATGAGAATTTGATAAAGATTGCAGAGGAGAAGGCAAAGAACAAATATTCAGAGAAGAAGCTTTCAAAAGTTTTCAAGTCAATCAAATGAGACTTAGGCATTGTGCAAACTTGTTTGAAAAATGCAAAGAGTTGCATTGGACATGGGAGAAAATTGTTTAGTTATTGGATGAATCCTATTAGGCATGTTCAGAATGTGGTAGGCATTATTTCCAAGGAGAGGGAAACTCAAAATAGTATGATGGACAATTGTGAAGCATCTTCACAATCTATAACAGAGTTAGACAAGGAAGTCAAATGAATTTTGGCAAAACTTAGTGTTTTGGATAATGAGAAAGGGAGAGCATTGACAATATTTAATTTGCTGAAGAGTTTAATCACTCCTAAGCTAGCCATACTTGAGGTTCATTTATAAGACTTGGACAAAGTGATAGATTCATTGACTAAATCTATGCCCATAGAATTGAAAGAAGATGAGACCGCATCATTTTCATTGATATAAGTCAAATATTGTTCAAGTCATGGAGCATAGAAGCGAAGATCTTAGAAGATTCCTTTCAAGACATTCTGAAACTGGTGAGCAAGCACTAAATCCTATTGTTTTGTATGCACCTTTGTCATTGTTGTCAAAGGGGGAGAAGAGAGAAGAAGAAAAAATAATTAATAAAAAAACTATAAAAGAGAGAAAAAAAAAGAGGAGAATAGAAAATGGGAGAAGAGACAAGAAGAGGAAGGAGAGAACATAGAGTAGACAGTTTTTGTTGGAACACTTATTCATTTTTTCTAAGTGTTTCCATCAATGCCAAAGGGAGAGATTGTTGGAAAGTGATCAATTTTGTGTAAATGTGATTCACTTTTTGGTTGTCATTTATGGCAACACATCTGGGTTTTAGATCAATTCCTATAAAGATAAGTTTTTCTGATTCAGAAATTGATTAAGTATAGAAGTAGAAATACAGAAGTATTTTGGATATCGAAGATTGAGATCGATGAATTATGGAAAGAAAGATTAGAGGAAGACAATATGGGGTATGTATGACCTCCAACTAAGATTGATTTGGTTGTGGTAATGTCTACAGAAAGTTAGAAACAATTGAAGACAGACAGACTGCAGAAGAACAATGATACAGAGCAGTTGGACAATAGCGAAGATTGAGAGAGTATGACATGGAATCCACACAATTGAAGTTGGATTTTGGTTGTTGATAACCTACACATTGACTATGTAAGAGTGTCGACTATGCATTTGATATTTACTATATTAAATGTACTTTGTATTGAAGGATGACTTTGTAATATTTGTAACATTCATATTGGGAGCCGACTTTGTAAAGTTGTGAGATATATATGTAAGATCTTTTTGATAAAGATAGATTTTGTTGATGGTTAGTTGGATGAGTTTTTGAGAAAATAGTAGAGCAGAGAATGACAAAGATCATTGAAGAACTTTAAAGGAACTATCTAAGTACTAGTGTTGCTTTTTTTGTTCATGACTGAGAACACTTTGTAAACAGAATTACTGTGTAAGAGTTGTAAGCTTAGTTGGCCCCTAATAGGGTGTTGTGAACCTTTAACAGGGTTGTAATTCCTTTAACAAGAAAATTTTATATGTAATATTCAGCTCCTAATAGGGATAGGTCTCCTAATAGGGACATTATACTTTAGTACATTCTTGTGGGTTCCATCCCCACCGGGGTTTTCCCTTGGCCAGGGTTTCCTCAAAAATAAAATATGGTGTTATGAGTACTATGTCATTTAATTATGTTATTTTCTTTACTGCAAGTTTATGGTTAATTTTTAAATGGTTAAAGAATTTAATTAAGTGCTATAATACTGATTCACCCCCCTCTCAGTATTATCCAATCCTAACAGATCTTTCTTAAGAATAGGAAGTGGAAGGTCCATAAGACTTGGAAGGGGATCATTTGACTCAATTTTAAGGGTGAATTGCTCATGAAATTGGATAGAATCATTTTAGAGAATGGGTAGGATGTAATGATCTTGCTAGGGCATGAGAAGTGGAAGGTCCATAAGACTTGGAATGAAAATTTTTTCTTGGGATGGAAGGGGATCAACTTGGATAGGATAGACAAGGATAGTGGAATCTTCATGAGTTTCTATAAATATAAGATCTTGGTAAAAAACAACACAGGTTTGGTCATTCTTGGGATCTTGATCTTGATTTTCTTTACGACTTGTTTCTTCATGCTTTGCATCATCCTCTTAACATAGGGTATCAATTGGAATATGTATGGTGGATTCTTAAAAGGGTTAAATGTTTTGACATGAGGGAGAAGGATTTTGAATCTGACTCTCTAGAGTAGGATTGTCTAGGAATAGAGCATATGGTGGCATTGGATCTAGGATAACTGAGTTGTATAAGGGAATTGCATCATGAAAGGGATTAACATTGAAATCTATTATGGATAGCCCTTTAGAGGTCTCATCACTGGATATCATTCGATAGAAATGTCAAAGATTTCTCTTGTGATGAAGATCAATGGTTGACGTGTTTCCTCAAAGCCAGAGATATGTGACTATTAGCCACGAGGCATCACGATGTGTTGAGACACGTCCTGGACCCACAGACTATGAGAGACATAATCATTTGTTAAAGCTCAGAAAAATAATGATAGAGGGCGTGTTTCCTCTATGGGATATTCTCGACCTTTATCCCATCAAGGCATTATGTGATGATGCCACATGTCTTCAACAGAAAAGGGCACATAAATTTGGGGCGACAGTGTTGACAGGGAATTTTCTTTAATATTCATTTCTTTAAATATATTCAATGTTAACAAGGGTTTCATATACTTAATTAATACATCATCAACATGCAGGGTTTTCAAAGGTGGAAAAGCATGGAGTCGTCTGTCAACAGAACAAAGTGACTTTGATGAGATACAAGAAGAGGATACATGCAGACATACTTGGAGGAATCTTTAAGAAGATGAAGGATACTAGAAGATGGTTGACAATGTTGACATGCCAATTTTCAATAATGATGATCTTCAACATGTAATCACATAAAAATTGTCATCTAAACCCTAGACCCCCAATCTCAACAATTAATCAAGAAATCCTAATCTTGATAAACCCTAAGTCCTAAATCAAATAGGCAATTCCTTAATTCATCAAATTTGAACTAATCTAACCTAAACCCTAGGTCCTAATCAATCATCGTACTTGATTAATTAATTAATTACTGAAATCATAATACATTGGCAAATAAACCTTATGTTAATTAATTGATATTCTGATATATTAATTAAATAAAATTACAAAATTGTCAATTAAATAAAAAAAGGAATTAAATTAATTATAAAAAACAAATATGCATTCAAAATCAATTAAATTATTAAAAATGCACATGACATCATCAAATCTAGTTACACTCAGTTAACTGATTATCAAATTGGAAACAATCTAGTTCCACTCAATTAATTGATTCTCCACTATTTATCATTTTGGAAACATTTCAATTAACTAAAAACTGATTTTGGAAGTTTCCAAAATAACTGATCAGGCAGTTCAGTCAACTCACTCTTTCAACCAATCACATTGCTTGCACATAGATTGTGCTTCTTCAATCGAATCTGAGCCACTCTTTTCGTTCAATCTTGACCGTCGATTTGAGAGAGATTTCTATAAAAGAGAAACTCATTTCCTTCATAAATGATCCTAACTTTTGCTTTATTGTTATTATACTGCATTTTTACATTCAAGCATTTACATTTTAGCTTTCATTATCTTAGCTTAGTTTTCTTTCTTTTAAAGCATGCAAATCTAATTTAGAGCATATTTGAATTTGGTGTATTAAAAGGAATCAATCACATTTTGATTTGGTGCTCTAAAAAATTATCTAATTAGCTTGGATTAAAAACAATCTACATTTTGCATATCATTTTAGATCAATCATATAGATTTAAAATCCTTCATTTAGGATATTGGTGTAGTCACTGAGTTTGTGATGACCTGAGATAAAACTCATACTCCTGCCTACTAGAAGGTAATAGATCAATTTAGGTTAGTGTAGTTTACTTCATTTCATTTTCATGTTTTCTAACCCTCTAACCATGCAATGATCTATTGAAGTGTGTGTGTTTGTGTTTGTAGGAAGAGGTACCCATTTTCACATATACATTTCTAGTGCCCACCTACTTGCACTCTTCACTTGGGGGAAAGTTCCTTCCATGTCATCTTATCCATCATATCTTACATCAAGCTAGCCCATGAGCATCCATGGTCCTTCTGGTGATCTTGAAAGGTTACGCCTATCATGATCTTTCTTATCCCAAGCCTATCCTTCCTATCTTTGACCATTCCTTCCATAATCCAAAACATCCACTTATACCTCCATCACCCCTTATCCCGATCATGTTATCCTATCTAATTGACCCCTTGGTCTTGATCAAAATGAAGAATGAAAAATGCAAAAACAAGTTCTTAGAAGTCTCTTGACATGTCCATTCTTTTGGATCACATTCTTTTCATGACATCAGGTCATTATCCTATATGCTATCGAGCACTCCATGAGTCTACATTGCTATATTATTTTTTACCTAGCTTGGGTAAACTTGAGGAGACTATCCTTGAGGGTTGCATTCACCCTCTTCATCCACCATTGTCTATTCACCTCATCCGTCAAATTTCTAATCCATTTGTAATGTCCTCCACCTTGCTAGACATTGGGGGAAAACCAATGTGATCTTGCTTGAGAACGAGTAATCTCTAAAAGACAAAAAAAAAAGTCTAAAAATTGGAAAAAGTCCTGAAAAATGATCATCTTGGTGAAAACCTGGTAAACAAGTCCCTTGATGCATCAATGAAAATAGTTGAAAAATGTAAAAATACAAACAAAAAGAGAAAAAAAGGATGGCGACACAGACATGCTTAGCAGGTTTTTAATGATCACATCATCAAGAAAGATCCCATCGCTTGGGGCATCTCAACTTCATCGCATCACATCAAGTTGACATTATCATAAATAAAAAGAAACCCACTAAATTATCTTATACAATGATGGATACACTCAAAACCATACATATCGGTCTTAGACGAGTCATTCATTTATGAAACCAGGCACATTGATCAATTTGGCTTCATCGCTTCAAATCAAGTCAATTTCTGCTAAATAGCATCTCTACCAAGTAGGTGAAAACCTGGTAAACAGGTGCCTCTTGTACTCAATGCTCCATCTACCAATGCTCAGTCTTGGAAATCCTTTGCTTTAGGTTGTACTTATCTTTCAGTCACTTTTGCGACACTTTGGTTCTTCTGAGAACCCTCTTGGCTTGAAACCGATCCAAAGTCATAGTCTGGGGGCAATCAAATTGGCTTTGTCCTCGTAGTATGAGTCAATTTAGTTATCTTCAATTGATGTTTGTTACCATGGGGCATGGGTCTCCAATCAGTGATGACATGTAACTGATTGAATGTTTGATAATGTTAAGTTGAAGATGATGCAAGATATTAAATTAGTTAATGGTTTGTATTGTCATTGATGTCAACTTGATATCATTTGTATGTTCATATACATAATGTCAAAGATTTTAGAGAGTCAATGGAACAGAGGTTATGCTTTCAGCAATGCATAAAAGTCAAGTAATCACCAAGTGACAAACTACATCGGCGAAGTGCACACCATCGGTAAAGACAGAGATAAAGTCATAGTGATACCCAACAAGAAGAAGATAGTGTTTCCCAATGAAGTAGAATCATAGGATGCCTGACGAGCTAAAAATAGTGTTGCCTAATGAGAAAAGATGCAATGATGCCCGACAGATGGAGATCCCGAAGCTGACTAAAGTTGTACTGATGAAACTAGCAGTTGTCATCGGTGACGAAGTGCATAATTGACCGATAGAATAGAGAGATCAGAAAATGACAAAATATCTAGCCGGTAGAGCTTAAGGATTGACTTAACTGGTTGTTTTATTTGTTTTATTCGACCATAGTTAAGTAAGTGATTTAAAGATGATTTATACAGCTGGCAAGAAGATAACTATGAGATAAATTAGGAGTTAAAGCTGTAAATCAATTTGGCTGGATTATTTTTCACACCAAGAATCAAGAACCAAGAATTAAATAATATCATGTCTATATAAGAGACAAGAATATTTCATTTCCAAAGGAAATCAGATACACGGGGGAGTGAACTAATAGAAGATGCTGAAGAGAAACTGATGAAGGATAAACTTCATGCAGTCCTGATCAATCAAGCTAAGGGAGAGCTAAAGAATTCTGCAGACATCGATGAACAAAAAAGCACAGCATCACAAAGCAGAAAGAATGAAGAAAAAAGGAATAGAATTGATACATTGATCAGAAAGGTATTGTACGTAAATAGATCTAAATATCTGTAATTCAAAGTTGCATTAGAAACAGGTCATTTTGTTTCAGTTTAACCATTGAAGCATTAAGTCTCTTAACAGAGCAGGACTTAATAGTCTTTTGTAATTGAGGTATATCCTAACAGATTACCAGAAGGTTGACT
>MU225749.1:782417-798703 GCA_018584345.1 Thuja plicata | reverse complement strand
GTTAATGGTTTGTATTGTCATTGATGTCAACTTGATATCATCTGTATGGTCATATACATAATGCCAAAGACTTTAGAGAATCAATGGAACAGAGGTTATGCTTTCAGCAATGCATAAAAGTCAAGTAATCACCAAGTGAAAGACTACACCGGCGGAGTGCACACCATCGGTAAAGACAGAGATAAAGTCACAGTGATACCCGATGAGTAGAAGACAGTGTTTCCTGACAAAGCAGAATCACAGGATTCCTGATGAGCTAAAAATAGTGTTGATCGATGAGCAAAGATCGAATGAAGCCCGATGGATGGAGATCCAAAAGCTAACTAAAGTTATACCGATGGAACTGGCAGTTGTCACCGGCAATGAACTGCAGAATTGATCGACATTATAGGGAGATCAGAAAATGACAAAATATCTAGCTAGCAGAGTTTAAGGATTGACTTAACTGGTTGTTTTATTTGTTTTATTCGACCACAGTTAAGTAAGTGATTTAAAGATGATTTATACAGCTGGAAAGAAGATAACTACAAGATAAATTAGGATTTAAAGTCATAAATCAATTTGGCTAGATTGTTTTTCATGCAAAGAATCAAGAACCAAGAATTAAGGAATATTATGTCTATATAAGAGACAAGCATAATTCATTTCTGAAGGCAATCAGATACACGGGGGAGTGAACTGATAGAAGATGCTGAAGAGAAACTGATGAAGGATAAACTTCATGCAGTCCTGATCAATCAAGCTAAGGGAGAGCTAAAGGATTCTGCAGACATCGACAAACAGAAAAGCACAACATCACAGAGCAGAAATAATGAAGAACAAAGGAATAGAATTGATACATTGATTAGAAAGGTATTGTACGTAAATAGATCTGAATATCTACAATTCAAAGTTGCATTTGAAATAGGTCATTTTGTTTCAGTTTAACCATTGAAGCATTAAGTCTCTTAACAGAGCAAGACTTAACAGTCTTTTGTAATTGAGGTATATCCTAACAGATTACCAGAAGGTTGACTCATGATAGTAGCATCGGTCTTACCTAAAGCCTATTGACAGTCTAAGAAGAAGGCTGATTCAAGGATGGTAGTAAGATTAGCATAAAGCCTATTCACAGTCATGAGAGTGATTCAAGGATGGTAGCATAGATGCCAGATACTAAGTGACAACCTATGTATAAAAATCCTCTAACAAGGTCGCACTTAACCGTGTGTTTGTAACCTTTAACAGGGTTGGCTCCTAACAGGGTTCACTTTAGAAGAGTGAAAATTTGGGGTACCGGTTCTAATGGTTTTTCCCTTAACAGGGTTTCCACATTAAAATCCTTGTGTTATATGTGTATGGTTCATTACTTTATTTTTTTACATTCTACATATGCATTTATGGATTAATTGGTATACTCTGCATATTTATTGAGTATCGGTAAATACAGTTTACTACTTATCAATTATCAAGGAGAATAAGGACAAACAAGGTAAACTGACAGACAATTATTTGTTTCAAGTATTTCAAAGGCATACATCTTGTAGGGACTTAATAATTGGAGAAGTATTGATTGGTGGATTACAGTTTAAATTGGATAAATTTTTGAGGCCACTGATTCACCCCCCCTCTCAATTATTACTAACAATCAGATCACATATTTGGATTACACCAGAGTCAATAATCTTGTCATTTTTGAAGGACAACTCGCTACTGGCACAGCAGGTGTTTCTCAACACCCTAATCAAAAGTGTTTCTTAACACTATCTTTGGATGCATATGTATTTCCTAAAACACATTGGATACCAAAAATGTAAACAACAGATCGATAGAAATCAAACACATCACACTCACCATCACGACAGTGTTTCTCAACACCTCCTACATACACACATCCAAAAACTTTGAAACTGGCTTAAGTATGCTGAACTTCTATTTGTATGTTGTCTTTTTTCATTGATTTTTTTCTAATCTTTTCTTTGTCCACTACTTGTTGGTGTGGTCTCGATGATCCTATAATATCAAATAAATAGGGTGTATGTGGTAAGAGCTCTTGCATTAAGGCAGAAAAGCCTCACATCCCTCGATCTTATTTATTTGTACGCCAAGGTGAGGTCAAAACTATCTCCTTGACTGTTATTGCTTTGGTTGTTTATGCAAGATCACACTCATGGTTATCTTGGATTTGAATGCCTTGATACTGGTGTACTCTTGCAACATCAACTAGAAACAATAATCAATTCATCTTGGCTTTTGTGCCTGATGCTTATGTTAGTTTCTCATATCTTATCCGATGAAAGTTATATTCATATTCTTATGTCGCAGTGGCACGAGTAAGGACTATATCGACTTTGATGTTCCAAAAATGCTCGATGATGAAAAGTTTCAATGCTAAAGGTTCAATGACTACACCTTAGGTTTAATTCATGTTAGTCTTGCATCTACATCTGCATCTGTATGGTGTTGAAATCTATATATTATCGATATCTCTCTCCAATGAAGGATCTGAGGTTCTTATCAATTAATCTTCCTTTCGTCAAGTGGCCAGTTATGCATGGACATGACACCTCTTGCTAATTTGACTATCCTGATTCCATTTTCAAGATCAAAATTAAAATCTAAAATTGACCACTTGCACAACCAATGGAAATATCTCCTGCTTTTCTTCTAATCAATCCATGCATCATAATTTTGGTCAATCTCAGTCAAACACGACCTCTCATCAAGTACATATTTTGTCCTAACCACTTGGGACCTCTTTCTAATCATATCAACTTCTTCTTGCTTCATATTATCAATCAAAATTCTTCTCATCACTAGAGAACCTAGCCATATTTTGATTTTGTTCTTGAGGGGGTAGGATCAGGACATCAACATTCCAGTGATCACATCCTCAATCAAAACCCCAACGCTTGGGGCATCTCAACTTCATCGCATCAAATCAAGTTGAGATCATTTTAAATCAAAGGCAACCTAATCAATAGTCTTATATAGTGGTGAATACACTCAAAACCAGACAAGATCAGTCTTATATGGGCTATTCATTATTGAAACTAGATATATTGATCAAATTGGCTTCATCACTTCAAATCAAGTCAATTTGCTTGCTAATCAAATCTCTTAATGGTAATCAATTTTATCACTTCAAATCAAACTGGTTATTCATTCAAACCAATCAAAAGGTTTATGAACTCTTGATAGATGTCCAGTTTCATTACTTCAAATCAAACTGAGCATTTTGTTTATATCTTTTAATCAATCTTCGTCCAACCAATCTCAAAGTCGGTCTTCTTCAAAAAGAATGGTTTCATCACTTCAAATCAAACTGTCCTGGGTCTTCTCACTAACAAGTCTTTGAATCAATGCATTGATCACACATCAGATCAAAGAGGGGAAAATGTAATCACATAAAAATGGTCATCTAAACCCTAGACCCCCAATCTCAACAATTAATCAAGAAAGCCTAATCTTCATAAAACCTAAGTCCTAAATCAAACAGGCAATTCCTCAATTCATCAAATTTCAACTGATCTAACATAAACCCTAGGTCCTAATCAATCATCATACTTGATTAATTAATTAATTCCTGAAATCATAATAAATTGGCAAATAAACCTTATGTTAATTATTTAATTGATATTCTGATATATTGATTAAATAAAATTACAAAATTGTCAATAAAAAAAAGGAATTAAATTAATTATAAAAAAACAAATATGCATTCAAAATCAATTAAATTATTAAATATGCATATGACATCATCAAATCTAGTTCCACTCAGTTAATTGATTCTCCACTATTTATCATTTTGGAAACATTTTAGTTAACTGAAAACTAATTTTGGAAGTTTCCAAAATAACTGATCAGTCAGTTCAGTCAATGACTCTTTCGACCAATCACATTGCTTGCACATGGATTATTCTTTTTCAATCAAATCTGAGCCACTCTTTTCTTTCGATCTCGACCGTTGATTCGAGAAAGATTTCTATAAAAGAGAAACTCATTTCCTTCACAAAGGATCCTAACTTTTGCATTATTGTTATTATATTGCATTTTTACATTCAAGCATTTACATTTTAGCTTTCATTATCTTAGCTTAGTTTACTTTTGTTTAAGTATGCAAATATAATTTAGAGCATATTTGAATTTGGTGCTTTAGAAGGAATCAATCATATTTCGATTTGGTGCTCTAAAAAATTATCTAATTAGCTTGGATTAACAACAATCTGCATTTTGCATATCATTTTAGATCAATCATATAGATTTAAAATCCTTCATTTAGGAAATTGGTGTAGTCACTGAGTTTGTGATGACCTGAGAGAAAACTCATACTCCTTCCTACTAGAAGGCAATATATCAATTTAGGTTAGTGTAGTTTACTGCATTTTGTTTTCATTTTTTCTAACCCGCTAACCATGCAATGATCTATTGAAGTGTGTGTGTTTTTGTTTGTAGGAACAGGTACCCATTTTCACATATACATTTTTGGCGCCCACCTACTTGCACTCTTCACTTGGGGGAAAGTTCTTTCCATGTCATCTTATCCATCATATCTTACATCAAGCTAGCCCGTGAGCATCCATGGTCCTTCTGGTGATCTTGACAAGGTTACACCTATCCATGGTACCCTATCATGATCTTTCTTATCCTAAGCCTATCCTTCCTATCTCTGAGCATTCCTGCCATAATCCAAAACATCCACTTATACCTGCATCACCCTTTATCCGGATCATGTTATCCTATCTAATTGACCCCTTGGTCTTGATCAAAATGAAGAATGAAAAATGCAAAAAAAAGTTCTTAGAAGTCTCATGACATGTCCATTCTTTTGGCTCACATGTTTTTCATGACATCAGGTCATTATCATATATGCTATCGAGCACTCCATGAGCCTACATTTCTATATTTATTTTTCCCTAGCTTGGGTAAACTTGAGGAGACTATCCTTGAGGGTTTCATTCACCCTCTTCATCCACCATTGTATATTCACCTCATCCATCAAATTTCTAATCCATCTGTAATGTCCTCCACCTTGCTAGACATTGGGGGAAAACCAATGTGATCTTGCTTGAGAACGAGTAATCTCTAAAAGACAAAAAAATCTAAATATTGGAAAAATTTCTTCAAAAATGATCTTGGTGAAAACTTGGTAAACAAGTGCCTTGATGCATCAATCAAAAAAATTAAAAAGTGGAAAAATACAAAAAAAAAGAGAAAAAAGGATGGTGACACATACATGCTTACCGGGTTTTTAATGATCACATCATCAAGCAAGACCCCATCACTTGGGGCATCTCAACTTCATCGCATCATATCAAGTTGAGATTATCATAAATCAAAAGCAACCCAATTAATTTTCTTATACAGTGATGGATACACTCAAAACCAGACAGATCGGTCTTAGACGAGTCATTCATTTATGAAACCAGGCACATTCATCAAATTGGATTCATCTCTTCAAATCAAGTCAATTTCTGCTAAATAACATCTCTACCAAGTAGGTGAAAACCTGGTAAATAGGTGACTCATGTAATCAGCACTCCATCTATCAATGCTTAGTCTTGGCAATCCTTTGTTTCAGTTTGTACATATCTTTCAGTCACTTTTGTGATACTTTGGTTCTTCTGAGAACCCTCCTGGCTTGAAACTGATCCAAAGTCATAGTCTGGGGGAAATCAAATCGTCTTTGTCCTCGCAGTATGAGTCCAGTCAGTTATCTTCAATCAATGTTTATTACCATGAGGCATGGGTCCCCAATCAGATCATATCTTTGGATTACACCAGAGTCAGTAATCTTTTCATTTCTAAAGGACAACTCACTACTGACGTAGCAGGTGTTTCTCAACACCCTAATCAAAAGTGTTTCTTAACAATATCTTTGGATGCATATGTGTTTCCTAACACACATTGGGTACCACAAATGTAAACAAAAAATAATCCAATGTCATCATTTGATAATCCGAAGATGAATTACCAAGGATTTATTAAGCAATTATGGTTGAAACCTAATTGGTTGACAACTATTCTTAACAAGGATGATTAGTCATTCCTTTAAATGTGACAAATGTTCAGTTGTTGATTTAGGGATTAGGTTTTAGTTACCAAAAGGTACATCGGTCTGAAGCTCGTTTTCATCCTTTAAAATACATATAAATAAGGATACCAAGACCTTTTGGAAAGGGAGAGAACAACAATTGACACTATTTTCAGTCTAGTTTTAATCACAACTGCAACATGAACCCTAATGTACCATATTTCAAAATCAATAAAAGATAAGTGTTTTTTGTCTCATTTGTTGAAAAAAGGTTAAATTAATTTCAATGAGTCCTTTGCAATTATGGAAGGAATTTCAATTGCTATTCTAGATATGCTTGTGTAGAGACGTTACATGTCTTATATCATTGTTTGATCATCAAGGAGTTTGTGAAAAGTAAGTGTTTCCTGCTTCTAGTTCAACTGGTCTCCCAACTATAGGAGTTAAATTCATTTGAACTAACAAATATATAAATAGACTGAATCTCTCTGCATCAAAAGCATTCAAACAAATGATAGTATTGATACTGTCTTGCAAAGTTGTACATAGGATTGATTTTGGATTGACTCTATTGCCCAATTGATATAAGCACTGATCTAATTAATTATTGGATATAGTCATTAAGTTCATGGTTTCATGTTGTTGAGATATTCTAGTATTCAATCATTTATATATACATTCTTATAAATCAATTTTACAATCTTTACAAAACACTCAGTTTGGCAGTTATATGTTATTTATCACAAGTTGATTTCTTTCAAGTATCTTGCCGTATTTGAGAGAGAAGTTTGAAGTGATTTAATCTGTTATAAAAAGCCTTGAAGGAGAGATCGGGCTATAGGCCTACAAGCCTTGGTTTTGCAGATCTAAAATTGCAGAAGGTTCAACCTCATACTGATTGAAACCTTGTTAGTTGGCCAAATCACTTGGGTTTCCTAGCATTGGATTGGCAAGTCCATAGGAAATCCAAACTGTTGATCTGAGCACCAATAGATCGACGACTCTGCTGGGGAATTGTCTATGAAATAAAATGTTAAAGATTACCTAGAAGATCTGGTGATATACTTAAGACTCTACTAGGAGAAAATAACTCAGAAGACAGTGAGTATTTTCTTTCTAGCAAAGAAGGTGGTGACTCTAGTTAATAAAGCATTTCAGTTAGTGACTCTACTGAGGGAGAAGACTTAGAAGGAGATAAGAAGGTGGTGACTTTGTATGTCTAAAATTTTTAATTTCTCCATTGAGGGAGACAACTTGGAAAGGATGAGCATTTTTCCTTTAATTAGTAATAGAAGATCTATTACATGACGTTTAGAATTCTGTTAAATTTTTTTTATTCCCATTGATACCAGGTCTTTGGATCTTAGAATGTTTCAATGCAGTTCTAATGAGTTGTTTTTAGATCTTTCACAGAGGGTTCCTAAATTTTATGGAGATTGTGATGAATCAACTCTTGATCATTTGGATGCTTTTCTTATATTTCTTGATAATTATTAGGATGATACAAAAGATTATGCCACAAAGTTGTTTGTATGTTCATTAAAAAACAATGCACAAGAAGAATATGAATCACTACCTACACAGAGTATCTCATCATGGAGATAGTTTGAGTGATGGTTTCTTGATGTATTTCATGATGAAAGTGAATAAGACAACACATGTTATAGACAATATGAAGACCAAAGTTGCAGCATGGAAGAGAATATTAATGTATTTTTACTTGATGCTTTCTTTAGTTTGGAGATATTTGAGGGGGAGTCTAAACCACATTTGTTCATAAGGGTGGAAAGCATTTATAACAAGATACCATCAAACGTCATACTCACACACAAGGAATTCATATGAAAATTTCATGAGTTAGGAATCTTGCCAGATGATCCTAATATAAATCCTTTTAGTGAAGACAGAGAAAAGGTGGATCATGATCACATTGAACAAAATGGAAATTTTTGTGATGAAAAAGAAAACATGTGCTATGAACAGGAAGAAGATCCAAATTACATTATGGAAGAAAAAACTTACATGCCTCCCCGTAATGCATATAGAGAAGAAAATATGTATAAGATAGCCAAAGAAAAAAAGCCAAGATCACACCACAGATTCAACGCCTTGTTCAGATTCTTCTTTCAAAAGATGTGTAGAAAATTATAACTCCATCCATAGCTACATATCTCAAATAATCAAACATATATGTTGCAGTGCATTCATCAGAGAAGATGATGTGGAGGATGAACCAGTAATTGATTCATGTGTGGTTGACTTTTTGGGAAATAGGACATGCAAAATAGATGCAGATAATGAAGTGGATGATGAAATCTTTCTCAGTACAGAAGAAATTTCAGCTTTGTTAGACATGGAATATCAAAAACATATTCAGAGAAATGGTCTAATTTTTTTCTTAATCTACCATGATAAACAAGTTGATAGATCAACACATACTCAAGGGGTACTAGATGAAGGAGATTATGAATTTCAGGAATCAAATAATAGAGATGAAATAGAACAACATACAACATATGAACATGAAGAAGTTTTAGATGAAATCTCTCTTAAAGATAGGCCCGAGCTCTCTATGTTCTTGAATCCATTGTTTGAAGAGGAAGTAGAGGAAGATATGGATATGCTATTGAATCCATCATTTGAAGAATATTTTCTATGCAATTAAGTCCATCAACATCATGATAAAGACAATGGGCTTAGTTATCATTTTGAAGATGATGAAACTCAAAATATGAATGAGGAAGTATATTTAGAAAATGAAATGTGCATCATTTCATCCTATGAGTAGAGGTTGTATCATACATGTGAAGATGATATAGAATCAAACAAGCATAATCATGAGAATATGTTGAAGGAAAGTTCTAAAGATTATCCATATAATGAGGATATTGGCCTGGTTGATAAAGAATATGAAGACATTCAAAAGGATGATCAATCTAGTAAAAGTATGTATTATGATCAACATACAAGAGAGGACACATGTAAGAATGATCTTGAAATTATCTCAAATCCATTATATAAGGAAACACTAGAAAAGGATCATATAAAATATTGTGATAAATTTGATAGAGATGATTTCTTTATATATTTAAATCTATTATGTAAGAAGGGTGAATTATGTACAGATAGTATGGTTAGTATTCTAAGTTTTAAAGATAAATGTTATAATATTGATAGTATGATATCATTAATAGAAGAATAGGCAAAAGAATAAATCTTGAAACTATGGATGACCTAAACAAAAATAAGGATATCAAAAATTTAGACATGTGAGGGGAAGAAAATGATCATGGGGAAAATATATCTCTTAGGATAATTGCACAGTTAGAAACTAAATCAGAAAGTAAAAAGGGAAATCAAAATCATGAGGAATTTTGAGAGGAACCTCTTGCAACAATATGATGAACATGCACGAAATAATAGAAATATGGAGCAGCAGTAGAACTCAGAGTGAACCTATTGATCATGGGCCACTTCAAGGGGGTAACCTCCTTTGAGCAAGCTCAATACAATAAATTTGTCAGTGTCTTCAAAGGCCTCAACACACACTTATGTACTAAGTATAATCTAGACAAGTATTACTACCTATGCATGTGGGATAATAAAATATACTCACAGGATGACTTACAAAACATATGCGTCCAACAACACTACGCTAACAAAATAAACAGAAGGGACACACAGGTTCCTAACATCCCTTCCCTCTTATAAAAAAAAATTTTCCTCAAAGCTTAAGGTGTGGAAATTATTTCTAAATATGAAGAAGGGGTTCCCATGTAGCATCCTCTGGTTGCATTCCGTGCCACTGAATCAAGACCTCAGAGATGGAGCGAGAGTGAAGCTAATGAGTGTGTCAGTTAAGGATTGCCTCAGGCTCCAATATAATGGATCCCTCCTTATCCATTTCAGGTAGAGTAGTTTGTGCTCTAACATTGGTGCCAAGAACTTGCTTGAGACAAGAAACGTGAACTAATAGATGAATGCGGGAAGGAGGAAGTTCCAGTTTATAAGAAACTGAACCAATCTTTTGCAAAACCTTATATGGCCCATAAAAATTTGGGGCCAACTTATGATGCCCTTAAAGCTTCAGGGAGGATTTCTTGTATGGCTGTAGATGAAGAAAAACCATATCCCCAACTTGAAAAGAGCACTCAGAACAGTGTTGATCTGCCTGTTGTTTCATTTTATTTCTGGCCATGTGAACATTATCCTATAAGGTGCAAAGAATCTGATCCCTAGTGTGGAGAACTGTGTCAACTGCCTGAACTAGTGAGATGTTGGGAGTGTAGGGAAGGAGCACTAGAGGTGTCTGACCATAGACTGCTTCATATGGAGTCATTTTAGATGCAGTGTGGTAAGAGGTATTGTACCACCATTCAACAAGGAAGCCACTTGGCCTACTGATGTTGTTGTTTGGAAGTGAAGAAAAAAAGATAAGTTTCCAAGCATTTGTTGATAATTTTGGTCTGACCATTGGTTTGTGGGTGATACCCCAAACTCATCTTCAGTTTGGTGCTAGTTTGCTGAAACAATTCAGTCCAAAAATGACTGATAAAAGTTGCATCGTGATCTGAGACAATGGAAGAAGAGAGGCCATGAAGACGGAAGATCTGGTCCATGAAGAGTTGTGCAACTAAGGAGGCAGTATAGGGGTGGCTAAGGGCACAAAAATGACTATATTTGGAGAGACAATCAACCACAACCAAGATCATTGTCTTGCCGCCTGATTTAGGAAGCCCTTTAATGAAATCCATATAAATATCAGTCCAAATCCATGTAGGGATGGGAAAGGGTTCTAGTAAGCCAGGAAGGAGGGTCATTTCACCCTTGTGGCATTGGCAGGTATCACATTCAACCACCATTTGTTGAATCATCTATTTCATTATCAAGAGAAGCACAATCCCAAGAGTAATGTGGTACAGCAAAAGGATTATTGTCCAACTGGTGAATGATTTGAGATAAAGAAGAGTCACTGACATAGCCCTACTGAATAGATTCTAACCAATTGGGAATTGGCATAGAAATAGCTGAAAGGGAAGCTTGATCATCAAATGTGCGAGAAAGAGCATCTGCCACAATATTGTCCTTACCCTTCTTTCAGGTGATCTTATAATCATACCCCATGAGTTTTTTGACCCACTTCTGTTGTGCCGGGGAAGATACTCATTATTCTAGGAAATATTTCAGACTTTGGTGATCGGTCCTGATACAAAAATGACTCCCTAGGAGATATGGCCGCCACTTCTCTAAAACATGCAAAATAGCCATCATTTCTTTTTCATACGTAGATAGGGCTATATTATTACCATAAAGGGCTTCGCTAGTGAATGCAATAGGATGGTCATCTTGAAGGAGAACAACACCGAGTCCATTTCTACCAGCATCACTCTCAATAGTGAAGGGCTTGGAAAAATCTGGCATAGCGAGAACAAGTGTACTACACATAGCTTGTTTCAATTCTTCAAACGCATTCTGAGCAGCATGGGTCCAAGCAAAAGCATCCTTTTTTAATATAGTTGTCAATGGTGCCACAATCTTCTCATAGTTCTTGAAAAAATTGCGATAATAGCCAGTCAGCCCCAAAAACCTCAAAGGCTCTTGAGTGTTTGCAGATGCGGCCAATTTATCATGGCATCTATTTTTGTAGGATCCACCCGAACCCCTTGGTGTGCAACAATATGCCTGAGATACTCCAATTCCTCTTGGCCAAACACACATGTAGATTGTTTTGCACAAAGTTGATGATTAGAGAGAAGTCACATTACAAGCTCCAGATGATGGAGATGCTTAGTCCAGGTTTTGTTGTAGATGAGGATATCATCGAAGAAGACCAGAATGAATTTCTGGAGGTAGGGCTGAAATATTTTATTCATCACTGCCTAAAATGTTGAAGGAGCATTAGTGAGGCCAAAGGGCATGACTAAAAATTCATAGTGACCATCATGTGTATGGAAGGGTGTTTTAGGGATATCCTCCTCATTAATCCTAATTTGATGATACCCAGAATGAAGATCCAACTTGGAGAAAAAATGAGCGCCATGAAGCTCATCAAGAAGTTCATCAACAAGAATGGGAAAATTATCCTTTATGGTGAGATGATTAAGTTCTTGGAATTCAATGCAGAGTCGCCAGGACCCATCCTTTTTGTGAACAAGTAGAACTAGAGAAGAAAAGGAACTGATAATAGGGCGAATAATACCTTGCTTTAATAAGTCATGAACGAGCATCTCAATTTTTGTCTTTTGATGAAATGGGTAGCGATAGGGCCTGATGTTGGGCAGGACACTGCCAGGAAGGAGATAAATATGGTGGTCCTCTAGGCGAGAAGGTGACAATCCCACAGGTTTAGAAAATACACCTGAATACTTATCCAAAATGTGTTGGAGATCTGCAGGAGTACTAGAGACCACTGATGGCTGCATCTAAATGGAATGGAGCTGAGCGATGACACCATGTGAATTCTTCTTATGAAGCTTTTCCATACGATGTGAACTGATGATGCTGAGAGACCCTGGCTGTAAGCCTTTCAAAGTGTGTTACCCATTGGATAAAAACTGCATCCAAAGTTCAGTAAAATCCCATAGAATGGGGCCAAGAGTGTGTAACCATTGGGCACCCAAAACCACATCATAGCCACCTAAGGGCAAGGCAAACATGTCAGAGCACAAGTTATAATCTCCAATAGAGAGATGCACATTGTGACATTTCCCTTTGTAAGGTAAAGTGCCCCCATTGGCAATCATGACTTCAAAGCTAGAGCAAGGTTGTACAAAGCAATCAACCTATTTGGCTATTCGAGGGTCAATGAAGTTATGAGTGCTACCAGAATCAATGAGTATAGTAAGAGGGATCTTCTTGAAGTAACCCTAGACCCACATGGTTTATGGGGTAGTGACTCCTACCAAAGCATGGACAAATTTCTCTTGTTGGACTTCTGGCGAAGGAGGTTCAACAAGTTGTTGTTGAGGCTCAACCTCATCATCTACTATTTCCTAAGCATCTACATACTCATCTAGTTTAGGTGGAGAATCCACATCCAAGAGATAGAGCTTTTGCTGAACATATCTATGGCCTTGAGACCATTTCTCATCACAATTATAACAAAGCCCTTTTCCTCAATGGGCCCGCATCTCTGTTTCAGATAAGTGCTTGATATGAGTAATTTTGGGAGCTAGCGTGACTTGAGGGTGTGGAGAACCCGTATTTAGAATGGAACAAAATTGGATCTGGAATGTTGTAGAGCACTAATCTTGTCTTCTGCTAACTTATCCAACCCAAGGGCTTCCATCATTATAGTGGGCCAGAACATTTTCACTTCAGATCAAAGTGCATCCTTCAGACCAATGACAAAACAACTGCGGAAGAATTCTTCAGACAATCCCTCTGTGTGATTAGCTAATTTTTCAAACTCTGTTTGGCATTCTCTTACTGTGCCTATTTGGTGAATTTTAGTGAGTGCTCCTATGCAGTCATCAAAAGCACTAGGGACAAAGTGTTGCAAAAGGAGTGTGCACAATTCTGTCTAGGTTGGGTCTTCATTAGCCTTGATGTACCAAAAGAACCATTGAAGAGCTTCATGTTCCAAATGAAAAGATGCAAGCAGGACTTTGTTGATATCCAGAGTATTATGCAAGTTGAAATACTGCTCTACCCAATAAATCCATCCAGTCAGATCAACACCATCGAAGCGAGGAAAATCAAGCTTCGGTCCATGAAAAATTGCCAGAAGAAAACCTAGTGTCTCTAGAATGGTTTCGGTTCATGGCTGAATGTTGAAGAGTGAGACCAAGAATTTGTCATCCAGATCTTGAAGTTTGGTCTTGAGGGATGCAAGTTCCTCCTCCATGATTTTTTCTCCTGTACGAGTGACAACCATATAGCAGAATTTTTTTTTTTGAAACAATCAGCTCAGGGGAAATAACTCAGATACTAACAACTAAATAAAATTACTACGAGAACAAGAATCATTGTAATTTGAAATGCAGTATTGTAGAATTCAGAGCAGTAGATGCAAAAAAAGAAGTATTGTAATTAACACAACACCTGAAGGCCACGACAGTTTTTTTTTTTGACAGAATTTAGACCCAGTGAGCCCAAGAAATTGCTCTGATACCAGATGAGAGGAACCTCTTGCAACAATATGATGAACATGCATGAAATAATAGAAATATGGAGCAACACTAGAACTCAGAGTGAATCTATTGATCGTAGGCCACTTTGAGGGGGTAACCTCCTTTGAGCAAGCTCAATACAATAAATTTGTTGGTGCCTTCAAAGACCTCAACACACACTTATATACTAAGTATAATCTAGACAAGTATTACTACCTATGCATGTGGGATAATAAAATATACTCATGGGACGACTTACAAAGCATATGTTTCCAACAACACTACGCTAACAAAATAAACAGAAGGGACACACATGTTCCTAAAAATTTTAAATATGTTGATGAAGTTGATTTAAAAAAATTTCCCGAGGAAGAAGGGCATGATAAAATGATAGGGTTTCTCAATAAATTTCCAAAAGGGAGTAAAGAGTACTTAAGGAATGAAAGAAAAATCCACAATTTATCATAGATGGTGAATAAAGGTCTTACAACCAGGTGTGAAGAGAAATGCAAACATCCATCTTTGATTCATAAATTAAAAGGGAAGTCAACTAATCAGGAGATGATATATAGTGAGATAAAAAAATAATAAAATTCTTAGGAGGATCATACTACTACATGATTAGAATCAGGTGTTCGATAGAAGAAAGGATCAAGGTTCACTTTTTGGGGGCCTGAGGCCACCCAATTTCATTTTGCATTAGAGTTAGTAAGGATACTTGGTATGCTTCTCTAGAGATAATTGAGATCTTGTTGTGTCCAAGTATGAACACACATCCCCAGAAAGAGCCACTGGTGGAACCCAAAATTCACAAGCAAAAATTCATGTTTAAATAGTTCAGGGAAGTATCTCTTATGCTCATATTATTTATGATTTATTTATTTTGTATCTTTATATTTCAAAAATTATGATATTAATTGAATTTATTAAGTATCTCGACTTACACATTCATTTTTGAATTCATAATTTAGTTGTTGCATGTATTTCTGCGGGATTTTTACTTTATTTTTTTCTTTCGCAGACTTATTTGGCTTGCACTATCCCTTAAATGATAGATGAACATCCTTTAACCCTTAAGGAATTATTCCTAGCTAACATGTGTCCCTTGATCTCAACTGACTAAATTTAAAGCAAGTTAATACATTGAGCAAGTCAAGATTCATCCGACGGCTGGCGCTTTTCCTTAGAGAAAATGATGGATGATCTTTACCGTTAAGGCATTGCATGATGTTGACGCATGTCCCTTTCCCACTAAAGTCCAAGTGGTAAAAATATGACACATGGTTAAAGTCTGTATATTATCTACTGTTGGCATAATGACTCAAAGCCAAAGATGCAAAACCTTTAACCTTAAGGGAACATGTGATGTTGATGCGTGTCCTGGACCCACCGAGGCCTAAGGCAGTATGACAGTGAGGATATAAATGGCATAACATGATTGGTCAAATAGGATGATAGGGTTGCACAATGGTTTAGGAAGTGTGTTAAAGTCTGGATTACTTAAGCCCCACCTTTTAGCACGTGGGTTTAAATCGACGGTGATCTTTTAACCCATTGAAAAAAGTGATCAACTGATAGCAAGGCTTCAAAGATTAAGTGGCAGTTAAGTTGATGAAGATCAACGGTCACCATGTTTCCTCAAAGCCAGAGATATGTGACTCCTAACCATGAGGCATCGCGACATGTTGACACGCGTCTTGGACCCATAGACTATGAGAGACATAATCATTTGTTAAAGCTTAGAAAGCACTGACTGTGGGCGTGTTTCCTCAATGGGAGATGCTCGACCTATATCCCATCAAGACATCACATGATGATGCCATGTGTCTTTGATAGATAGAGGAGTATAAATTTTGGGCGACAACGTCAACAGGGAGTTTTCTTTAATATTCATTTCTTTAAATATATTTTATGTTAACAAGGGTTTCATATACTTGTAACCACCTGAATTTGGTCTGTCGCAACTATAGACCCTATTTTCCCTAAGTGTGATCATACCCTCGATTTATGTCCAAACGACCCTGTTACTGCTTGACATAATTCTTTTTAATCAATTTAATATCCTAGGTGATTTTTATCACTGATTTATATTATCTATTATAGCCATACAATTCAAATCAATTTCGACCAATCAGATCAAATCAAAATCAAACATGGCTATA
>MU225749.1:757153-767175 GCA_018584345.1 Thuja plicata | reverse complement strand
CTCTTACACCCCCACATGCCTTATTAATGCCTTCATTAATATGAAGACCTTAAGCCCATGTCTCCCCCATGCCTTATTAATGCCCTAGGCATTAATAGCTCTTACATATTCATTTATTGGGCCTCCTGATTCATAAATGAACCTTGTCCCCCCCTCTCTCTCCTATTCTTCTATAAATAGAAGCCTGTTTTGAGAGCAAATAAGCCTTCACTTGAGATTAGAATTGCATTGTTATGCTGCCATTTTCATGCTAGGATTACATGCTATTTCATTACATACTAGTTGTTAGTTCTATTTCATCTTTTATAGTTTAAATGCATGTTTATTCCATCATTTGGCTTGTTTTCCATTCAAATCCTTCATGCTAGGATAGTATTGGTCACTGATTTTGGAGCATATTCTGAGGGATGATATGCAACTAATCACACTCTTTCTAGTTAGAAGGCAATAGATCTATTTTAGTGGGTTTCCTATGTTTTTCATATTTTTCACTAACCCCATGTTGCTAATATAACGATCTATTGAAGTGTTTGTGTTGATCTGACAGGTACCCAAATACACACACACAATACTTAATTAATACATCGTTGACATGCAGGGTTTTCAAAGGTGGCAAAGCATGGAGTCATCTGCCAATAGAACAAAGAACATTTGATGAGATACTAGAAGAGGATACATGCAGACATACTTGGAGGAATCTTTAATAAGTTGAAGGATACTGAATGATGGTCGACAACGTCGACATGCCTGTTTTCAATAATGATGATCTTCAACATGTCAGGGATGATATTCAGTATTAGATGCAAAAATACTTGATAAGTACATTTGGTTGAAGTGCTATGATAATGCAATGTCATCATTTGATAATCCGAATATGAATTACCAAGGATTTATTAAGAAATTATGGTTGAAGCCTAATTGGTTGATAACTATTCCTAACAAGGATTGTTAGTCATTCCTTTAAATGTAACAAATGTTTAGTTATTGATTTAGGGATTAGGTTTTAGTTACCAAAAGGAACATCGGTCTGAATCTTGTTTGCATCCTTTGAACTACATATAAATAAGGATACCAAGACCATGAGGAAAGGGAGAGAACACCAATTGACACTATTTTAGTCTATTTTTAATCACAACTGCAACATGAACCCTAATGTACCATATTTCAAAATCAATAAAAAATAAGTGTTTTCAGTCTCATTTGTGGCAAAAAGGTTAAATTCATTTCAATTCATCCTTTTCAATTATTGAAGGAATTTCAATTTCTATTCTAGATATGCTTGTGTAGAGACATTACATGTCTTATATCATTGTTTGATCATCAAGGAGTTTGTGAAACATAAGTGTTTCTTGATTCTTGTTCATCTGGTCTCCCAACCATAGGAGTTAAATTCATTTGAACTAACAAGGATATAAATAGACTTAATCTCTCTACATCCAAAGCATTTGAATAATTGATAGTATTGATATTGTCTTACAAAGTTGTACATAGGATTGATTTTGGATCGAATATATTGCCCAATTGATATAGGCATTGATCTAATTACTTATTGGATATAATCATTAAGTTTATGGTTTCATGTTGTTGAGATATTCTATTATTCAATCATTTATATATACATTCTTATAAATCAATTTTACAATATTTACAAAGCACTCAGTTTTGCAGTTATATGTCATTTATCACAAGTTGATTTCTTTCAAGTAGCTTTCCATATTTGAGAGAGAGAAGTTTGAAGTGATTTAATCTGTTATAAAAAGCCTTGAAGGAGAGATTAGGGTATAGGCCTACTAGTCTTGGTTTTGCAGAGCCATAATTGCAAAGGTTCAACCTCATACTGATAGAAACCTTTTTAGTTGGCCAAATCACTTTGGTTTCATAGCATTGGATTGGAAATTCCATAGGAAATCCTATCTGTTGATTTGAGAACCAATAGGTTGAAGTTTGTTGGTTTGTTTCACTAATTAAGATCGGTTACTTGTCTGGCTGGCTTCACCGATGGGTCTTGGTGGTTATTCCTGACTGCTCGGTGGTTTCACCGATTGGTCTCTATTGCTCAGTAGTCTTTCTCACCGTGTTGGTTTTTGGATGTTGGATATTTTGGCCAACATGTGCATTTAATTTTTGTGGCATAATTAATGTTGGGGTCTCTCATTGGGATACATGTGGACCTAAATCTAGGTTGTTTTTGTCTCCTATGTTGGATCTTTAGGATCTTTTGGGGGGTGACCTTTTTGGTAGCCTTTTGTATAAAAGTAGTGTTATGTTCTTAGATTAGAGGCAGTTTGAGGGTAGTAGTTAGATAGAAAATTTGGATCAAGGGTTTGTGACCTCACATGTATGAGGACTATTTTGTAAATACTTTTGAATGTATTTGGTCATAAACCAGGAAGGCCTTATAGCCTGACATGTATGAAGTTTGATGATATAATATAAAGTATGCATTATTTCTCTCCTTCTTTGTGTTTTAAAGCTTCCATGTTGTATTCTTCAAGCTAGTTTGGTAGTTGGGAGTTCCCTTGGCCCTAATTACTATCCCTCCTTACATCAGGTGGTATTAGAGCGAAGGTTAGATCTGAGGTTCCTTCTTGTAAATTATAGTTGGTTGATTTGTTGTGGGGTAGAAGATTGTGATCTGACCTGTAATTATCGAGGGTTTGAAGATGGTTCATGGGAGAGGAAATGCATATCCATGCTTAGATGATATGCTAAGACAGATTGCTACAAGATTAGAAGTTGTTAAGATAGCCCAGCACCAAGGAAGACATCTTGAGGATGTTAGTGATGATGAATTTGAGGAAGTGCAAGGAGAAGCCGTACCTGTACCTGTGATGGATCAAGAAGAAGAAAGATTCCTGTGAGCTTTGACAATTTTGAAGTCCACACCTCAATTTAATCCCCATGAGTATACTGGAAAGTTGGATTCAGATGAATTGATGGACTGGATAATTGAAATGGATAAATACTTTGAGTTTGAGAATGTAACAAAGGAGAAAAAGGTAAAGATTGCAAGTATAAAGCTGAAAGGTCATGCATCCTTATGGTGGGAGCATATGTAGTTGGATCAAAAGAAGAAGGGTAAAGACAAGATCAAGGTATGGGATAAGATGATAAACAAGTTGTAAGGCAAGTTTCTACCTTGTGATTACCAGATTAACCTAGTTAGGAGAATGCAAATTTTGAAGCAAAAATATAGCTCTATGAAAGATTACACCAAGGAATTTTTTAGATTAGATATTAGATCTAGACATGCTGAGGATGAGGTGGAAAGAATAGAAAGATACTTGAATGGATTAAGAAGTTCTATACAAGATGAGATCAACTTGGTAAAGATGGAGAGTATTGAGGAGGCTTATCAATTTTCCCTAAAAGCTTAGGAGAAATTGAACAAAATACATGAACAAAGACAAAGAGGAAGAGGTAGTATATTCCCTAGAGGAAGAGGTAGATCTTATGGTGAAAATAGTAAATATGATCAAGACAAGACACATCAAGATAAAGGCAAGACCGAGTGGAAAGGTGGAAGTTCATTCCAAGGAAGAGGAAACTACTCCCGAGGTGGATATAGCAGAAGAGGGTTCTAAGGAACTTGTTACAATTGTGGAGAAGAGGGACATAGATCATTTAAGTGCACACATGCAAGCAAGAAAGTCGGTAGTAGCAGAAATGCCTTGGTGCAAGATGAGTCACCCAATGAACTTGAGAAGGAAGGAAACCTAATGGTCAGAAGGATATTATGGAGTGAGAATAATAAGCAAGATCCAGTAAGAAAGAGTTTGTTCATGACCAGATGTAGAGTTACAGACAAAGTTTAGAAAGTAATTGTTGATAGTGGAAGCTTGGATAATTTGGCATCTGAGGAAATGGTCAACAATTTGCAGTTGGAAAGAATAAAGCACCCAAAGCCTATGAGATTTCATGGATCAAGGATGAGCATACACTTATGATGAGTGAACAATGTTTTTTGAATCTTAAAATTGGAAAGTACTATGATAAGGTGTTGTGTGATATTATGCCTATGGATTATTGTCATATTTTGTTGGGTAGACCTTGGCAATATGATAGGCATGATATACATGATGGAAGATTGAATAAGTATACTATTTGGGTTGATGGTAAGAGGCAAATCTTATTACCTTTAGTTGCAAAATCTGTTGGTGGGACATGCACATCTGTGAAATTTTGTTTGATGGAAGTTAGGCAGTTTGTTAAGGATCTAAAGAGAAATGATGTCTTTTATACTTTGATTCCTAACAAATCGAGTGAGAAAATATAACATAAAACTCTCGAGGAAGTTGAAAAATTGCTTACCAAGTATGAGGAGATCATTTTAGTTAATGTACCTAATGGTTTGCCACTGATGAGAGATATTAGTCATTGTATGGATATGATTCATGGAGCTAGTTTTCCAAACAAGGCACCACACTGATTGACACCAACTGAGAATGAAGAACTCAACTGACCAGTTAATGAGTTATTACAGAAAGGTTTTATTAGAGAAAGTTTGAGTCCATGTGTAGTACTAGTTGTGTTAGCACCTAAGAATAATGGAGAATGGAAAATGTGTATTGATTCAAGATCTATTAACAAGATCACAGTTAAGTATTGGTTTCCTATATCGAGGATGAATGATATAATGGATTGTTTGAGTGGAGAAAAATATTTTACTAAGATTGATTTGAAGAGTGGATATCATCAAATTAGAATCAGAGAAGGTGATGAATGGAAGACTGCTTTCAAGATAAAAGATGGTTAGTATGAGTGGTTGGTTATGCCTTTTGGTTTAACTAATGCACCGAGTACTTTAATGAGGTTAATGAATGAGGTTTTGAAGAATTTTTTGGGTAAATTTGTGATTGTGTACTTGGATGATATTATGATATTTAGTAAGACCAAAGAAGAGAATTTGATGCATATAAGACAAGTGTTGCAGAGATTGTAAGAGGAAAAGTCATAGATTAATTTGAAAAAGTGTTCCTTCATGAAAGAAGAACTTGTGTATTTAGGCTTTTTTATTTCAGTTGATGGTTTGAAGATGGACCATGAGAAGGTTGAAGCTATACTTAATTAGCCTACACCTGAGAATGTCAGTGAGGTAAGATCATTTCATGGATTAGCAAGTTTTTAGCGAAAGTTTATCATAAATTTTAGTTCAATTTGTAAAGCTATGACTGAGACAGTGAGAGGAGACAAGAGAGAATTCAATTGGACACATGGAGATGATAAGAGTTTTGAGACTTTGAAGTAGAAGGTTACTAAATTTTCTGTGTTAGCCTTACCTGATTTTAATAAGGTATTTCAAGTTGAGTGTGATGCAAGTGGCAGTGCAATAGGATTTGTTTTGACTCAAGAAGGTAATCTTGTTGCTTTCTTTAGTGAGAAGTTGAATGATGCTAAGAGGAAATATTATGTGTATGATCAAGAATTCTATGCTATTGTTCAAACATTGAAGAAATGGAGACATTATTTGATACTGAGTGAATTTGTGTTGTATAATGATCATAAGGCTCTACAATATTTGGGTAGTCATAATAAGTTGAATCAGAGACATATGAAATGGGTAGAGTATTTTTAGAGTTTCATATTTGTGATAAAGCATAAGAGTGGAGTCTCTAACTGATTTGTTGATGCATTAAGTAGGAGAAGATCTTTGTTGGCTAAAATGAGAATTGAGGTTCTTGGTTTTGATGATATGAAGCATTTATATGAAAATGACCCTAATTTTTTTGAGTCGTGGAGAATGTGCAGAGCACCTATTCCAGGTCAACCGAGTAATTATGGAGACTATTTCATTCAAGATGATATGTTGTTCAAAGGTATTCAATTATGCATCCAGAGAGGATCAATGAGAACCAATTTGATAAAGGAAAAACATAGTAGTGGTTTGGCTGGACATTTTGGTATTAATAAGACATTAAGTTTTCTTAAGGAAAGGTATTTTTGGCCTCAATTGTATAAGGATGTTCAAAATTTTGTGAGAAGATGTGGAGTTTTTCAAGTTGCAAAAGGAGTAAGTCAAAATACTGGTTTGTATACACTGATTTCTATTCCTGAGAAACCTTGGAGTGATATTAGCATTGATTTTGTTCTTGGCTTACCGAAGACAACAAGGCATAATGATTCTATATTTGTTGTTGTGGATAGATTTTCTAAGATGACACATTTCATACCATGTAGAAAAACATCAGATGCAATACATATATCAGACCTTTTATTCAAGGAGATTGTCATATTGCAAGGATTACCAAGGAGTATCATCTCTGACTGAGACAGTTTGTTTGTTGGCTATTTTTGGAAAACACTTAGGAAGAAGCTGGACACTAATTTGAAGTATAGTTCTACATTTCATCCATAGACTGATGGACAAATAGAGGTTGTAAACAAAAGTTTGGGTAACTTGTTGAGATGTTTAGCTGGAGATAAACCAAGTAATTGGGATTTTATGTTAGCACAATAAAAGTTTTGATATAATAATTTAGTGAATAAGAGTGACGGAAAGATAATTTTTCAGATTGTTACTGGCATGAAACCAAGAGATATATCAGATTTGAGAGATGTTCTTGGAGAAGAGAAGAGATGCGCTGAAGGAGAAGAATTTGCTAAGTTTATGAAAACATTGCATGAGGAAGTGAAACATAAGTTGGAGCAAAGTAATCATAATTAAAAGGATAGTGCAGATAGATCAAGAAGACATAAGGTTTTTGAGATTCATGATGAAGTAATGGTTCATTTGAAGAAAGACAGATTCCCTGTTGGAACATATGGTAAATTGAAGATGGAGAAATTTGGTCCTTGCAAGATATTGAGGAAGTTTGACAATGGAAATGCTTATGAAATAGAATTACCTGATGACATGGATATATCACCTATATTCAACATTTTTGATTTGCATGAGTATCATGAACCTTATGAAGAAGTGATAGCACGCTGAGTGATTATCCTAAGAAACAAATAGAAGAAGTTGAATCGATTTTGGAACAAAGAATTGACAGAAGCACTAGAGGAAGGAATTACATGAAATACTTGGTAAAGTGGAAGAAAAGACTGATTGAAAACTCTACATGGATTTCTCGATCTAAGTTAGATTCAGCTCAGGTTGTACCACACTCATGATTTGGAGAATCATTTCTTTTAACTCCAGGTGTCTGATGCAGGAGCATCTTGGGCTCTTGGCAATTGTATATCAACCAAAAATATGTTTGTTTGGGTTTGGTAGCTTGTTGGAGGCTACTTGGTAACTGCTCTTGTTTGGTCGGTTGAAGGTTTGTTGGTTCATTTCACTGATTGAGCTCAATTTCTTTTCTTGGATGGCTTCACTGACGGGTCTTGGTGGTTGTTCCTGACTGCTCGGTGGTTTCACCGATTGGTCTCTATTGCTCGATAGTCTTTCTCACCGAGTTGGTTTTTAGATGTCGAATCTTGTGTCCGATATGTGAATTTAATTTTTGTAACATAATTAATGTTGGGGTCTCTCATTGGAATATGTGTGGACCTAAATATGGGTCATTGTTGTTTCCTATGTTGGATCTTTAGGATCTTTTAGGGGTTGACCTTTTTAGTATCCTTTTGTATAAAAGTAGTGTTTTGTTCTTAGATTAGAGGTAGTTCAAGGGCAATAGTTAGATAGAAGATTTGGATCAAGGGTTTGTGACCTTGCATGTATGAGGACTTTTCTATAAAGAATTTTGAATGTATTTGGTCATAACTAGGAATGCCTTATAGCTTGACATGTATGAAGTTTGATGGAATAATATAAAGTTTATATTCGTTCTCTCATTCTCTATGTTTTAAAGCTTCTGTGTTGTATTCTACAAGATGGTTTGGTAGCCAGGAGTGTCCTTGGCCCTAGTTACTATCCCTCCTTGCGTCAGATGTGATCTAAGACATATAGTCAATAGGGTGGGGATATAAGTCCTCTATAGTGTAAGACTTTGGTTGACTTTGACTTTGAAGATCATCTAGCTGATTTTGTAGGTCTTGCACTTGTTGCATGAGGATATTAGTTTTCCATTGTTCATGTGCCAAATTGGGGAAACTTTCTAAATAGAAAAAAGGGTTGTTGTCATCATAGTAGTTGGGTTCTTGTTCTTCTTTATATGGGGGAAATGGGCTATCATCTTTCTCTTTTCCCACAGAGGAAATTGGTTAATGTACAATTCATCGGGTTGGGTTTTAGCCTTTGACCTAGTATAAGGTCCTCCATAAGGTGTGAAATACATGGTGTTATCTAGGATTTAACTAAAACACTAGTACAAAAACAACAATATATGACCAAATAAACTACCAAAAATTGTAGTTAAATGACCAAATTTGGTCACTTGATCAGTGGTAGTTTATTGCTAGTCATTTATCTCGCGACCAAATTTATGACTAAACTATTTTAGTCATTTATTTGGTCATTTATTTAGTCATGTATTTGGTCATTTATTTGGTTGTTTATTTACTCATTTATTTAGTCATTTATTTGGTCATTGATTTAGTCATTTATTTGGTCACATAAATTTGGTCGCGAGATAAATGACTGGAAATAAATTTGGTCACTTGATCAGTGGTAGTTTATTGCCGCTCATTTAGCTCGCGACCAAATTTATTACTAAACTATTTTAGTCATTTACTTGGTCATTTATTTAGTCATTTATTTGCTTGTTTATTTAGTCATTGATATAGTCATTGATTTGGTCATTAAATTAGTCATTTATTTAGTCATTTAATTAGTTGTTGATTTAGTCATCTATTTAGTCATTTATTTAGTCATTTATTTGGTCATTTATTTAGTCATTAATTTAGTCATATATTTAGTCATATTAGGGCATAATAGAATCAAACCACCATCCTCCTACTTATAAAGTAGGTACTCTTCCATTGAGCTAGTACCCTTTAAAGAATAATCATACAATTTCAACAAAAGAGTGTATTTATTGATCTCGTTAATAAAATCACATTTCATTGATTGTCTTCCAACTAAGAATACCTGGAACTAATTGAGAAACCTTTTCAATAATTATGGGCTAAAAGTCTACCCAGAATACTTATTATTAAATGCAAGAAACTTTCTAAGAATAGTTCCTATACATGATGTCATCAGCTTTCACCAACTATACATGTCATTGTCAATTCTAAAAAACACTTTTGAAACATTGAAAACCAAACTCAAATGGATTTTATTTACAATTAAAATATGCCCATCTTGTTTGTAAAGCATGAAATCACATATAACAGTGAGATAACATACAAGAGAACCCATACACAATGACTGCAACAAGAAAGTCACCCAGGAGAAACCCTTCAACGGGTCAACACTCTAGCAAGAGTGAACAAGTGCTCCTCGTTCCACTATCACATTCAAATTACAAAGGTGTTACAATGCTCCTAAGGCTTTCAAGTGTCATAACAATGTCTACAACTCACTCCTCACATCTATAATGTGCCTCTACAACTTAGAAACCCTTGCTCTACTACTGCCACTACCACTAAAACAATTAAGGATACAATGAGAGAGAACTTTTCTAACCATTTTATAATGCATTTATGCCTCCTATGACCCCAATACACAAAAAATGGAGGATCAAATGTCAAAAAAGTTAGATCAAACAACAAAATAATTCAAATTCCAAGGATTCCCCAAAATGTTCTGGATCATTTAAGGCATTCCTCAACAAGAATATAGTCCCTAGTACCTACTGCTATGCACCACAGAACTTGAAGAATTCACAATTCTAAGGCATTTAGACAACTCCTTGAATGTGACGAAGGAAACACCATGACCCCAATCATCTAGTTTCTTCTATATGATTTTTAGATCAAATTAAGGCAATGAGAAAACTAAATTTTGACTTATCATCAAGCTCTACTGGTGTTAAAGTCAAGGCTAATGAGACATATTTCTCAATTTTTCAGATTCATCCCTTGTTGACCATCCATTCCCAGATTAAGGGTATGGTAGTGTTATACTAGCTTGAATTGGAGATTACTCGAGCAAAAGGTTGTGGTACAAATAATCAGATCCTGGAATCCATACATGA
>MU225749.1:699962-711308 GCA_018584345.1 Thuja plicata | reverse complement strand
ATGGGGGCAGGTTTTTAATAATGATCCATCTAGGGGCCGACAGAGCAAGCACTTCTTCATGAATAGCCTCCGGAGTCCATGCTAAAGCTCGAAAAGAAGTGTTGCCCACATTCCAATATTGTCTTTTAAGGACAGCCTCCTGTGCTTCAGCGGTTTTAAAGAAAATAACAAACAGACCCTTCTGTAACTGCCTACAAAAAGAAATGCTATGCCCTAACTTGAGATTCCAATAATTATAAAACCAATCATCAAGAAATTTTCTTGCAGGGCATCTTTCAACATCAACAGCAGCAAAGAAAATGGCAAAGTTTTTTAACGTACATTTTTCCTTCTCTATTTCACCAATCATTTCAGGGTTAGGGGAGATGGAGAAAGGCCTTAAGGCGCCCACAGTGCTCTTGCCTGGCTCGGCCTCTTCATGTCGATGAGAAACACTAAATCTAGCAGAATCAACGACTGTGGAGTTAGCCACCGCCTCAGAGAATGTTTTCGCCGATGAAGATGCATTGTGATTACCATTTTCGAGGTTAGGAAGTTTAATCGTTGGGGATGTTACAGGTTCATTAATGGGAGTTAATGCAGAAGCTACGACTTCTGCAGAGGGAGTAAATGGCGGGACAGACATCACAAAACAAAACCAAAGGAAAACAAGAACGCACACACCTGGGACATCGGGGGAAGTGCCTTTGCTGAGGAGGTCGCCACGTCGCCTTGTGTCAGTCAGAACGCATTCAAACTCGCAGCGCGAAAAAACCAATATATTTATTAGATAATAACAATTTTGAAATTAGAATTTTGAATAAAATTATATTTAAAATATAATAAAAATAATGTACCTAATATATTCAATATATGTGTCTCAAATGTTTTAATTTTTTTTTAACATTAGTGTTGGGAAAAAAAATTAATACTCCTAATTTATAGAATTTATTTAATTCAAATAATTGAAATAACTAATTTATAGAATTTATTTAATTCATAAATAAATATTTAAACTTTATAAATAGTTGAAAGGAAAAAAAAATAGTGATTTATGATTGGTTGATTAGTGCAAAACTAATTCACTATATGTACAAAGTGAATGCAAATAGTATATTTCCTTATATACTGGAATAAAAAAAATAAACATTTATAATTATTTCAACATTGTTATCTGTTTAATTAGTAGATCCCACTTAATCAACTTCTATATATACGACCCATTATCAGACCTTTTCTTTATCTGCAAGATACAACAGCTCACAGGTTAGAGACATGGGAGTGTCTGTATCACCCTACATCCATTTCTACGGCGTATGCATCTCTCTCCAAGCCAACAGGTATTGCTCGATTAACCCATACGCGCTTTGAGGCTTTTTCCTAAATTTATTAAGCCTGGCCCTCTATGGACCATTTCATCATAGGATTCATGATAGGCGGTTGAGGTTCCTTCTTATTTGCTGTGCCAATGAAGTCATCCTCATGAACAAGACACCCTAAAAAATTAAAACAGAGTATCCACTGTAAATGCCGGGCCCAAAATAGGTTTAAAGGGCTTTCCAGAAGTCTTACATTTGACCTAGGTCACGGCAGTGGCAGAAACTGACCAAAGGTGGAAAAGAAGGAAGAAAGAAATGTCCCCAGAGAAAAAGGGGGAGTTTCTACTTCAACATTGACATGGCGACTATCATTATTTCAAGGGTTTTATTCTTCTTAAATGGACTAGCAAGTGATCCTCCTTTACTCATGGTGTGATTAGGAACTACAAGTCTTGATTGAAATAGGTGGACAATCAAGTTCCCCATTTCTACCCATTACCAGCACTCGTCCTTCCTACCGCTGGACAAAATATTGACCTTAAATGCTTATAAATCCGTGCTGTCGGATGAGCTTGGTCTCATGACAACAAACATTTTGTACGGAAATTTCTGTCCACTTTAACTTCCAAGAAATGAAAGCAATCACTAGGCGGGAAATATTTTTTCCAATGACCTTTCAATCAACCACCAATCCATTTGCTGGTCTCCGTTTTTTTCTTGTCAGGGTCACCCTTTCTCAAAGTGCCACGTTTTCAAGCCTTGAATTTTTTCAAATAATTCATTAAATTTTTTATATCCTATTCACAAAGCTACTAAGAATTTTCTTTCCCGGTCACAGATTAAACAAATTCAAGTTTTCTAACTAAGATTAGGGGGCCTTCCAAGTTGTTATTGATGTCATTCCTTCCCAACTTATATATGAAACTGGGTTCAAGGCATTTAAATTTAGGTTGTAGGATTGAAAATGGTATTTTGATATATTATTTCGTAGTTATGTACTGTAAAAGATATTTGTGGCTTTTTCCTCATTTTCTTAAGGTTGGTCAGTAAAACTATTATTATTATTAACAGCTTTAGTCTTTTATGAGAACTTGACCTTGTAGATTTCAAGTTATTATGTTGGATATTATTGAACCTAAATTGAGTCATTTTGCTTGGTGTATTCTTTATTAAGGTTTTCCGCTTGGTTTTCATTCAATGTATTTGGGAGTTTTTAATTTCCATTGTTCATTTTGTAGACAATAGGACTCTCGAGCATCCTTATTGGTTTTGTACTAGAGCCCAAAAAATCTTGGACTTGAATTCATGATTTCTTTAGGACTTCAAACCTACTCATTTTTTATGACATGGTTTTGTTAGGGAACTTGTTTCCCTTTCAAGTATACCCAAATTTGACATGCTTTCAAGGTGGAGATTCTCTTCAACAAGATTCTTTTCAACATTTAGAATGATATATTTCATTTTTTTTTTAGGATGTTTTACTAATGTTTATTTCTCTCTTCACACCAAAACCATGATTTGCTCTATAATATACTTATACAAAATCAAATGCAATATAGCAAATTTGTAATTGAGACAGCCCATTTGCAAAAGTTTTTGGACGATTGGAACAACAATCCCTACATTATTGTCAAGGTTTCACCTCCCTCCTCACCCCTTGAGAACATTGATGAAGTCACAATCAATCTACCAAAAGAGACCATGGTCCCCAATCATATGGCTATGAGCTCCTAGGAAACAAAGATCATGTTGCCCGTGGTTGGCCCAGCCTATACCCATGAGCACAGTGCTTTTGATTGGCCAAACTCTAGCAATGGTTCTTTGATTGGTGCTAGCCATTTCTCTAATGCATGCTCAACAACCTTCATAGGATACTTTGATGCAGAGGGTATGCTCATTGGTTGAGAGCGGGTTGACAATAATCTTACTTATGATGATGTTTGGAGAAAAATTGATGATAAGGGACCCCTCTTATTGGAATTGCTTTAGTTATGTAGTTATTATGTTATGATCAGACTTGTCCATTGACTTCTTATATTCCATTTGAACTTGGTTCCATCTATACTTGAGAGTGTGCCTTTTTTCCATCCACTTTAATATTTTACTTTATTTGTTTAATTTAATTAAAAATCAAATAAACTTCTAAATAAAATTAGTTGTTTGAATTTGGAAATCAAACTTCTTATTTAAAGTCTTTCTCTAATTAGTCCATATGTATGTTATATAATGGATAAGTCATGAAAAATCATTGGGTTAACAGAATAATGATAATCAAATAGATCTATTTAATGCCCAAAAGTATGTACAGGTTTTCAGAAGTCAAGATTGGTGACAGGTTATGGGAAATACCTAATTACCTTTGTTATTTTAGTGAATAATAATAGGTTATTGTTGTCGTCTAGCAAATCTGTTACTGATGTTTAATAAGATTCAAAATATTGCATTAGAATAATACATCTAGTCTCATGCGAGGGACTGAACCTGAACAACGACTTAAGGTTGATGGTTCACTCCGAATGAGTGTGTAACGCAATTTGCAGAGTCAAAGAGAATAAAATGGATTAATTTTCATAAAGTGATGATTTTTGTGTGCAGAAGATAGTTGGTTGATCTCAACAAAGGTCCTGAAACACGGTCTAACAATATTGAATTGCAATTAACAAACAAAACATTTGATTTGCAAGATATAACCGTTTTTTGAGAGTCAATGCAGAAAACTGGAAATTGCCATCTCGGCAACTGAAAGCATTAAATCAGGAATCCAAAAAATTAGGCATTTGTCAGGAATGCTTGTGAAATCATGCAGGATTTGCTGCATTGCAATAAGTTTCCTTCGTTTCTCCGATAAAGGTTTTTTTCCCAAGGAAATAGAAGCATGCCTTTAAGGGAGTAGAGCTACAAATTATGAATTACGTCATAACAAAATAAGTTGAGGGGCAAGCCATAGAATTTATATACCTTTCAAAGAACAAGTAGTCATGCTCAGGGAAAACTATAAAGAGGGGTGTATGATTACATTAAGTATGTTAAACAAACAGCAGTTACTTCAAAATGTACAACATTTAAAGATATAAACCCCCTTAGGCTACCAACAACTGAATCATCCAGTTACACAGATAAACCCTTGGGTAACTTCATGATGTATATGTTCCACCTATAGTTCAACTCTAGGTTATAGAAGGATTTCTTCTTGTCTTCTTTTGATGATATGATTTTTCTATCGATTACCAACCTCGTTATATGACATAAAAGAAGTCATATAACCAGATATGAACTTGCTATTAAATGGCTACAAACAAATCCAAATGAATTAAAATTGATTTCCAAAACATATACAAGAACAACCATCCTGGCAATCCTCTCACGTTGGTCAAAAGGACAGAGAATTATTGAGAAATGCCAAATGGTATCTTATGTCGAACTTCACCCTCTGAAACATATCATAGAAAACTTATGCAACTCTGTTGAACACAAATAAATCTCTATGCCTGCTAAACTCGCCAAACACTACAAAAATCATTAGCAATTTATGTCCAAATATATGCTTCACTAATAATATCTTTTATTACCATAAACCTTGGGTGGGATCGTGGATCTGTATTTGCGCCCAAATTTCTAGAAGACAGTCGATTTACATGGGATATTTGAGCAGGATAACACCCTGCAACTATAGTTACAGTGGACTGATTTCTATCCCTCTTAGCCCTCTAAAAGCTCCTGTTTCATACAGAATCTGCTAGTTCCACTTGTTGCCTGGCTAGATATTTCTCCCTGCGCTCCTTCTACAACACAGCAAAGTTGTAAATCTTGACCATTTGTTTACTTTTGAAATGCCAAGCAAAACTACTTGTAAGACTAGGTCATATGAAGAAGCAAACTAGGCTCACCCATTCATCAAGAACTCCTTCTGCAGGAGCTGCTGGCTTTGGAGTGTTGTCATCCTGAGGCTTCTTTCGTGCTTGGTTGAGAGCTTCAGCTTCTACAAGCCGTTTCTTCAACTTTTCCAGCTCCTTTTCAACCCAATTAGATAAATTAGTTTAGATATATCATTAGGGCAAACAAATACGTTGGGCTTTGAGTAGCTACTGATAAAATCACATTAGAAGATAAGTGAAATCTTTTCCCCTTGCAGCAAGGGCCTCTGATTTGTACAAGAAACTCAAGTCCATGCATCATATACCTCTTGAAACTTTTCAGCCGCAAAAGGAATTGAAACAACAGAAAAAGTGTAAAAAGACAGCATGAAATGGATTAGAAATATGTAAAATTAAACTCTTGAAACTTTTCAGCCGCAAAAGGAATTGAAACAACAGAAAAAAGTGTAAAAAGACAGCATGAAATGGATTAGAAATATGTAAAATTAAAAATACTGTCAAATTCCATCTTACCAGACAAGGGCGTTGTGGATCCAGAAACACTACTTGCAAAACTCTTTCAACGGTCACCAGTTCCTTATGCTCCTCAAACTGGATCATTTTGTACGATAGATTGGATCGATTTTTTTTTAAGGTAAGACAAAACAATAGTAGCATATCAATTTTGAAAAGAAGAGATGAATAAACCATAAAGTAGCATCAAAAGTTTAATGCTCAATCAACAACAGTTTAATGTCTACCAATTCTGGAGTGTACTCGATCCCCTCCTTAACTTTCAAACTAACAATCTTAAATTTGTCCTTAGTCTTCTTTTCTTGAGGATGCTCTGGCTGCTCAACAAATTTCATAACTGTGTGACATCTTCATGTTAGCATGCACAATTCAAATGTCGATAACACTCAGATGATATCTCTGCATATATTTCAAGATAATGTGCACTACGTAAATTTTTCTTCTCAGCTTAAAACCACCTTGACATTTTAGCATGCTTGGTAATTTTGTATCCAACAAATCTTATAATAGCTGGCTCTTGTCTGACAGCAAAGAGGAAGATGCAACAGAATTGGATTTCACAGGTGACTAAAGGGGAAATTGATGGAATTCATAAATTCAATTGTTTCTTAGTGTAATTATTTACAAAACTAAGTTTGAGGATTTTTGGCAAGTCAAGAGGCAATTCAACAATTTGCAGATGACTTGTTTAAAAGTTTTTGGGTTATCTTCCATTCCTTTTCAAGTAAATCTACTGTGCGTAAAAACTCATTTGAGACTTTTCTACTTCCAGTAATACTTCTATTGTAGAGAAATAACAAACAAATTTTCTCCTAAAATGTGGGCAGAATTAATTTTACACAAACTACTACTGTGAAATAAAGTAATCCAATACAATGACACTTTTGTATATAAAATAAATAGCAAGTTTCTACAAAAAGAAGGGTGTATTCCTGCACGTTTAAATTCAATTTAACATGGACCAGTTAGAAAAAGATAACTTGCAAACCCACATAGAATCATCACCTAGTGAAAATTTTCATAGAGAAATGTAGGTGTCAAATGCACTTCCTTCTACGGGTTCAAAAGGGATTCCAATGTACATTGAATTAGGCATCTCGTATATGATCACCAGCATTACTGAATTTCCTATGATATCAAACTTAATCTATACGATTTGAAGTACATATATCTCATTGAAGACTAGCATGATTCAAAAGGAAAAGGATTCAAATCACTCAACTATTATCTCTTGTATCTAGATTTTCATCAAATCGGAAATATGCTTTTGTTCTAAATTAAATAGACTCCTTTTGGTTTAACTGTTTAAAGAGCAGTCATCTAATGTTTTCGGTATTTGTTGTTCAGTTCCTTGAATGCTTAATCTTATTGTTACTACTATAAAATGAACTTTAAGTGCTTAATCTTACAGTTGCTACAATAAAACGAATTTTAAATGCTTAATCTTCCTGTAGCTACTATAGCAAGAATTTCAAAAGCTTAATCTTGTTGTTGCTACTAAATCATATGTAGTCTGCGGCAAGAAAAGTTCTTACCCGTTGCTAAAATTGACTCTTTTGGAGCTAGAATGCCATTTGGAGGCCTCATAAAACAACTTTTGGGAGCATTTGTCTGGAACTGCACAAACAATTCTAGAAACAGGTCACAAAAAGCTGCTCGAAATCATAAAACATATGTATTTCAAAAATATCCAAGCGTTGACTACAGATAAAACGGGAAACATGACAGATCTTATATTGCTGAGTACCATTGAATTTTTCTTGAACATTACAACTTTTGTTATGTGTGCCACCATGCCTAATTTTCATGAAGTTACATAACTCCGTGAACAACTCCTTTCATAAATGCGGAACTATAAATCACTTAAATGGTAAACCACAATATGATGGCGACACGAGGAAAATGATATTGTGATGACCTTCCATAAGAACTCAGTGATTCACGTGATAAAAAGAGACAGTAACAACTAAGCCAAACAACATCTACTGACAAGGACTGCTATGTCTGTCTGCTGTGTGAAGAAAAAGAATGACAGTGCAAAACCTTCTGCAAAACTGATGCCATTTTCTCGAAGTCTACATTTGGTGTTTGGGCCCCTGTTGTTGATGGGTCAAAAGATTGCAATTGGCCTCATAACTGCTAGCTCCTGTTTGCAATTGCCTATTGATTTGGTCTCATAACTAGCCTATGATTTTCTGTGTGAATGCCTGTCTTTAGCATAATCGGCCTCAGAGCAGCCACAAATTGAGAACTAAGGACATGAGTCCTTGCAGGCCATTGCTCCAGTCCTGCTAGATTGATGAAAAGAGGACTATCACAAGCTGATATATGAAGGTGTCTGAGGCTGCTCTAATTTATGAATACACATTAAAATTAGTTTGATTGCATTAAATAATGCAAACCTGCACTTGTCGATGTGGATTCCTTGGGATATGCTTCCATAATTGGTAATTTCTACCTAGTAGACCCGAGTATATTGTGTGTGCAGGTGATGAATCCAGATTGATTGATTTCATAAGCATTACTTTCCATCAATGCAACCTAAGAAGCACAATAAACATCAGAAACTACTCCAGTAAAAGTCACCGAACTCATCAATATCATGTGCTAACAATTAACCAAACCAGTTCGCATTTAAGCCAGTTTTTGAAATTAATATAATTAAAATCAGTTCTTCCTTTCTTATGTATCTGCCATGATACATCGCAGTGGATGTACCATATAATATCATATCGAACAGTCCTAGGACCAAGCTTACTGAAATGCTGTGTATCGATAACTGATAAGTGACAACTATGCCAGACGGCCAAAAAGAATGATCAAATCAGATTTTTTAATCATGAAAGACTGTTGTTTGTCATTTGCAGACTCTAAAGGAATTTATGCAAAACATACTACTCATTAACAACTACACTGAAGCTGCTAGATTAATAGCCAACATGTTTTGTGCACCATTGTAGCATCGATGGGAACAGAACTAAGACAACCAATCAGCAAATTACATCAATCTTTCAAACAAATGGACCTAGCTATACCAGTACATAATCAACAACACTAATGATCTAGAAACACAGTAACTACTAAAAATTACATATTTTGTATATCATTGTAGCATCGATGGGAACAGAACTAAGACAAACCAAGCAGTGAATTATATCAGTCTTTCAATTAAATGGACGTAGGTATACCAGTACATAATCTACATCATTTATGACCTAGAAACACATTAACTACCGAAATTTACATATTCATTTTAGCATAGATGGGAACAGAAGTAGGACAAACCAATCAATGAATTACATCAATCTTTCAAAAACCCTAGCACTAACTTTTGACTGAATCAAACAAATGTGTTAGCAAACACAACTGTTAGACATACCTCAAAAGTTAGATTATATTGGACTCCACCAAATCAAGGCAGATAAAAATTAGATCAAAGTCTTTTAACCAACAGATCAACCTATCGCCTGTATCATTACAGACTTCATTAGGGTCAACCTAATAAATGACATCACAAACAACTAGGCCAACACTTTACACAATTAGACCAAATATTTTTGGTGGCTACCGTCAGCATTCATAATGATAATTACACAGTGACGATAAGGCTGTAAAACGATACAACAAACAGTATTAACTACGCCATGAGCCGATTCAATACAACAAGAATGGCACTAATTCTCAACTGCGAAGCCACGATATGCAATCAGACAAAATTTTACTTTTTCATGCACACTCACAAACTGCCAACACTTGATTATGCTCATCCATTTATTTAAAAAAGCATCAAGAATTACAATATAGGCATAAACCATGCATTTAACACAAGATGAACACTTCAATTCAGAAAACAGAATACGGTAAGACTTCAGTGGTTTTACATCAGATAAGTAACCCCCCATCCACACGCAATCTACCTGAGTCAAAGGCGTTCAACCCGTTCAAACTCCTATTCCCCGGCGCAAAAAGATGAAAAAAGAATCATTTGATGATTCATTTCCTTAGTTGGACTGATTCTAGTGCTTTGTCTCTGTGCCCATCACATATGTCAAGTGGACTATTCAAGCGCATCAGAAATGAGCTTTAGCGATCCACCATTAGTGGAAGACGGGTCATGGAAATTTTTCCACTTTAACTTGCAGATGAGTCCAAACGACAATATTGCATCATCATATGCAGTTGCAGAGAAGTTGAGAACTACTTAATTATCTGACTACAAATCATTTACTTAACGAGCACTCATTAAAACATCACTTCGACAGTCAGAGAATTGCACAAAATATCAAATTTTATTGTTTGTTTAAAAAACCTAAGTTAACAGTCACCATGAATACAACATGACAGAGGAGTTCTGTTAAATCGTAAAATCGTGGGTAACATTCAGAAGCCTATGAAAACAAATTTTGAAACATGTTCTACTAGATGATAATTTCGTTCTACTCTAATATCTTACCTTGAATGCAACATATGATCTGCTAACATTCTTGATCCTCACAGCACTAGAAACTTGTTTTCCTGGTTCATCTGCAGGACACCCACAAGCTCAAAAATGTGTGCAACAGCAAAGTGAATCAAACCCACTTGATCAATATGAGAGACTTACAACTGAAGTAAAGCTTCCCGTCAGGATCGAACCGCAGGCGTCTCCTTGTTAGAAGAGAGGCCTTAGCAATGGCTGCAAAAGACTGTTGTTTTGTATTAGGTAGACGGTCGTCATAATACTGTTGGGTGTTATTGGGGATTCGATCCGCAGAAGCCCAGTTGCCATTATGATTATTACTGTTAGTGCTGATATTATTCCACCAGGGCATGGGGCAGAAGTTCCAGGCCTTGGAGCCCCCATGATGATGCTGCTGGTGCTGCCTTGGGACGTGGTCATATGTGGCCATGTGACCGGTGTTGCAATCCCTCCAGAGACCTTGATTGATTATCTTGTGAATGTGGGTAGGTGGGTTTCAATAACAGAACTGAACATAAACGTTTCTTTCTACTTGTTTCGGAAAAAATGTAAATGTAAAAGCTGGTGGCGCCATGGATTCATCATCAGTGCAATACAGTGAGCATATTCTCTTTTGACTCGCCATCTAATTCAACTTTTTCTAATTGCTTTTCGCTTTTGTTTCAAAGCAACCATTCTATTGAGCTTCTAGTTTTGTCTCTCTTTTGGGCCGGCCTGGGCCTAGTTGCCAATAGGTTATATAGGGTGTAGTGGGTTTCACTGTTTCAACTTTGGGACAGCCTTGGCTTGTTTTGTAGCTGGATTCCACTACATTTTGATGGAAGCCTATGTGACATAAATTGCTTTCAAAGCATTTATTATGCAATATCAAAACCAAATTCCGGTTCTGTTGGGAAATCTTAAGCAATTTAAAGTTGATACAAATGAGCTAGGTTGGGTTGGGTTGACTTGGTGAGAGAAGTGATTGCTTAAAATATTAGTATTGAAAGTTTCACTAGGGAAATAAAGAAACATTATGATAAACTTATAATTGGTTTAAACTTAGGGCCCGTTTGGCGCATGGAATTAACTTATCCAGAATAGGCCTATTCTAGAATAAGGGCCTATTTTGGAATTAATTAATGCTCAAAACGAAAGCTGGAATAAGCTATTCTGCGTTTGGATCCCATAATGTGGAATTGGAATAAAAGGTTATTTTTTA
>MU225749.1:688416-699447 GCA_018584345.1 Thuja plicata | reverse complement strand
GGATAAGTTTTCTAATTCGAGAATAAGGAAAATGCCCACAAACAGAGAATAAATTTATTCTAGCATTAACTAATGCTTATTCCAGCTTATTCCAGTTTAATTCCTTGCGCCAAACGGGCCCTTAGAGAATTATAAAATGAGTTGAGAACAATAAATGTAAATTTAGTAAGCGAAATATATAAGAAGTAAAGAAGTAATTAAGATATTAAAATAAAAGGTATTTGGTGTGTTGTTTGATTTGATTGTTTTGATTAGCTAAGTTGTTTTGATATAGAATGTGAATAAAAAAAGTGTATTAGATCAATGGTTAGAAGTCACAAAAGGATTATTAAAAAGTGATTGTTAGAATTAAGTCATGTATAAATTCTTGTCTTAGAATATTTTGCTTTGGTACAATCATGACCATAGTAATTTTTTGTCTCTAGGTCTTGTAAAACATGTTTATTGTGTTTATACTTGTACCTAATAAAAAGGTGATATCAATAAAAACCTATAGTGGTCTATTATAGATAGAGGGAGATCATTTTCACTACCTTGATTTGATGACATCAAATACAAGATAAAAGATGTGAAATTTTGATGCAATAGATACTAATGTGAGACTAAGATTGTCTACAAACTTAATATTTCATTCTAAAATAATTACTTTTGGTCAATCTATGTAATCTAACTAGTTTGACAAAACAAATTACTAACATTTGTTGCATCACTATTCTTCTTACTATTGAGACAATTCGTGAGAAATAATAGTGAAAATATAAACTTAAAGTGTACATTATGATCAAATTGATTGGAGGTACATATGATTAACCATTACAATTGAAATAGAACATTGATAAACATGTATTATAATAATAGGAATCAACAAACATATATGATAATAGATGTACAAAAAGAATCCCTTTGAGGAAAAAACTTTCGCACCAACAAGATATTGAGAATGTATTAATCAAGTAGAAAGAAGTATGTCTCCTACAATTTTCTTTGGCTTTACAACATTCTGATTGCATGAGAGCACCTACATAATAACCATACCTTCTCTATGCCAAGTATTCAATTTATAGACTTAAGGAGGCTCACAAAATACCATGAAATAATACCTTTTGTCAACATGTTGTCATTGATTATTGAAGGTTTTGGTGTTTTCATTGATGTCAACCCTTAGAATTTTAGAGATTGTTGGAGGTTGATGTTATGATGTTGAGTTGTCATTGATGCCGTATGATCAGTTGTGTGTAGAGACGTTATGTTGATGTAGTTTATTGTTGAATGTCAACTCTCATTGGTGTTGATGTCTACACTCAGTATGTTATGGTGATGGGGAGTGATGATGATGGGATTCATGTTTGGATGACATGACTTGTTGGTTGTCAACAAGCATATAATCATTATTATATCATAGTAAGCATTAAGTTGAGGATCAAAAGTATTGAGATGAGGATTAGAAGAATGGTGATGAAGTAGATATGATGCTAATGGTCTTGTGTAGGCTGTAGTCTATTGTTCTATTGCTCCTGAGTGAGCGAATGATGTGATAAGGATGTTCTAATCCTTGAAGGTTATTGAAGTATGAAAATGCAGGAAAGAGATTTGAAGACTATTTGGAAGAGTACCCCACATTTAATGATATGGTCTTGTGATTTGGGGTTTGATTGTATGCGTCATACTGGACATTGTAGCTCTATCTTTTTCAGGTTCGTGGTATTCCTATAGATGTTTTTGTAAATGCAACGTGTTGGCAATTTGGGTGTCTATCATGACTCGTCTAAAAAATGCTTAATATTTCTCTGCATTGATTTTTTTATTTATTGTCGTGGCTTGGTGGGTGGGTGTACAATGTTTGTGTAGTGTATTAGTTCAAATTTTAGGTGATGTGTACCACAAGTATGGTTATAATGCTTTATCTTGTAACTATATTTTTTAGCCATCCAAGTATGAAGATGCTTGGCATCTATTTGGTTGTCCCAACTTGTGTTGTGATGACCATATGAAAGAAGTATTTGGAAATGTTGTTGGATGCTCAAGGAACATCTCTATGTGGTCCACATGACAATGGTTGATCTTTTTCATGGTAAATTTGTTTGGAGTTGGTTTTTTGGTTGATTTGTGGACATCTAGTTGATGGGGTTTATTTTCTTGGATGCACTATGTTTTTGGGGGATTGTGCCAACATTGGAGGTTGTGACGAGTTGGCTTTGGACCCTGATATGTCTTATTGTGATATGCAATTGTGCAAATTCATTTAGAAGTTGTGTTTTTGGGCCAATTGGTAATGTGTACATGTTACCCTGCTACTAATTTGCAGAGATGTGTGCCAATATATTTAATGTTTTGAGCTACATAGAAAGATGTAACAAGTTATTTTTTTTCTCCTAGTTTGGACTGCTTTCAACACAATATAATTTTAAGGCCAACTTCTTGGGGTCATTACTTGTCTTTTGTTTTGGTCAACCTAATCCGATGTTTTCCTTGTTTGAGGAGTATATATATAGAAGAATAAATTAGTTGCAAAGGTGTGGATGGTGAGAGATGCAAAACTAAGGTAGGAAAAGTTTGTGGCAAAATTTTTGGAGCCGAATCACCAAATAGTTGCTTGAGGCATCTTGTCAAGAACACCTACATTCTAAGGAGAATGTTTGGAGTTGTGAGCTGAAGGTTCATATGTAATTCATTTTCTCATGTATCCTGCTCGGAGATAGTGAGTCTCCTCAATAGTTCATTGTATCTTTCTTTGAGATAGTAAGTCTTTGCAGCAAGTCATTTAGGGAGTAGTGTATTTCCTTAGGTAGTAAGTCTTAAAACAAAATGTATAACTTATTCATATGTTGTGAGATTTCTCATTGTGATACTTCCCTTGTTAGGATTTTCCATGTAAATTTGGTGTTCTCTTGTGCATTGGTGTTAATTGTTTTACCTTTCATTGATGTTGACCAGTTTAAAGGTTTTGTAAATGAATTAAAAGATGGATTTGGTTAGAGGCTTGATTCACCCCCCTCCCCCATCTCAGTCTCTGGGTGGGTTCAACAATTGGTTTCAGATCCAAGTTCCTTTGAAGTAAGCTTAGCCACTTTATGAAGGTCTAAGATGACACAAGATGGATCTTACAAAATACTCGAGTTTGATGGGTCAAACTCTAATTTTGAAAAGTAAGAATGGAAGCACATTTGACCTCTTTAGATTTTGGAGTTTGAAATTTAGTCAAGGATGATTATACTAGCCTTGTTACTCCTCCAATAGACATGGCAGAGATTAGGTTGTATGAAAACAACGAAAAAGTAAGAAATGCATTCGTGAGTGAATAGGCAAATTAAAAATTAGTGAAGGTGATGCACTACGAAATTGCTAAATAGATTTGGGAAAAGCTTAACAACATTTATGAAGGAGATAATAAAGTAAAGCATATCAAGATGCAAAACTTCAAGTGCAGATTTGAGAATTTAAGGATGTCTAAAGATGAAGAGTTTGCTAGTTATATGCTCTGAGTAGATGAAGTGGTAAATGGTATGTGGTTAGAAGTCACATAGGAATTATGAAATTTTGATAGTTAGAACTAAGTCATGCATACAATCTCATCTTAGAATGTTTTGCTTTGGTACAATTATCATGGCCATATCATATTTTTGTCTCTAGGTTTTGTAGAACATGTTCACTATGTTTATACTTGTACCTAATAAATGCATGATATTAATAAACACCTTTAGCAGTCTACTATAGATAGATGAAGATCATTTTCACTTCCTTGATTTGATGAAATCAAATACAAAAATACATGTTGAATAGAAAATGTGAAATATTGATGTAGTAGATGCTAATGTGAGACTAAGATTGTCTACAAATTTGATTTTGCATTCTAAATTAATTACTTTTGATCAATCCATGCAATCTAGCTACTTGTTTGAAAAAAATTAGTAGTAGTTGCATTACTATTCTTCTTATTGTTGAGACAATTGGTGAGCAATAATAGTGAAATTATAAACTTAAAGCATACAAATATGATTAAATTGATCAGAAGTATATATGAATAGCCATTACAATTACAAGAGAACATCGATAAACATGTATTACAATAAAATGAAATCAACAAACACATATGATACTTGATGTAGATAAAGAATTCCTTTGAGAAAAAAATTGTCCCACCAAACAATTATTAAGGATGTATTAATCAAGTAGAAAGAAGTGCATCAATACATCTCATATAATTTTCTTTAGTTTTACAATATTTTGGTAGCATGAGAGCACCTGCATAATAACCATACGTCCTCTATGCCAAGTCCTCAATATATAGAGTTAAGAAGGCTCATAAAACTACCATGAAATAAGATCATGGTCCCAAATATGGTCTCAAAATATTTTTGTAAAAAGTTATAATGATCTACCAAATGAAACTGCTCTCTAGAACATAAAATAACTCCTCTTACACACTAACATGTCATATTTTATTATATGATGTTGTTAAGGCTACTTTCCCATTTCTAAGTGAATCGCCCTAAATTGGAAGCACTTCAATTTAGTGGCGGTTTAGCACGTATTTAGTGTGATTGCATGGTACACTTGCATTTAGCTTGCATTGGACTTGTTTCTTTTCTCTCTCCTAGGAGAAATAAGGGTAGGATCTAGCGAATCCCCCTTGATTTCCCTCTTCTCTAGTGCAAAGCTCGAGGTAGGACCTAACCACAAGGTGTCCTCTTTTTCAAAGTACCTTTTCATCCTGAAACTATTCTTTTTCCGCTTATCTCTTTATCCAACCCTGAACTGATTGTTATTTGTAATCCCGAGACAATTATGGAAGACTGTGCCTCCAGGGACTAGGTCAAGGTCGGCCTGCCCCTGAGGGGTATGCCAAGGTCAACCTACTCCTAGGGACTAGGCCAAAATCAGCCTAGTCCTAAGGCACAACCCTTTCAGGATCTCGAGCCCATTTCAAATTTCAAGGCTTCCCGTCTTGTGCAGTCGGCCCTTGCAGGGTGTAATCTTGAATCACTATAAATTCACACTCAAATGCTTCATTTGGTATGATGACGATGATGAGTATATATGGAAACTTTATGTGGGCAAGCTCGTGTGGGCACCCTAATTTGACATAGTGCAATTCAAAGGTGGAAACAAGAAGGCTTGGAAAATCCATTGAAGCAAGAGAGTTCTTCACTTTACATTCTTCTCCCAGTCAAGCATTCAATTATTCAAGACATCAACATGGGATAGAAAATGGATTGTGAAGGTGGCTTGGAGTACTTCAGCCTTGGGGCTTGGTATGATTTTCATGTTATTCTCAGATCTATGCATTGTTGCTTCATATTTACATACACATTTTACATTTACATGCTAGGGTTTCACTCTCTAGGGTTAGATCTTAGAATTTTACATACATTACTCTATACATTCTAGATTCACGGGCACTACACACAAAAATCTTACCTAACGACTATTCATGGAGGTGGAAATCACCAAAACGGGGGGTTGACTAAGGCAAACCCCTATATAGCCACCCACACACCCTTTTTCAGATTTGCAGGTTTCAGAAGGACACATTGAAGTACAAATCCAGATACCCTTTTAGAAGAATATTGTAGATCCAAGATTCATTTTCTATTCCGTCAACAGTCAGGTGCAAGCCGAGGTCGACCTACCTTGGATAGAAAAGATGCAGTTCCTGGTTGCAGATTTGACAGTTCCTGTTCTGATCCAGAGTTCCAATTCAGTTTTCTGATCCTGAACTAGGCCAAGGTCGACCTAGTCCTGGGTGGGTTTTCTGCATGTCACCATCCACCCTCTAGGTGGTCATAGCCCCTCTAGGTTGGCATAGTCCCGAGGCTCCCAACTTTCTGGGTTTCCCAGATCTGAGTTTTCTACTCTCGAACCCTGAATTATTCTAGATTTCGACACAGTCTTCCAATAGATCTTCAGGTTTGTATTTTTAGGGTAAGTTAACTTCATTTCTTCTTTTCATCACTTTCTTTTCATAGAGTTCCTTTGCATATCAGTTTCAATCCCCTCTTTTAGGGAAATGAAGAAGTTAATCCAAACAATTTACCCCTTTGTGAAGGTTATGCATTATCACTTCCTTTTGTGTTAATCATGCCTCCTTTGGTGGTGGAATCTTTGGTATTCTTCCTTCCTATGTTGTGGGGTATTCCAATTTCCCAATTTACATTTTGGTGAACCTGATACTTTCATGCATATTACCTTTTGATTTGATAGTTGGATGATCTTTACATTATATGTTTGAGTTCACCATATACATTTTGGTGAACCCGTACCTTACACGCCTTGTATTCCTTTTGTTGTGGTTAAGTTAGATTTTTCATTTATATTGAAAAAGAACAAAAACATTTCTTTTACTTTCTTGCATGATAAAATATTTTTTGTTTTTATATTCTTGTATATAATTTATTCAAGAAAAATACAAAAACATTTCATTTAAGGCATTTTTGAATGGAGTTGTTATCATCCTTCGCTAGTTAAATTTCAAGTTTTCTTCATGAATTTCAAAATGTTTCTTTTCATGAATATGATAATAGTCTACTTCTTGATTGTCATGGTAATATCTCTCCTAATACCAATACCATAAATGGAAACAATTTAGTGCAAGAAGAGTCCATTTCTTTAAAGAATCTCCCTCCAAATGGTGAGATCTTGAAAGAAAATGTTGATCCTTCTCCTAAAATGCATTCCTCCTATGAAAACATTTTTATACAAGTGATAAATTCTTTATCTATCCTTATTTCTTATCTCCTTAGGTATCAAGCTTTAGTGAGCCATGATTATTCCTCACCTACAGTGTACTTCATTCATAGAGATGAGCCTACCCGTGATGATTCTCCTATTTGGGATAAACCCTTGGATATGGATATTGATTACTCTGAGACAATGCTTTAGACACCACTTTCAGGACACCTTGTCCAAGTTATCCCTCCTAGATTATCTGGCTAGACCTTCTGTACTCTATGGCTCTGTTGTTTGGGGACCATCTCTCCTTGATACCGATTGGGCCTCTATTAAGCGTATATAGACTCTCCTCCTTCGGCGTATCATCAAATGTCATCGTACCACCTCCCACAACATCATCCTGGCTGAGTTTGAGGCTCATCCCTTTAGGTTGGGAGCCATCTTCGACCTGGTTTGCTTTCTTCACCGCCTACGTTGCTTCATAGACTCTTTGGATGGCCGGAGTAGATACTCTTACCTCGCTTATTGCTCTTTTGTTGAGCTGGCTAGATCTGACACCTCCTCTAGAGCTCGTTGCTGGTATGCTCAGGCCACTTCCCTTTTGGGTTCCATCGGGATTGATATTGATTGCCTACCCCCATTTCAATTTTCTTTGGATGCTCTGACTCATCTTCTCCCCTCCAGACAGGAGTTGAATGAGAATGTCAGACTTGACATCTATAGGCAGTACATCATCTCGACCTGGACCAACCCTAGTGGGGGCTTACGTCTGAGGATGGATTTTTATGCTGAGCACTTCTCACACATCCAGGATGGGATCATCATTTGACCTAGATATTTATCACAGTGTTGGTGTCATTCTCTCTGGATCGCGCTGGGATATTTCAGAGTTGGCTCTCACCGCCTGCGAGCACAGACTGATCACCACATTGACAAAGAGGATCACATTTACAGTTTATGCACATTGTCTGAGATTGACATCGAGGCACATTTCATTTCCCGCTGCCCTATATACTATGAGATCATAGGGATATTCTATTGCTTATTCAGAGAATGCAACCCTTGAATTCCTTCTTTTGTTACTTTGACCAGAGATGTCTGACACTCTATTTACGGGAGATGGTTCAGCTCCAGGACCATACCCTGCAGCTTCTATTTCCCCAGAAGCTGGTCACCGAGAATCTCATTACAGATTTATTCTCGGCCTCGCCCCCGACGTGGGGTGTGAAGCGGCCCTCATGTGCCTCCACCATCGGTCACTCCAGATCCGTGAGACCTCGCAGTGCTTCTACTTATTAGCAACAGACCACCAGCAGATCACGACGACGAATCCATACCCATATTCTTCTGGGTCACTGTCCTTCTATGTTGGATTTCTTTCCGCTCGCGAAGGACCCCTAGTCCTTGCCCTGGTGGTTCTTTGTTCTCTGCTTCTTCTTGTTTGGTTCCTTGTTCTTTTAGCATGTTCCCCTGACCACTATTTGGTGGTCCTCTGGTTTCTTTCTTTTTGGTTGTTTGTTTCCTATCCCATAGACCCTTGTTGGTCTTCCGTTGGACATTAATAAATTTATCTTATCTGCCTTATGAAGAGATTTTAGGTCATGATCATTTATCTCCTAAAGTATCCCCTTTTCAACACAATATTCCTTCTCTTGATGAGCCTCTGGATAAGAACATGGATTATTCCATTCCTCTAGAAGTGGATACATTGGTTGACATTTCTCCTACCTACTGTAGAAATGACACATTCATAGATGGTGGTGAGCCTTCTCCTAAAACATATTCCCCTTATGAGGATATTTTAGAGAAAGAAGACATTATCAACACTTTTCTTAATATCACCTAACCTTCATTTGACACTCCTTCTATTGATGAAGCATTAAGGATATCACTAATCCCTCCTGTAAGGATGACTTGGAAGAAGAGGATGATATCATTCTTAATTACCTTAGTGCTCCCCCTTCTAGTGACAAGTCTATGAAAAATAAGGAGCTTGATCAAGTTAATGCTGTTAATATTCATGCTCAACCTGCGATAGTCAACAAGCCTATGATAACTATCAAGGGATTTCCTCCAAATTTGACTACACCTGTGATAAAGGTTAAAGGATATAATCCTCAAAGTACTCAGAACAAGCCTATCATAACTATGAAAGGCCAACGTAGTTCTTTGGATGATTATAATGCAGTAGCTCACACCTATCAAACAAGAAACAATCCTCAACCTAATCCACTTGCTCCTGGTTCTCTCCCATCTTCTCCACCTTGTCTTCCCCAAAATCTTAGAAAAGGGTATGATTTGGTAGAGCAATTACACAATACCCCTGCCAAGATTTCTCTCTAGGAACTTCTTCAATCTTCTCCTACCTATCATGAACCTTTGCAAAAGGCTTTATCAACTCTTCCGCCTTCTCCACTTAATCAAGATATTATCAATTCCTTTTTGGAATGTATGCAGACTATGCCTACTATTCCTCAACTTGTGTTTACTCAAGATGATTTAGCTCAAAAAGATGTTCAAGATCAATATGATGCTCTTATGGTAGCGGTCCTTATCAATGGTAACCTCATTTGTAGGAACTTAATTGATAATGGGTGTGAGCTTAATATTTGTAGTGTGGAGATGCTCAAAGAAATTAAAGTCGATATTTTAACTATTAAACCTGATAACATTCCTATACGAGGCTTTGATAATATTTCTAAGAAAACCTTAGGCATCATTACTTTATCTATTAAAGTAGGTCCGATCATTTTGGATACTCCTATTCATGTGATGCCCGGACCTCTTAATTACAACCTTCTTTTGGGCAGACCTTGGTTACATAATATGCATGTTGTTCCTTCAAATCTGCATCAGAAAGTAAAATTTATTTATAACAATGTGATGTACACTCTTCACGCGGATGATAAACCAAATCATTTTTTGAATACTGAATCCAATGATAATCTTGTTTCTAACGATGATCCTCCTTCCTCTAGTTCTCTTTCAGATGTTGATTAGGGATCTTAATATTTCACACTCACTTTTTATTAGAGAATATAAAGTCTTAGATAACTTCTCTTTCTAACAAAATTCATAACAATCTTTCTATTTCTTTCGTCCATCATGAACCTATTAAACCTAGCTGTGATGACATAGTGACCAATCAAGCTACATTGACTCTGTTTGATATGTCTTCTCGTTATAAACCCGGTTATCATTTACTAGCAAAAAATGGATTCAATGGCCATGGATGTGGTAGAAAGGAACGAGGAATTCAAGTGCACTTAGGAAATAGGGGGCATGGGCATTCTTACATATTAGGATTTAATCCTTATAAGCAGCCGCAAACAGTTAATGTTAATACCATCATAGATGACACTTCAAAGCACAATTCAAGATGTGTGCAACAAACTATTGGACACAATAGGAAACCTATGGAAGCATGTGGTTTTGAGTTTTCTCCCTTGTCCACACCCTCTCCTTCATTGTCTAACACTTCTTCTACATCTGCCTTCGACCAAGAAGTACTTTTGCCTAAACTTCTCTGTACAAAGGTGATTACTAGACCTAAACACAAAAAAAAACATAGTCAACACCTTATGACTCTTCCTTTTTTCTTGTATCATCGGTATCATGATGACTCTACTTATTAATGTCAACCTTTACATTATAAAATTGAGCAACTCATTGATAGTGAGGTTATTCATATATCATATCACAATGAGTTATATTTCAATCCTGATTTGTCTAAATGACATCTAAATTCCTACTATGATGCTCCACACTATGTCATATTGTTAGCCTACTCCTTGGGGGCTCATTGTCATGAATAGTGTTGTGAGTGACATAATAGGTTGCCTTTACCCTTATTCCTACACTTGGGGAGAAAGGACCTCTTCTCAATCTCTCTTTCATACTCTTAGGGCCCGTTTGGACGCCGGAATACCAAATGCCAGATGTAGTCAATTCTGGAAGATCAAATTCTCAAAATGAAATTTTGGAAGATCAAATTCTCAAATTGATTTCTGAAATATGGAATGATCTGTTTGGTTCACCAAAATAGGGTCTGTACATGCCCGACTGTTGTTGCTGCTCACACATGTTTCAATCTCCATGGATGTCATTTTCGTTCTTGTGGGAAACTCGCGGGCTCTGAACTACAAGATGGTTTTACAATAAAAAATCGCGGGCTCTGAGCTTAGTAGAGGAGAACACTTGCAGAAGCTAACATCATATCCTTGCATCATACAAAGCATACAAAAACATGCAGAAGAAATCTGATTTGTTAAAACTGCTCCTACTCGGCACTTTCAAATACACCCGGACAGTATAATCAGAGATAGGACCAGCATTTCACCGCTCGCGGACCCGACAGGAATC
>MU225749.1:653272-663693 GCA_018584345.1 Thuja plicata | reverse complement strand
TATATATATATAAGGGAAGACTAATTTGTTAGCCAACAAATTCCTAATAGTTTCAACAAGATAAAATCCCTTAACCGTGTAGTCCCTAGCAAGACTTCATTGTAAATCCCTTAACAAGGTGAACACTGTAATAGTATGATTAAATCCTTTAACAACATAGTCTGTAATAGGACTTTAAATACTTCTAACAAGGTATCAGTCACTCCTAATAGGGCGAGTCACCTAGAAAGTGACATATTGTAAGCTCTTAACATAGCACTCTTTTCTACTGTAGTGAGAAGATTGTGGGTTTCATCCTCACCATGGTTTTACTCTCTGACCAAGGGTTTCCATGATAAAAAAATGAGTGTTATGTGTGTGCATGTGATGTTACTTTATTAATTTCACTTTTACTTTACACTTACAGTTATATGCTTATTAGTTTGGAAGTTTCTTTTGTTGCTATTTAAAGGTATAAGTAGAAGTCTGAAAGTTTTATCAGTCCTGATTCACCCCCCTCTCTCAGTATCTATTATTTACAACAAAACAAGGGGGGAATATAGCTACCTGGGAACTTCACAAAATCATCCCTTAGTAAGTCCTAGGTGGTTTTTATTATCACTAACATGTGTTTTGCACGATACGATTACTGACGGTTTCTTTGCAGGGTCTATATGTTGTGGACTCGGCTATATCCTTTTTGTTTACTAAATGTTTTCTTACATTATCTTGTATATGCACATAGGGTCATATACCACTAAAGTGGGGGCTAAATGTATGTTCCTAAATTGGAAGCACTTCAATTTCATGATGTTTTAGCACCTATTTAGTACGACTATATGGTACACTTGCATTTAGGTTGCATTAGACTTGTTTCTCTTCTCTATCCTATGAGAAATAAGGGTAGGATCTAGAAAATCCCCTTTGATTTCCTTTTTCTTTGGTGAAAATCTTGAGGTAGTACCTAACCACAAGGTTTCCTCCTTTTTCATCTCCTTTTTCAAAGTGCTTTTTCATCCCAAAACTGTTCTTTTTCCGCTCATCTCTTTCTCCAACGCCGACTTGACTATTATTTGCGATCTTGTGATAATTTAGGAAGACTGTGCTTCCAAGGAATAGGAAAAGGTCAAACTAACCCTTAGGTGTATGCAGAGGTTGGCCTACCCTTGGGGACTAGGAAGATGTCAACCAAGTTCTAAGGCACACACCTTTAGGGATCTCGGGCCCATTTCAAATTTCAAGGCTTCCAACCTTGTGTAGTTGGCCCTTGCGGGGTGTAATCCTGAAATCACTATAAATTCACACTCAAATTCTTCATTTGGTATGATGGTGATGATGAGGATATATGGAAACTTTATGAGGACAAGATCATGTGGACATCCCAATTTGACATAGTGCAATTGCTAGGTGGAAACTAGAAGGCTTGGAAACATCCATTGAAGCAAGAGAGTTCTTCACTTTACATTCTTCTCCCAATCTAGCATTAATTTATTCAAGAAATCAAAATGGGGTATAAAATGGATTGTGAAGGTGTCTTGGAGTACTTCAGCCTTGGGCACTTGATATGATTTCCATGTTATTTTTCAGATCTATGCATTGTTGCTTCATATTTGCATACACATTTACATTTCCATGCTAGGGTTTCACTCTCTAGTGTTAGATCTTAGAATTTTACATACATTTCTCTATACATTATATATTTACATTCTAGATTCATGGGAACTAATTTTTTTTTTCCTAACGACTATTCGTGGAGGTGGAAATCACCAAAATAGGGGGTTGACTAAGGCAAACCCATATATAGCCAACTACACACCCTTTTTTAGATTCACAGGTTTTAGAAGGACAGATTGAAGTACAGATCTAGATACCCTTATAAAAGAAGATTATAGATCCAAGATTCATTTTCCATTTTGTGAATAGTCAAGGTGCAGGCTGAGGTTGACCTACCCATAATAGAGAAGATATAGTTCCTGATCGCATATTTGACAGTTGTTCTTGTTATGATCCAGAGTTCCAGTTAAGTTTTCTAGTCCTCGACTAGGCCAAGATGGGCCTAGTCCTGGGTTTATTTTTTGCATGTCACCATCCATTCTCCAGGTTATCATAGCCCCTCCAGGTTGGCATAGTCCTGAGGCCCCAAGTTTCTAGTTTTTGCAGATCTCAAATTTTTTGTTCTCGAACCCTGAATTATTTCTGATTCTGACATAGGATTCCAGCAGGTCTTCATGTTTGTATTTTAAAGGTAATTTAACTTCATTTCTTATTTTCATCACTTTATTTTCATATATTTCCTTTGCATATATGCTTCAATCCCCTCTTCTAGGGAAAGTATGAAGTTAATACAAGCAATTTTCCCCTTTATGAAGGTTACACATTAGCAATTCCTTTTGTGTTAATCAGGCCTCCTTTGGTGATGGAATATTTGTATTCTTCCTTCCTATGTTGTGGGGTACTCCAATTTCCCAATTTACATTTTGGTGAATCTGATACTTTCATGCATATTACCTTTTGATTTGATATTTGGATGTGTAAGATATAAAATGGGCGGTCATGAAAATGTAAGATAAGAGTGATGATGTGGGGTAGAAATTGAATGTATATATTGTAAGGTATGAAAATGGTGTTGTTGAGATAGTGGAGAAGGTAAGATTGTTCTCTTAGCCCCAAATTTTACAAAGGAAAGATCCACTTTGATCAACCATAAGAAAATGGTTAATGCACAAATGCATCAATCGATCAAAAATAAGAAGGAAGAAGAAAGCCTTACAATCCCAAATAATGGATGAAGAGTATATAATAGAATTGATTGATGCCTTAATTGAAATGAATTGAAGAAATGTACTAACCTCAAAATATAGAAGATCTGGAAAAGCCCATTTTCTGATGTCTATGTCAGGTTTCAGGAAATTCTACAACCGGATCTGAAACAGAAACACAAAGAGGAACAAAACCCAGAAATATTTTCCTTTTCTGAGTCAGGTTGACCTTGACCTCCTTGCTAGGGTGCAATTGTGCACCAAAATGTTTGACCTTGACTTGCACTTCTTTGACAGAAATTCTGTTCGCAGATCCTAAAAGTTGACTCAAAAGGGTATCCAAATCTACTATGTAATTCACTATCTTGTAGCTGTACCAACAAGAAAAATGGTTTTGTTTGTTGGGGGAGGGGTTTTCCTTGGTCAAACCCCAGTTTTGGAGTTAACCTTAAAGTATAATTCAAATTGCATAAATAAACAAAGAAAATAAACAAATTCACCTTACTTGTATAGAAACCCTTGTGGAGGATTCAAATCCTTGGATCCACAAGTATGTATGCACCAAATGAATGTAGAATCTAGAATGTAGGATGTCTCAAATCAAATGCTTTTAGATCTTCAACACCAATATTGAATGTCTTTGAATGCTTGAATTCTTGAGATTAGATGCTTGCTTCAATAGATCATGCATAGAGTTTGGATGGATGAAATTTCTTCTTGCGTCTTAGCTTACTTCTTACTTAGGTGCTTAAAGTCCTGGAGAAAATGAGAAGAGAAAGCTTCCTTATATACCAATCTAGGGCACAATCTTCTAGAGAGGCCTACATAGGAGAATTAAATTCAAATTAGACCTATACTCCTAGAATTGGACCTATATTAAATATAATTTCAAGAGTCACTGCCTCGAAGACCAAAATAGCCAACCCGGAAGGGGGAATTAAATATTTCTGAAGCTCGACATCCGAAAACCCTGGAAACATGAAATCTACACCTTGGGTTAGGGTTGAGGTCAACTTTGACCTAGGTCAAGGTTGAGATTGACCTTGACCTAGGTCAGGTTCGAGGTTGACCTGGACCCAGAAGGTCGACCTTGACCCTGAGGTCATGAATCTCAGGTCTACAATTCAGGATGCCAAAAATAGGCCAGAGAGAAGTGGAATATGGGGTAGAACTAGGGTAAAAGCTAGATCCAAGTCAGAGACCCACTCAAGGCACTTTACATGAACCCAAAACACTTACTCGAAGGGCTAAACCAGTCCAAAATGGAAGTGCTTCCATTTTCTAATGATACATTTAGCCCCCACTTTAGCAAGAGTATGGAATCGATGCAAACTCTTAGTTAAGGAGATCATAGAGAAAAGATAATCTTATTGAAATCAAAAGGGACAAAGGAATCCTCAAGCCCCCAGGGACTTAAGTCTTTATCAATCCTAAGAACACGATAAGAGATTACCTCTCGCAATGAGAACCTATGTCCCATTGTGAATCACACAAGGAAATAGTGTAACTGGAAAGATGGAGTTGAACCGCCTAGTGAATGTAGGTACTCACTAGTCAACCCATCAAGGTTTTACTCTTGGGAATATTCTACTCCAAAAGAGAAAATCCAAAATATAGAGAGATCCATTCTTAAGGACACCTTCCGACCTTAAGGGATCAAAAATATTTGTATATTGAAACTGGAGGGATCAAGAGATCCTTGTAAATTGAAACTGGATGGATCAAGAGATCCTATAAGGTAAAAACCCATGCTTTAAGGATTAGTCTGTAATCCATAGAGGGAATTTTTTTTTTTAAGTTTTGAGTTTGAAAATATTTTGAAAGTGTGTGCCTGAAAAAAGTGAGTAGAGTGTATGCCCCCACGTTAAAGTCATTGCTAACACTTTAACAAGAGAAAAGGCTTTAACGAAAGCATAAACAACTCCACTAATTACATTTCCACTATGAGATACCTCCAAGTGAAGACAAATCAAGAGAAATACCACATAAACATACAGAGAACACAGAAGGGATCTACCTTACCATGGGGTCAGTATGATCATAAGATAATATGTATATATAGATATGATATTATTGCAAATGAATTTACATCATTCCCCAAAGAAAGTAGAAATACAATCACAATGGAGGAAAGAAAATGCAAGAGTTACAAAGAAGAGTATTTTTGTACCACAACATGGAGACCAAAAAGAATCAGTGCTACCATGTCGCAAATCCAAGCGGACTACACAAGGAAAACATTTATGAACAATAAACAAGTACAATATACCATGGAACAATATATAGAAGAATAGAGATACATATAGAACAATAGTACAATAGGTTCGATTCCTTTATCACCTTGTAGCAACAAAGTAACAAGGGTCATATAAAAGAATCTAACAAACATTTAGTAAATACAGTACGAGAGAAGCATAGTACAAAAAACTGTAACATATGAAATTTGGCACAAGAAGGACTCCCTAACTAAGGTTTTATGTAATGTGGTAAAGTGAGTTCCTAAGGCCAAATTTATGCTTTAATACACTTAATTATTATGATAAAATAGCTTGAGGAACATGTAAGAAATAAATGGATAAAAAACCTACCTCATAACATAGTAGATCTGGAAAAACTCATTTTCTGACGTCTATATCAAGTTTTTGGAAAATCTGACAGTTGATCCTGAACTAGAACGCAGAGACGAACAAAACCCAAAAATATTTTTCCATTCCAATGTCGTCTTATGAAAAAGGTCGACCTTGACACACAAATGTCACCCCTAACCCAATAATGTCGACCCTGACCTGCATAGTGTCGACAAAAAATCTATTTGCGGATCTCAGAAGTTCGTTGAAAATGGAATCCAAATCTGGTCTTAGATCTGTTGTCCTACACCTGTAACTCCCGAAAATAGCACCTACAAATATCTAAAAAGAGGGATTTTGGGGTGGCTATATAGGGTTTTTCCTTAGTCAAACCCCCATTTTGGTGATCTCCACCTCCACAAATAGCCAAATATAGAATGTAATGTGTGTGTGTATTGATCTCTTGAAAAGAGCTTTTAGACATGCAATATCAAGATCTAATCTTCTAGATTAACAATCCTAACATAACATGGAAATGAGAAAGAAATGCATAGATTTGAATATGACAAAGAAAGCATACCAAGCCCCCAAGGCTAAAGTATTCCCATAAAATCACAATCTGTAATTGCTACCCCATGATGATGTCCTTTGAATGTTTGAATGTTGTAAATAGTAGATCTAAAGAGAGAGCCTTCTTGCTTCAATGAAAATATACCATAATCTTGTCCTCAAAGTGCTTGATTGAAGATGATGATATATGTCCTCCTAGTATATTCTTCTATATCATCCTCTTGCTTGCTTGCCTCATCATTCCATCATGTAATCTCCCGATTTCATTTCATGATTAAATGAAGGAAAAAGAGAGTGTTTATATAGAGATTTCAACATAGGCCTCCTAGGGCAATGCAAGGGATCCAAATTCAGATTTCTCCTTGAATCATGGTCCAATCACATTTTCCAACTAAGGAGAAAACATATTAATTCAAATATTGGAGAAGACACTTCCGTATCTGAACTCGGGGACCGATTTTAAGTTCGGGCCCTGATAAGCTCTAGATTTGAAAGTGGGGACCACCACCTAGCAAAGGTCAGGGTCAACCGACACTGACCTGAAACCTTGACCCTGACCTGCGGTTTTAGGTAGGTCACCAAAAAGTTGCAGAAAGGTTTCCAGATCAGCCGGGGACCTAAAAAGGTAGGGGAATGAGCCAGAGTGTTTAAGAAGGCCCAGAGGCCCAGAGAGAGAGTAGGATGAGGCCCAGGAGGACCAATACATAAATCCTACCTAGAGAAAAGAGCCACGGAGAGAGAAATCTAGGAGAATCCACAAGATCCTAACCCTAATTTCATCTACACATGTGTAATCAAGCATCGATGCAAATCTAATATGCCAACCATACTAAATGAGGGTGCTAAGTCTATCAAAATGGAAGTGCTTCCATTTTAAGATGATACATTTATCCCCCACTTTATCTTAGATATGATACTACGTGAATATGCAAGCTAAAGTAAGAAAACATCATAAAGTATAAAAAGGATATAGCTAAGTCCTCCATGCGAAGATCCTGCAAGAAACCATTACTATTCGCAACCTGCAACACATGAGGTTAATTAAAATCTACAGAGCACCTAAGTCTTACTATGATGATCTTGAGAAGTATATAGAGCCCCTTATGCCCCCCTAATTCGGCTTACTAATTTATGGAAGGTGAAACAGGGTGATAAGGTGATTACTATGTACTGAATATGAAATTTGTTGAAAATGTCCTTTCCTAAATTAGTTAGAAAGGTCCTAAACCTTCCTAAACTGATTTAAGAGGTTAGGTATCTGAATCAAAATTCCAACGCCTCTGATGGCACTGAAAACGGAGCTACCAAACTCAAGTTATGATGAAAAGAATAGATGTCTATCTAAATGCACATAAAGGAAAAATTCGAATTTAACCTAAATATTCTCAAATGAAACCCTAGTAAAACCCTAATTTACTGTCTATAAATAGGAGAAAGAGACACTTACTACCTCATTCTTACCATTTTCAGATTTTGGGGAAGGAGATAGGATGCCAAAAAGAGAGGAGTTTCAAGCGAGCCGCATGGAGGTCCCGAGGGAGTGCCTAGCCAGCCGACAACCACTGCCTGAGGTATGCTCCTATTTCCAGTACTTGTGATTGAAATTTTGATGTTTTTACAAGGAAGGTCAACCCTAACCCAATAAGGTTGACCTTGACCCAGTAAGGTCGACCCTGACCCATAAAGGTTGACCCTGACTGGGGAGGTTCTATCCTTTTTGGGGCCAGGTCGACCCTGACCCAAAAAGGTTGACCCTGACCCATAAAGGTCGAACCTAACCCATAAAGGTTGACCTTGACCCAAAAAGGTCAACCTTGACTAGGTCAGGTGGGTACAATAGATGTTTGATGCAGAAGTACTGATATGATCCATACTTGTGCTTGTAGGATCCAGTTCATCTTCGAGAGCATCCCTTTGGAGGGTTATTGTTATCTGTCAGAGGGAGTGTTGCCGAGTTACAACAGGATGAGATACAGTTATTGAGAGACATAGGATTATACTGGGTAGCAGTCCTACCACAACTGAGATTCCATCATCCTATGATATCGGCCCTGGTAGAGAGATGGGATGAGGATACATGTTCTTTCCATCTTCCATCGAGAGAGATTACAGTCACACTGGAGGATGTGTATAGGATCCCGCGGCTTCCAGTCTGAGGTGAGCCTATTAGACTGAGAGAACGATGGGGTTCATCCAAGGTTTTTGCAGATATGGAGTACTGTTTGGGATGAGTAGCATAGATGAGGACCCGATCAGATCAGATATCTTTGGTAGCCATACTAGCAGGTCCGACACCCTTGGTACAGAGAGTGATGTTGTGTATACTTGCTTTGGTTGTAGTGCCCAACACAAAGGGTACAGTGTTTTTAGCGCCATTCACCCATCTTGTACATAGGATGGAGAGTGATAGGGTCACTTTCGCATGGGGCTGCAGTATGTTAGCCCATCTCTATCATGATCTGAGTCAGTTGGTGAGGTACCAACAGGATAGTCTTACGGTGTGCCCCCTGCTACAGGTTTGGATGCTCAAGAATTATATGTGTACATGACCACAGGGTACTCCTGTGATGGTAGATGTGAGCACACCTAGAGCCTTTGCATATCCATTGGTAGATGTTTGGCAGCATAGAGATATCCTCTTTTGGAGGGTATGCTTTGACCGTATCCCAGGTATAGATGTGATATAGAGACCTTACTGTGAGATGGTAGAGTGGCCGGATACTCGACATTAGTTGAGACACTCATAGCAGCGTAAGCTGTTGGAAGGTCCAACTAATCATTTTGTGATGCCATACTATTTTGATAGAGTGATGAGATAGTTTGGTTTGGTATAGGGGGTTCCTCGTATAGTACCTCGATACGCATATCCTACGAGATACTATCAGAGACCCGACGCCATATGTTGACCGATAGTAGCTGATATTGTGGATAGTGAGATGGATGAGACTGAGGATATAGAGGTAACTGCTGAGATATCCTATGTCGGTGTTAGTAGAGAGTATATCAGATACTGGAGTTTACAGGGTACCCATCCTATCTTCCCTGATGACTACCCAATAGGTGATCCAGGTCCTTCAGAGAGGAATCATCGAGGAGATGACATACCAGTATGAGAGGAGGAGGAGGATTAGATAGATGAGGAGGAACCTCCCCTTAGGGGAGATCCTATGGAGGAGGAGAGAGCAGAGGAAGAAGCAACAGAGATGCCCCTAGGTCATGGTACAGACACCGGTGATCATCCAGTCTATGTTACACCCCTAAGATTGCAGCGACCTCCTCGAGCAGATACATAAACACCACCATCGAGGCCTCGATAGAGTGAGTGAGGGGAGAGTAGTCACTCCATGCCCCCACCATCTAGAACTTTTAGTGATGTCCAGGCCAGAGATCCAGGTATGATATAGCTTTAGAATGTCTTTGAATAATGATTTTATCTAAGAAAAGGAAATTTAGTAAGCTTTACTTTTTGAATTTTGTAGGAAGTGTAGCAGAGTGGAGGAGCTTTGTATCTAAGGTTCTGAAGGATACATGTATATCCTACCACTTGCCAGCTAGTGAGAAAGAGTCCTATGAAGGACAAAGGGATCCCAGAAGACATGCTGATATCTTCCTGAGTGTGTGGCAAGAGTTGAGGCTATGCAAGGAGAGGGAAGAGAAACTGATGGCTGACATGCAGAGATCCCATGAGTGGATCCAAGAGATGAGAATATCAAGGAGTCGCACATGGACTACCGTTCTGAGATCCTCAGCCTCATACCATAGATCTGAAAGATCTGGGAGCCATCGACCTTCAGAGTATCATGATAGAGATTGATAGATATGGCACTTTGTGCCACATATGTACTGGACTCAAAATTTTTTTATTTATGCAGAAAAAATTGTTCTGGAACAATTAGGTCTATGGTTGATTACCTTTTTACTTTCATCAATGCATAAAACTTAATAAAAGAAAGAGGAAAGGAAAAAATATGTATGAATGCATTCTAAATTACATAACTTATAAAATAATTATTCTATAAGGAACACATACACACATAAAGAAATGATGATTTAAGGATAATAATGTTTGAGATGCATGATATTAATAGGTTCCCTAAGAGGAACGCCATTCATATTAGCAATTTTATAAGCACCTGAAGTAAAATCCTCAATTACTACAAAGGGTCCAAGCCAATTTGGACTAAATTTTCCTTTTTCACTAGGTAAAGCATTCACATTTCTTTGATTCTCATATAAGACTAAATCACCTACCAAGAATGACTGTTAAATTACTTTATGATTATATTGTTTTTGGAGTGATTTATGATAAGCTTTAATGTGTTCCAAAGCATTTATTCTTTGTTCGTCTAACATTTCTAATTCTTGTAATCGTTGTTCCCGAAAAGTAGCTTTGTCAATGATCCCATGAAATGAAACACACAAAGATGGTATTTCTAATTCCAAAGGCATGATAGCATCAGTCCCATAAACAAGATTATAAGGTGAAGTGCCAGTGGCTGTATGAACACTAGTCCTATAAGCCCACAAGGCATAAGTAAGTTGTGTA
>MU225749.1:621274-646945 GCA_018584345.1 Thuja plicata | reverse complement strand
GCCCAGAGAGAGAGTAGGATGAGGCCCAGGAGGACCAATACATAGATCCTACCTAGAGAGAAGAGCCATGGAGAGAGAAATCTAGGAGAATCCACAAGATCCTAACCCTAATTTCATCTACACATGTGTAATCAAGCATCGATGCAAATCTTATATGCCAACCATACTAAATGAGGGTGCTAAGTCTATCAAAATGGAAGTGCTTCCATTTTAAGATGATACACAAACAAACACATGAAAGGCTACCATGGAGGACAAGCCAATCAAGCACATCACCTACTCTCCCCATCTTGGTTTATATCATTTAGGGAAGGTGGGAAACTCACAAGAGGGGCTATATTCAACACAATAGGGATGATAGCCAGTTGCAAACAAGGATCCTCTTGAGAATCATGATGTTCGATAGTAGGTGTAATGATCAGTTGTGTGGAAAGCATATGAGGTAAATCAGTATCAAGATCAATAGTCACATATTCATCATTAGCATCAATAGGATCATCAAGAGTATCTTCTTCATCAAGATTAATCAAAATAGAATCTAAGATGCGAATGGAATCATCATAATTATTCATATTAACATCATTATTAACATTAAGTTCCTCCAAAACATCATGCATAGGCTGGTCAAAAGAAGGTAAAGAATTTTGAAGAACAGAAGCACGGGACGTAGCATGAGTTGACGCTTCTTACGATGTTCATTGGCAAATTTTTACGTTTTGTCTTGTTTGCAATATGTTGAGAACTAGGAGGAACAATAATGGGTTCCTTCACAGGTTCTATAGGAGGATTGGTAGGATTTTTAGTAGGCTGAAAAGAAACACTAGGAGTCTGATTAATAGAACTGGAAGCAATGGATACAGGAGGTATGGAAAGCGTAGTCAAAAGACCATGGTTAAGATCCATCTGAGGCATGCTTAACTAAAGAATCTTGCAATGTCTATTGGCTTGATATGAGCAAAAAAGGTTATCATGTTGAGAAGAACATGAATTAGGCAATGAAGGCCAAATGAAGTCAAGGGTAGCACAATCCCTAGGCCTACAAGGTTGATATAAGCTATGATTAATCATCTTCACCTATTCATCATGAATAAACTTAATACACTTATGGATAGGAGAAGCAACGACACACATGATAGTCAACCAAGGAAAACCAAGCTTAACTTGAAATTGATCAGAAGTAGGGACAAAAATGAAGGTAGTGTCCACAACTTTACCACAAAGTTCAACAGGTAAGGTAATAGAACCAAATGATGGATAGAGAAAACCATTACAAGTTTGGATCCACACATTAGATGTATCAAAATAATCACGTTGTAAGTTTTTCATAAAAAGGTTCTCTTCAGTGATGAAATTGACTAAGGAAGTAGGATCAACAAGACAAGCATGCGTAGGTATCCTAGAAATCCTAGCATAAATGTAGAGGGGACCATTAGGAGATTTAATGATCTTAGAATCATCAAAGGTGATCGAGAGTTCCTGAGGTCTTTTATCCTTAGGTTGTTTTGAAGGTTTAGATTGAGGTTTCGGTTTAGGTTGAGGTGAAACTTGAAGTTGAGATTGAGATGGAGGAACTTGAGTAAGAGGTTGAGATTGAGACTAGGGTGGAGATATAGGTTGAGGCAAAACAACATGCTCCACATGGTTAACAATATGATTGAGATCATCTATCTTTGAATCATAAACAATATCCACAGAAGATGGTTGAACAATGGTATTAGTATCATGTGAAGGCAAAGGATTCGTATATATTTGGAGATTTTGATTAGGAGGAGAGATAGATTGTTCCCACTACCATCAAAATGATCAACATATAAAGCATTAGAATCAATTAAATCTTGAACCTTATGTTTTAGGGAATAACACTTCTTAGTATCATGGCCATTTTGACTATGGTATTGACAAAAGGCTTTGGGATCAAATGATTTTGATGCCATTGTAGTAGGGAAAAGAGGTTGAATAGGAGGCAAAGTAATCATATTAGCAGTTGACAATTTACTCATAATAGAATGTAAAGATTCAGAAAGAGGAGTAAACATACGATTTAAACGAAAAGAAGTGGATGTAGAAGTGGCATTGTGGGATGCAACAACAACTTGATCAGCAACTACATTTTCTTGTTTATTTATTTTAACATAGTTGTTAGGGTTTTGAAACTTGTTGGGATTAGGAGAAACATTACTCTTATCAACTAGAATAGGAGCCATTGGAGTGCTGCTCTCAAATTGACTCACTTGTAATTGATAATGATGAAGCACTACACAAAGTTGTTGAAAAGAGGTAAATTCAGTAAGTACAATATTGTCTCTACTATCCTTTTGCAAATTTGAAATAAACATATGCTAAATATCAATATTAGGAACATAATAAGAAATATGAGCATACAAATGCTTTAATCTACCAATAAATTTAGTTAATTTTTCTTTAGTACTTTGTTTACAATGCATTAAATCAGTTAAGGACACTTGCGAACCAATGTTATCTTGGAACTATTGGATAAAGGTATTAGAAAGTTTTGGAAAAGAATCAATAGAATAAGGAGGCAAGGAAAAATACCATTGTGAAGCCTTATCATGAAAATTCATAGAAAACAACTTAGCCAAAATCCTATTGTCATGAGCGTAGTCACTACAAAGGATTTGAAATGTTTTAAAATGAGTGACATGATCTCCCTTACCAGTGTAATTCTCAAGACGAGGCATATCGGCTTGCTGAGGGACAAGAGCATGAATAATGTCTAGGGATAAAGGACTGCCCATGTCACATGTAGGAATGCTAAACTTGGATTGAGTTAAGGATGTAAGTTGTTGCTATAAAGAGGACACAATTTGAGCCAAACTAATAATTGTGGAATCATTAGAAGAAATAGGAGGCATAAAAACATTAGGAACACTAGGAAAAGTGTAGGAAGTGGCGGGAATAGAAAACATAGCTGGTGGAACATTTGGAACCACAGTTGGAAGAGGATTGGAATAAGCAAAAGGAACACTATGGTATGAAGGCTGTGAGGTAGGTAAAGACACCGATGTAACACTCACAGGAAGAGATGAAGGTGGAAGATTTGGAGCTAGAGGATTGGAAAATGTAAGAGATTTAGTCACTAAAGGAGGAGTATAAGTAGGATTACTAGGTAAAGGAATTGAAGAAGAATACACACTAGTGACATGAGGAGTGAATCCAAAATCTTGAGCCTCTTGAGCTAAAGGTTTAACATTTACATGCACAAGATGGGTAATACCACACAAGAGATTAACACCTTGATCAATATCACAAATCACTTTCTTAAGAGCATCTATAGCTTGAATATAATATTGATTATGGTTTTATTGAATAAGCCAATTTCCCATTTTATCAAGTTTAGTTGACAATTTTTGGACTTGTTCAGGTGGAGCTCTTAAAGCATCATACTCATCATGAGAGGAGTGAGAAGAGTTATGCTTTGTAGAAGGATTGGAATCATGAGTGATAAAATTTTCATCCGAGATCCTAAGGAAAGGAGAGGAAGACTCATGATCAAATGAACCCATAAGTCTACGACTTCTTCTAACCAGGATATTGTAGGTAGGACTAGAGGTAGTAAAGCTCATACACCGATGCAATGTAAATGAACTAAACTAAGAAAATGTAAATTAAATTACATAAAAGAAGGATAATATAATATTCATGAAATATCTAACATGAAATGTAAATCTAACACCAAAAAGAAAGAGTTGTCTATTGTGGGTTCACCAAAATGTAAGATATAAAATGGGCAGTCATGAAAATGTAAGATAAGAATGATGATGTGGGGTAGAAATTGAATGTATATAATGTAAGGTATGAAAATGGTGTTTTTGAGATAGTGGAGAAGGTAATATTGTTCTCTTCACCCCAAATTTCACAAAGCAAAGATCCACTTTGATCAACCATAAGAAAATGGTTAAAGCACAAATGCATCAATCGATCAAAAATAAGAAGGAAGAAGAAAGCCTTACAATCCCAAATAATGGATGAAGAGTATATAATAGAATTGATGGATACCTTAATTGAAATGAATTGAAGACATGCACTAACCTCAAAATATAGAAGATCTGGAAAAGCCTATTTTTTGATGTTTGTGTCAGGTTTCAAGAAATTTTGCAACCAGATATGGAACATAAACACAGAGATAGACAAAACCCAGAAATATTTTCCTTTTATGAGTCAGGTAGACCTTGACCTCCTTTCTGAGGGGCAATTGTGCACCAAAATGTTTAACCTTGACCTGTACTGCTCTGACAAAAATTGTGTTTGCGGATCCCAAAAGTTGGTCGAAAGGGGTATCTGAATCTGCTATGTAATTTGCTGGCCTGTACCTGTACCTAGAAGAAAAATGGTTTTATTTTTTTGGGGAGGGGTTTGCCTTGGTGAAACCCTAGTTTTGGAATTAACCTTAAAGTATAATTGAAATTGCATAAATAAACAAAGCAAATAAACAAATTCACCTTGCTTGTATAGAAACCCTTATGGAGGATTCAAATCCTTGGATCCACAAGTATGTATGCACCAATCTTGAATGGATATTGGAATAGGAAGAGGTTTGTGTGGATGGAGAAATCTTCAATAAGAGGGCTCCATAGAGCTTGAATCTGTCAATGGCTACCAATGGATCTCCTTGACGAATCAAATGCTTGAATGTATTTGAATGCTTGAATGCTTGAGAGTAGATGTTTGCTTCAATAGATCTTGCATAGAGTTTGGATGGATGAAATTGATTCTTGCGTCTTAGCTTACTTCTTGCTTAGGTGCTTCAAGTCTTAGAGAAGATGAGAGGAGAAAGCTTCCTTATATACCAATCTAGGGCACAATCTTCTAGAGAGGCCTACATAGGAGAATTCAATTCCAATTAGAACTATACCCCTATAAGTGGACCTATATTAAATATAATTTCAAGAGTCACTAGCTCGAAGACCAAAATAGCTGACCCGAAAGCGGGAATTAAATCTTTCTGAAGGCCGACATCTGAAAACCCTGGAAACATGAAATCTAGACCCTGAGTCAGGGTTGAGGTCGAATCTAACCTAGGTCAGGGTCGAGGTAGACCTTAACGTAGGTGAGGATCGAGGTCGACCTTGACCCTGAGGTCAATAATCTCAGGTCTTCAATTCAGGATGCCAAAAATAGGCCGGCGAGAAGTGGAAAAGGGGGTAGAATAGGGGTAAAATCCAGATCCAAGTTACAGACCCACTCAAGGTGTTTTACATTACCCCAAACCACTTACTTGGAGGGATAAACCAGTCCAAAATGGAAGTGAATGGAAGTGCTTCCATTTTCCAACGATACATGATGATCTTTACATTATATGTTTGAGTTCACCATATACATTTTGGTGAACTCGTACCTTACACACCTTATATTCCTTTTGTTGTGGTTATGTTGGATTTTGCATTTATATTGAAAAAGAAAAAAAAAACATTTCTTTTACTTTCTTGCATGACAAAATAGTTATTGTTTTTATGTTCTTGTATATCATTTATTCAATAAAAATACAAAAACATTTCATTTATGAAATTTTTGAATGGAGTTTTTTATCATCCTTCGCTAGTTCAATTTCAATTTTCCTTCATGAATTTCAAAATGTTTCTTTTCATGCATATGATAATAGTCTACTTCCTTATTGTCATGGTAATATCTCTCCTAATACAAATCCCGTAAATGGAAAAATTTAGTGCAAGAAGAGTCCATTTCTTCAAAGAATCTCCCTCCAAATGGTGAGATCTTGAAGGAAAATGTCGACCCTTCTCCTAAAATTCATTCCTCCTATGAAAATATTTTTATACAAGAAATAAATCCTTTATTTATCCTTCTTTCTCATACCCTTAGGTATCAAGATTTAGTGAGCCATGATTATTCCTCACCTACAGTGTGCTTCATTCATAGAGATGAGCCTACCCATGATGATTCTCCTATCTGCGTTGAACCCTTGATATGGATATTGATTGCTCTCTTCCTTATGAAGCGATTTTAGGTGATGATTTTTCATTTCCTAAAGTGTCCCTTTTTCAGCACAATATTCCTTCTCTTGATAAGCCCTTGTATAAGAACATGGATTATTATACTCCTCTAGAAGTGGATATATTGGTTGACATTTATCCTACCCATTGTAGAGATGACACATTCATATATGATGGTGACCCTTCTCCTAAATCATATCCCTTTATGAGAATATTTTAGAGAAAGAGGAGGACATTATAATTTTTTTTCTTAATGTCATCTTACCTTCATTTGACGCTCCTTCTAGGGATGAAGCATTCAAGGATACCACTAATCCATCTTATAAAGATGACTTAGAAGAAGAGGATCATATAATTCTTAATTACCCTAGTTCTCCCCCTTCTAGCGACGAGTCTATGAAAAATAAGGAGCTTGATCAAGTTAATGTTGTTAATATTCATGCTCAACCTGTGATAGTCAACAAACCTATGATAACTATCAAGGGATTTCCTCAAACTTTCATTACACCAGTGATAAAGGTTAGAGGATATAATCCTTAAAGTATTTAGAACAAGTGTATCATAATTGTGAAATGCCAACCTAGAATTTCTTTGGATGATTATAATGTCGTATCTCACACCTATCAAACAAGAAAAAATACTCAACCTAATCTAGTTACTACCCCTCTCCCACCTTCTCCATGTTGTCCTCCCCAAAATCTTGGAAAAGAGTATGATTTGGTAGAGTAACTATGTAATACCCCTATCAAGATTTATCTTATGGAAGCATGTGGTTTTGAGTTTCCTCCCTTGCCAACACCCTCTCCTAATTATCTAACACTTCTTCTACATTTTCCTTCGATCAAGAAGTGCTTTTGATTAAAATTCTTTGTGCTAAGGTGATTACTAGACCTAAATGAAAAAATAAACATAGTCAACACCTTATTGTAATCACCCAAAAATGGTCTAGTAAACACATAGCCCCCTTTCCTCAAATATTTGGTCTTAATAAATCCTAAATCTAAGACACTATCACTAGACTCTAAATTATTGAGCATTTAATCAAAATTGCTTACATAATTTTAATCTTGACTTGTTGAATCAAATCATCAAACATCAAAGCCTAAACCTCAAAAAACATAAACATTGGGATAAAATAAAAAATTCCTAAGTCTCAAAAAGTGAACCCATTCACACATGGGTGTGCACTCAAAAATTAAATAAAACAAATAAAAGGGAGGGAAATACCAATTTCGCCTTATTATCCTCATAAGTTGGCCAATCAAAATCAATTTATCACCTCACATGGATTGAGAGGAATTGCATCTCCACCATTGATCAAATTCTTTTGCCTCTTAATCTCAACCACTCATTTCTTCAAATCTCTTATAAAAGGGATAGCTCCCTTTGCTCAATCTAGTAGTAGAGAAAAAGAAGATTTGGAGTAGGGTTATAATGCTATTTTTATCTTAGAATTCATAGTGCATTCATATTTTATTTACTCTCATGCTAGTTTCTTGCATTTTGGCATTGTTTAGCTTCATTTCTTAGCTTAAATGGCATTCAAGCTCTCATCTCTTAGCTTAATTTAGATGCATTGGTCTTTCCATTTCTAGTTCAAATCTTGCATTCTAGTTTCATTTATTATAGTTGCTATGCATTTCATGTGATAGTCCATGCATTCTCATTTTCAAGCTTCCAAGAGAAAAGCATGCAAGTCTATGCATCTTGCTCCATATTGCATTGAATCTTCCATTTTGGAGTAGTCAAGTCACTGATTTCTCTATGTCTAATCTGATGGACAAACATGAGAATCACACTCGCTTTAATTAGGAAGAAATAAGCTGATTTCTAAGGGTTTTTATGTTGGAATTATTGGAATGATGTACTGAGAGGGGAGGGGTGAATCAGTACCTCTAATTTTTTTTATGTGGTTGACCCATTAACCTTTGTGTCATCATATTTGTATATTCCTATCTATCTGTTTATCTTTTTTTATGTATGTGAAATCATAATATAAGTTCTTTGCATGTGTAAACATTCAAGAAACATACATGAAAATAAATAACACATAACACATGATATAATATCGTAGAAAACTCCTGTTAGGAATTAAAAACCATGGTGAGGATGTTTACCCACAAAACTTCACTATCTACAGATAAGAAGGGAGCCGGTTAAGGCTTACAATTTGATCACTTTTGATGATCTACCCTGTTAGGAGTATTAGAGTGGAGACTTGTTAGGATCAACTTCATTTGAAGCTTTAGAAACACCATTAGGTGTGCACTCTGTTAAGAGATTTATCAAAGAACTGTTAAGTCCACCTTCTACAAAAGGATTTTTGATGTGATGCACTTGTTAGAATGCAACTACAATATAAATGTTGATCTAATAGTTTATGAAATCTCTAATTGCTGATAACAGATCCTGTAAAGCTTACAATGTATATGTAATCACCTTGAGTGATTTGAATAATACCTTGTCTCTACTCGTCGGTAGCCTTGTCTGTGATCTTGATAACTGATATAATCTATTTTTAAACTTTGTATGAATTCTCTTCTACTTAGATGCTCTCCATGGCTACAATCATTTATCCAAGTTACTCCATGTATTCTATTACAAATGATTGAACATCTATTTATACTAGTTTCTTGGTCTATTCTTGATTCACACTTTTCAAATTAACTCTAGATCCAAGGTTTACAACTTGACCTTGATCTTTAGTTATTTTATGTTTTAGATCTGTTAGGATACTTTAAAACATTTACAATATGCTTTCTTGACCCTCAATAAAGTTTTAAAACAAATAAAAACTCTAAAAATAGAATTAAAATGTTTTATCTGACATGGAAAGTCAGATCCACTTTTTGCGGGTTCTGTAACTGACTATCAGTTCTGATGGTTGTGATTCTCTGTCAGTATGTCAGTTTTCTTTCATTCTTTGCTCTGTCAGTTTTCTACTTTGTCGGTGTCCCTTAATTGAACTGTTCATCAAGTTCCTACCTTTTCTGCTATATCAGTGATGTTCACAAAATTGTACCGTTAGTAATGTCCTATATGCTTTTTCATCATTTGAACTCTTGTCAATGTTCGTCGGGCAATTCTATACTTAGAATTTTCACGATAGACATTTTCATCTTGTCGGGTATGTTTGCTGTCCGTTGGTTATGCCTATACCGATGACCTTTATCATGTTTTTCACTTAAGTATACTAATGGAAAAACTTAATGTCATCAATCTCCCCCTTTGAAATTAGTATCAAAAACTGATATGTGCATTATACTTGATGTATTAGTATGTACACCTATGTATACTTCTTCCTTAGTATGAAATGACTCCCCCTATTCATATGCCGGTAAGTGTAAGTTTATGTACATATAATTGACTTCTCCTTTTTGTTTCCTTTTTCTGATATATTGTACATATCTATCCTTCCTGTACATACATTATACATATCCTTATCTTCTTTCTTCTAAGGTAGTATATTGTACATATGTATACATTCCTCCTTTTTGATAATGAGGGAAAAGGTACTTACAAATTTTCAAAAATGTGAGAGTGTGAGGCTTTGATTTCCTCCATCATCTTCTCCCATTTCTCCTTCAGATTTTCAAGAGCCATGTGCTCAAGTGATATTCTCACTTGCATATCATAGATGCTGTCTACTACAAACATCTCCAAGGTTGAGATCAGATTTCTTGCATCTTTTATGTGATGTTGCAGAGTGGCAAGGTTTGGAAAAATGTGAGCATGTAGCTTGGTAACCTCATTTATGAATTGTGTCTCTGCATCCCATATCTCTTGTCTCAATCTGTTTACCTCTGTGATCTTGTCATGATGCAACTTTATTGTGTTTGCATCAGAGGTTAAACTTTGTGCACTAGCTATCAGATCTGAATCTAGTTGGGACAACTTTTCACTATTTTCTTTTGTGAAATTTTGTAGTGTGCACAATTTCTGAACTAAGGTAACAACTTCAACAATCAGAGGTTCTAATTGACTTGCTAATTCAGAAAGCTTTACATTGTTCTCTGTCACTTCTTGGCTGATCTTCTCAACTAATTTGTGTTGATATTTCATCTCTGCCTGTTCTTCCATTGCCTTATCTGCATCTACATTTTGATTAGTGATGACATCGGTAAGAACTACAATTTGCTCCATGACTCATATGTCATCTTCAAATTTTGTATCAGGAATAAGTTGATGTAGTATATCTCTAGCTTTATCAAGTGCTTGGGCTTCCCTGTGTGTCTTTTTCATTTTCTCCTATATAGCTTTTCTTTGGCATATCACTCCAAAATTTTGAAGTGCTTTAGTATCTAAAGTAGATACATCCCACTTGGGTATTTCAATTACCTCATCATGTGTTACAACCAAGATGTCTTTCTTCATTACCTTCTTCTTCTTTGGCTGGGAGATAGATTGGTGTACTACCATTTGTAGACCTTGAGATTGGATTGATTTTGTAGGTGAGGGTCGAGAAGATGAAGCATCTTGTTGCTGTTATTCAGAGTTCACCAGTTGGTTTTGTGAAGACGTCTCTTCATTGGCCTTGGGTGTATCAATAGATGTATCTTCCTTTTCTCTCATGCTCTCATATTTCTTAACTTCTTCACTCTTTTCTTTCTCTTCATCCTTTCTCAATGTTTCATCTATTTTAGTATCTTATCCTTTGTCTTTTTCAGTAGACACCTTTTTCTTAGTGTTGGTTGTATCCTTCATCTCTGTATTTGTATCTTTTTGAGTGTCCGATGCATCTTTATTTTCATCATTACCCATGTCTTTGGGTATATCATCATCTTTCTTAGATGATTTGTCCTGACTTGATTCAATATTAATAGCTTGTATCAAAATTTTCATGTTGGTCAGTGTATTGACCTCTGCAGTGTCAGTAAGTGTATCCTGTCCGTCGGTATTACCTTGTGCAATATTGATATCTTCATCTTTTTGCACCTCTTCTGTAGGGTCTTTTCCTGTAGTGTCATTGATGATGTTATCCAACCATGTTTCATCATTGATATCTTCAGTTATGTTACCTTTTATTGTCAATTCTTCTTTGGTAACCTCTTCTTCATTACTCAAGTCAATATGAATTGGACTTGGTGGAATTTGGCTTTCCTCACTTTGAGCTTTGTCAAGAGTAGTGTCAGGCCATACCTCATCTGCAACTTTAGTATTCTGGTTTCCGGTTGCCTCACTCTATTCTCTATCCAATTCCACTGATGAGTCATCTTTTGCATCCTTAATGATGATGTGTTCCTTCTCTGGGCTAGCTTCCTTAATGGGCTTGTTAAGTATCTTGCACCACTTTTTAATGCTATCTTGATCAAGCTCAATTAGCTTCCCTTTGAGAAATTTTTATGCTCCCATTTTGGGTGAGAACTCCTTTTCATGATTCTTCATCATTTCATTTATTTCTTCCTTCTTTGAATTAGAAGGAATAAGAGTAACAAGTACTATTTCTCTTATCTCTTTTTCCTGATGTAGTGCAAATGTCCATCTTGCAGACAATCTCACTGATAGTTCCTTGGAAATGTCATATTCTAAGAATTATAGTGGAACATAATGGTGTTTGCACATTTTAGCTATAATAGCTTCTTCTATCTTGTTTTGATCCTCTGGATCAAATTTTAACCATTTCCTAATGTTAGGATTAGAAATAGATGGTGATTCTGAGATGTTTTTACATATTTTGTCAATTGTTTTTGGAATCAAGGGTTCTTTCCCTTTTTTCACATCTATGTCAGCTTCATCCATAGCTGAGTCTTCTAGATCTTCTCTAGTTCTTGTCAACTTCCTCCTTTTGGTCTATTTTTATTTTGGTGAGACTGGTTTCCTCTTATAGGTTCTCACTTTTCCTTTCTTTAGTGGTGAAGGAGTTGTTTCCTTTGCAGTTTTGCTTCTTGTTCTTGAAGTGGCTATTGTTCTTGATCTCTTAGGTGGAGGAGGAGGTGGTGAATCTGACTGTTTACCCTCTGAGTCATTCTTTTTTGTATCTTCATTGATAGGTGACTGGCCCTTGGTTTTTTCCTCCTTTCCTTCTATTTCCTCTTCACCTTCTTCAACAACTGCAATTTTCTTGGTTAAGTCTTTTATTATCTTATTCTTCTTATTTACAATTTTCTTGACAACAAGATCTGTCTCTATCTTTGGTTTGGATTCTTCATAAGTGCCAAATCTTGCTTGCTTGTTTTCCACTGGTTCATTCAATAGTGCCTTGATGCACTTAGTAGCTTGTCTTGTTTTAATCTCATATTCTAATGGTCATAGCCAGGATTTCCTAGGTACTACTGGTTTGATATAGGTAAAATCAGTATCTACCATAAAACATATGTCCTCTTTGTGTTCTTCTATAAAACTCTCAGGTATCCTAGTTCTAGCTTGCATCTTTTCCTTAATACCTTTGAAATATTCATTCATTAGGTCATCAAAATCTATACCTAATGACTCTATATGCTCACATATTTGTATGGTTATAGGTTTGCTTGTGTCCCATACTACTTTGCATATGGAAGGAAAATATTCTTCAAAGTAAAAGAATATGCACATAATGAGGGAACCAAACTTACAAGTGTTATTCCTTGAAGATCTTATGGTGTTCATGTTCTCCTCAAGTTGATTCAGCAAAATCTCTGCAAGATCCATCTTCTTTCCTAGTTTTATGTGTAGGATTTGAGAGATACAAATCCACAAAATGCCAAGAACACCCGCATGCAAATAAATTGTTACAAGAGAGAAGCAGAAAGAGGGAAAAAGAAGAACTCAGAAGTTACTCAAAATGTGAGAGCTAAATTATAATCCGAGTTAGTAAAAAAATAATTGCAAGGTTCAACCTATAAAGGTGAACAAAACCCTAAAGCCTAAAAAAGCTAGGTTGCACATTAATAATTAATAAAAGAATTAATTATTAATGTACCTAAGAGAAAGCTTAAGCACTAAAGAGTAATAACTTAATTAATTAAATCAACAAAATTTAATTAATAAGAAAAATAATGATTACTCTAACACCCCTCTTAAGCTAAGTGCAGGGGGTAAACTAACCTAGCACAACTATGAAAGTAGGAAAAAGGGTCCTGGAAACAAGGCCTGATTAGGTACCCAATACAAGGAAATCTCTGTAAACTGGACAAAAAGAAGAAAACCCAGTGGGAAAAACCCCTCTCCAAAAAGAGATAGAAAAATGCAGAAAGGAATGGCTCAAGAGACTCTCTCAAGACCATAAGTACAACCAGCCCCCCATGAGAGAGGGATGAGACACCAAAGTCCCCCCAGAATGAAGAAAATCCTGTCACTATGGTAGATGCCTGATGTAGAATCCAAAAGGAGATCCTAAAGTGATGAATGATATTCCTCCCCTTGGGAAGAAATGAATCCAAAGGACGATGTCGAAGAAACCATGTGAAGAGTGATGAACCAATTTGTCTTAGGATGTGTGCCATGATCAGATGTCGAAGAATCTCTCTATCTGAACTGAAATAAATGATGCCAAATCCAAACTGATGTGGAGAATCCTAAAATAAAACCAAAGAATGCACAAATAATGGTGGGAAAATAGTGATAACCTGACTGTCAAGGTAGAGGAGATGAATATCCTCAAAATAATCCTCCAAATATGTAGTATAAGACTCAAAAAACAAGAAAGATATGTCTGCAACATAAGAGTCCAAAGTATCTATGTCTGGAAGATGTATGATTCCCTATTGCACAGAATCAGGAGCAACAAGAGATGCTGATGAAGTCTTAGTTTGAAGAGTGGGAACTGTGAGACAAGCCTCTGATCCATCGAAACATGTAAGGGTGTCTAAATACTCAAGCTCCTCTAAAGTATCATGATCAAATGGTGTATTCTCTCTTCAAGCAATGTGTATGAGACAATCTGAAGTAGGATCCTCTGGGAATGGAGAGAGATTAGGGTCTCCATAGATCTCCCAAAGACGTGTCCAAAGTGGGTGAGGACAATCAATGTCTGATATAGCCAACACAGTATCATGATCATCACTAGACACTAGAAGTCCTACTATGTGATCTCTAATAATATCCCATGATAGGTTTCCCTTTGAAGTGGCTGGTTTAGGTATGAGATTATACAAATAAGGCAAAATATTAAGCCACCTACAATGTGTAATTATACCCTTTTCCCATGACTCATAATTACCCCATTCTAGAATAACAACTGAAGGGTGAGTAGAAAAAGCCATGACAACTCTTTTAAATGAAAAACAAATTGAGAAATCTGACCTTACTGCATTTAGATCAAAACCTGGTGCAAGGAGGAGGGAAATAGAAGCTTCAAATTTGACACTAAAAATAGGTACTCAAATGGCCAAATATGCATACAAAACCAATATCATCATCTCCGTCTTGGAAAGAGCTTTCTGACGATATTTCATTTTTCAAAAACAGACACCGTATGCAAAAGATATGGCCAAAACACTGAAGGCTGCCTTTCTTGAAGAAGTGTCAAAACTATGTGACGGTTACATGAAATTCAAATTTATTCACGATCTGTGACCTGCAGCCACTGACATCACTCCTACAGATGCGTACCTTGCTGCACATGAGGATACTTTTGAAAAGGTAAACACCTTTTCCTTTATTTGTAAAAAGATTTTTTTTCAACAAACATTTGGAAACATGTTTTTTTTGAAAAAACTTTGTAAAAAAACAAAATTTGTTTTTTTTTCTACTTTTTTGATTTTTTGAACATTTTTCTCCTCAAAATTTGTGTCATACAGCCTAGGAGAGAGAAATTTTTTTCCAGAGGTCACTGTAGCAAAAAATGACAAACTTTATATGAAAAAGTGATCTCCCAGGCCTTTTGAGCGTGATGGTGGAGTCCATTTTTGCTCAAAGTGCTCTAGAAAAATGTGTCTCTTTTAGATTAAAGAGAAAGCCCCCAAAAAGATGTGGTTTTCACCCTCAAAACACTACTTCAAAAAAACCAAACCAGGTAGCAGCAGTGTCACTCTGATACCATGTAGGATTTGAGAGATACAAATCCATAGAACGCCAAGAACACCTACATACAAATAACCTGTTACAGGTGAGAAGAAGAAAGAGGGAAAAAGAAGAACTCAGAAGTTACTCAAAATGTGAGAGCTAAATTATAATCTGAGTTAATGAAAAAAGAATGACAAGGTTCAACCTATAAAGGTGAACAAAACCCTAAAGCCTAAAAAAGCTAGGTTGCACATTAATAATTAATAAAAGAATTAATTATTAATGTACCTAAGAGAAAGCTTAAGCACTAAAGAGTAATAAATTAATTAATTAAATCAACAAAATTTAATTAATAAGCAAACTAATGATTACTCTAACATTATGATCTTGTAGGCTGTGCTCATAGCAGTGCTTGCTATGATGTTCATTCTACTGGCCTAGAATATTCTTTATCCTACCACACATGCTCCAAACTTGAGTTCCTTGTCGGTGATAGTGTTGACCTTGAGACCTCTCTTGTCTGATTTTGCACCAGTTAGCTTTTCCACTTCCTTCAAGGATGGGTGCTTGTGATCTTGTGGCTTGTCAGTTGTGGGATATCCAGTAACCGCATGAATAAAATATTTTGTTATTCTTTTTGGCTCATTAAGCCATAATGTCTGGTTATGCATTCTGCTGAGAACTATTCGTATCCATTCGGTCTTAAAAATATTGTGAAAGTGTAATGCATTCATGAGACCTTTCACTTCCAAATGCTTGTGCTCTTCTTTCAGGTTTCCAGCTTCATCACATAGTGCTTTATAAGCATTGTCTAGGTCCAGATCTCCTAATTCTGAGATCTTGCAATGTATATAGGACCTTACGTCCTCTACCAACAAAACCCTAGGTGGGATTTTGGAGAATGCTCTAGAATCATCAGGTTGTGATGCAATTTTTGGGTGCAACTTTTATTTAGGTTCAACACAAGTGCTATTACTGATAAGATTGATTGTTTTCTTCTTATCTTCTTTCAAATTTTCAATTCTTGAAGTAGATGCCATCGTTTTCAAAAATTTAGGGCTTTCCGTAACTTAAACAGTGCAGTCAGTGAATGTAGGAACTTAATGAATCTCTGTGACCGCTCCTGAATCCTTTGAGTTGTGTTAAAAACTTGCTGAGGTCGCACTTCAATCTGCTCTTCAATCGCTCTTCTTAGCTCTGCTTGGTTGCTAAAAAATTGCGGGTGCAAAATGAGTTCTTCTATTGTGCTTTTATAACTTTTGTACCCTAAGTTGTCATTAATGCCCAACAACTTGTCGGTATACAAAGACTGAGTTTTTAGGTTGAGGCATAAATAACATCTTCGGTGTAGGTGCAAAGTGTCAGGGTTGCTAGCAGCTTTGGTGACTTCACCGATGATTGTTGATAAAATGGCGATGATAACTTTTGTCAGCTCAAGGATCACTGATGTCCGTCAGTTTACACTTAGTGAATTGGCTTTTGTGTAATGACCGATACATTTCGGTAAGTATTGTCAACTTTTATGTGTGTGTTCACCGATGCTAATTTGTACCCATTAACCGATGGTTGTTTTTCAATAATATCACAAGTAATAATATAGTGCATCTTTAATAATGTTAATTTGTCTATATGATCAGTATGTAATGGAACCAATGCATAATATAACTTGTCATAATGCAGTTCCATACTTAATTGTGCAACTTAGTTAGAAATAGTGATGCCACCAGATCCATTGGATGGGGCGTCATCATTTGCATTGCTTGTTCCAGCACCTTTAGTGTTTGTAGCTTTTACCCACATCTTGTTTATCATCTTCTTGATGTCATCAATGGTGTTTCCATTGGGATAAGTGCTTGTTTCTATCAGTCAGTCTTTGCAATCTTTTATCACATGTCCAACCTTATGACAATGTAAACATGCCATACCTAGATTGAACCATTCTCTTGGTCTTCTAGTCCACTTTCTCATACAGTTGGCAGATATATGACCATACCTTCCACATGTTGTGCAATTTACCCATCTGTTATAGTCCCAAACATATGAGTTACCGCCTCTTATTGGTTTATAGCCATTATTAGGTTCTTTTGGTGTCCAAGATTTCTTATTCTTTTTCCAACACTCCTAATATGTATGTCCATTCATTTTGTAGGTAGGAAAATATTTGTCCATGTAGGTTTCCTTCTTTGGATTTGTCACCTTGGATCTACATTCAAATTCCTTGTGTCCTTTCTTGTGACATTTATAACAATTACCAATGAAAGTAGATTGTGATTGAGGAATAACTTTCATTTTGTTTCTGCAAATGTTTGAGGTGTGGCCTGGTTTTCCACAGTGATTGCATGATAGCTTCTTGGTTCTTGGAGTTTCATAAACATTCCTTTGATCTAATTGATTAGATGATTCTCCATTGTTGGTGTACCCTATTCCTGTGTAGTTGTTGACTCTTCTTTGTCCGTCAAGGAAATCATCCATTCTTTTATTGCTATCTTCAGCTTTCTTGATTAATTCATTGTGCTGATTCTGAATTTTGACTTCATGCTTTAGCTTCTCATTTTCTTCCCTTAGCTCACTGATGATCTGTATTATTTCAATGAGTTCAGTATTTAATCTGTTTACCTCTTGACTCATAATAATAATCTGGTTGGTAATCTCATGGTGATGATCAGTAAGTCTTTGAATTTTTGATCAATCATTTTTACCATCTGAGTCTCTTGACATATTTTCAGCATTTTGATTTGCTCTAATAGATGTAGATTGACTTCTTGTAGACTTGTGATATCTTCTACTAATTTTTCTGATGCTTTTCTTGTCGCGGATTCAGCTAAATTGAAGTAATTTGGAATCTCCTCTTCTTGATAATCTTTTTCATTAAGCCTAGTTTCCATAATCTTTCTTTCATCAAGAAAATTTCTCATGCTTATTCTCGCCTCTTTACACTGCTCATAGTAAATATGAATTTGTAACTGCTCATTCTCAATAGTCTTGTCCAATCTATACTTTTCCATTGTGTTGATCTTTTCTCTTAAGTATTTAAGATTTTCAAGAAATAGACTTAGCTCTCATACCAATTTTTGGAATTATTGGAATGATGTACTGAGAGGGGAGGGGTGAATCAGTACCTCTAAATTTTTTTATGTGGTTGGCCCATTAACCTTTGTGTCATCAGATTTGTATATTCCTATCTATCTGTTTATCTTTCTTTATGTATGTGAAATCATAATATAAGTTCTTTTCATGTGTAAACATTCAAGAAACATACATGAAAATAAATAACACATAACACCTGATATGATATCGCAAAAAATTTTTGTTAGGACGTAAAAACTATGGTGGGGATGTCTACCCAAAAAACTTCACTATTTGCAGATAAGAAGGGAGCTGGTTAAGGCTTACAATTTGATCACTTCTGATGATCTACCATGTTAGGAGTATTGGAGTGGAGACCTGTTAGGATCTACTTCATTTGAAGCTTTAGCAACACTGTTAGGTGTGCACTCTATTAAGAGATTTATCAAAGAACTGTTAAGTCCACCTTCGACAAAAGGATTTCTGATGTGATGCACTTGTTAGAATGCAACTACAATATAAATGTTGATCTGATAGTATATGCAATCTCTAATTGCTGATAACAGATCTTGTAAAGCTTACAATGTATATGTAATCACCTTGAGTGGTTTGAATAATAACTTGTCTCTACTCATCGGTAGCCTTGTCTGTGTTCTTGATAACTGATATAATCTGTTTCTAAACTTTGCATGAATTCTCTTCTGCTTAGATTCTCTCCATGGCTACAATCATTTATCCAAGTTACTTCATGTCTTCTATTACAAATGATTGAACATCTATTTATACTATTTTCTTGGTCTATTCTTGATTCACGCTTTTCAAATTAACTCTAGATCCAAGGTTTACAACTTGACCTTGATCTTTAGTTAGTTTATGTTTTATGTCTGATAGGATGCTTTAAAACATTTACAATATTCTTGCTTGACCGTCAAGTAAAGTTTTAAAATGAAAAAAACTCTAAAAATAGAATTACAATGTTTTATCTGACGTGAAAAGTTAGATCCACTTTTTGCAGGTTCTGTAACTGACTGTCAGTTCTGATGATCGGGCTGCTCTTTCTGTCTATCAGTTTTCTTTCATTCTTTGCTCTATCATTTTTCTACTTTGTCGGTGTCCCTTAATTGAACAGTTCATCGGGTTCCTATCTTTTCTTCTTTGTCGGTGATGTTCACAAAACTATACCATCGGTAATGTCCTTTATGCTTTGTCGTCGATTGAACTCTTGTCAATGTTCATCGAGCAATTCTATACTTAGCATTTTCATGATAGACATTGTCATCTCATCAGGTATGCTTATTGTCTGTTGGTTATGCCTATACCGATGACCTTTATCATGTTTTTCACTTAAGTATACTAATGGAAAAACTTAATGTCATCATTTTATCATACTTTGAATCTTATGTTTCTGCTAACCCCTTTTGATGTAATGGTTTATTGAAGTGTTTGGTTGCAAATTCTAATCTCACATTTTACCACACACATTTTTGGTGCCCACCGTGGGGTAGAGAGTTGCGTTTTGCTCCATTTTTATGATTTCTTGCATATTTTTGACGAAACTGCACTTTCTGTCGTACAAAAATTTGTAGATTGGTACTTTGTCGTATGAGAATAGGTGTATTATTGTATGAGGTTTTATTTCCTACCTTTTGTCGTATTAGAGCATTAGATTTGTTGTATGAGCTTTGGTGAGATTCTATTTTTTCGTATGATAGCTGCTCTATTGTTGTACGGGATTTGATGCCACTCTGTGTTCTGTACTTTGTTGTTTCAAAATAGCAAGCATTTTTAGGGTCTCTCTTGAGCTAATTTCTATTTTCTAATCCTTGGCATATCTTCTTTGATCTCTTTACTAGCTATTTTCGCAGCCTAACTGGTTTTTGCAGAACATTTTTGAGGAAGATTCGCTTGCCAAAGCTATACTTGCACACTATTTTGATATAACTACTAATGGTTTGTGCTTGTAGGACGCTTGTCAAAGAAAGGTTTCAAATTAATAATGGTGTTTGTAGGTTGCCTTAAAGACACATCAACCAAATGATCATGCTTGTTAGCATTTTATTTTCATAGGCATATAGATTAATTAGAAAGATCTTTTTGTTTGGCTTGAAGCAAGTGTTAGGGGAGTATGCTCTCTTTCCTTTGGGAAGACCAAAAACCTAGACTCACTTACTTTGTGCTAAGCAATTAAATCTTTGGGAAAGAACTTAAAGTGTGACTTGTGTGTGTGTGGAGAAAACAATACTAGATAGGAGAGTATGCTCTTTTCCCCTTAATGGAAAATAAAAAATCTAGACTCTTTTTTGTCGCCAATCCATTTACTTTTCAAGCTAAACCTTTAGAGGGCCTGTCAAGGGAGTAATCTCCTGGGAATGACCTAAGTGGGGAACAAGCAGACCTGGCTACTTCCACCCCACTATAATCAAATGCTTCCTTCAATCCAAAGAGAGGGAAGATATGGCTAGTTTTATCTTCAATGCTTTCTCATTTGTAGGGCCTTGTTGCCCCAGTCTTGCTAAGAAAGAGCTACATTTGATTGGGCGCTTGTACGGCCATTTTTGGTCTCAATCTTGTTTACAAGATTACAAGGGAGATACATTCAACTTGTGTAGGGCTGAGAGGTCTCAATCTTGCATGCAAGACTATGCATTTTGGGTGCTTGTAGGGCTATATGCCTTAATTTTTCTTGTGAAACTATAGGGGATAGTCATGAACAGATGAACTTACTACACACTTTTGGATAGAGGCTACCCAAACCTCCAAAAGTATCATAATCTTTGTGCAAGGATCGATCCAAGTGGAATTTACCCAGATCACCCCAAGATTTTACACCCAACATATGTATTCCCAAGGATTTTTGAAAGCATGAATGTGGCATGGGGGAGCTTATGCGATTTGAGCATTGAGTCTCTTTCCAAAACCCACAATGTGCCTAGTCTTGGCAAAAGCCAAAATCATTTTGTGTGAGGAAAACGAATATCAAGCGTGGGAAAAGATTGTGATACTAAGACAAATTGACTATAGGATAGAGAGTGTTTGGTTCTTTACATCTTGTGTTTGATGTACATGTACACCTTGAAACTTGACACATATCTCTCAAACATAAACACTTTGACAACAGACAAAAGAAAAGCATCAAGACTTTCACCTCAAATTTTTGACAAAATTGTCCAAAAATTCTTACACACAAGTGGAAAACTGTCCTAGAATCTTTTGTCATTTTAGACTATTGCATTTTTCGTATGGGAACATGTCTAAAGGAAACAACTCATATGAAGACCCCTCTATTTTCATATGAAGACCTCTGTATTATCGTATGAGACTTGAGTTGGAAATAGTCCAACATTAAAATCTTTGTCCCTTGGTCACATATTTCTAACAACAACTATCATGCCTTGTCACAGTCTTTTTAGCTCTCGAATCTGGTGGTTATACTTGTCATTGTCCTTTTTTCCTAGATTTTTGTAGTTCTCTCAATCATATTGGCTCTTTGTCTTTGGTTCTTTATCAAATTTGTCACAAGTGTCATCTCAGCAGGTATTCAGACCTCAAACGAACGATACCTTGTACAAGTTCAACAACCAAACCTATCATTTCTTCATCAAAAGAATCTTTGAGCTTTGACAATTGACTTGAAAAATTGATCCTCTAGCAACGTTAGTCACAGATTTCTGTACATGGTCCAAACAAGAATTCAAAAGGCTGATCTTGATTCTAAGGGAAAAGCTATAGAAAAATTTAATCAAGACTTGCCTTCTTGCCAGAAGCCCAAGATAGACCAATAGATCACACATAAGGACACTCTAAAACCTCAACCAACAATACCATTATTTGATTCCTGAAACTTGGCTTCCCACAACACATCAACTATGTCGGCCTACGATTGGGGGTCTCAACATGAACATCAAAGTCAACATACTAGTGCTTCTTCTTCTATAGAAGAACCCACTTTCGAAGAGATTAGGAAGTGCCAACAAATTTTCAAAAGATGATGCAAGCCATCATGCAATTAGAAAAGGATAGGTATTTTATGCATCTCACATCCATAGGTGTCAAGCTTCCACCTATCTTTGACATTGAAGGACTCATACAACAAGAGGAAGAGTCACCCATTACTATACTTAACCAACAATTGCAATATATGAGATGCGAATTAAGGGATATCAAGAAGGAAAAAGAACAAACTCCCAATAAGTACTCATTGGAGTCCATATTCCCATTCCCATTTGCCAAAAAATTGCACATGCCACCTTTTCCTCCAAAGGTTGAAATCCCTAAATACGATAAATACAACGGAGAAGGTGATCCCCAAGATCATGTGAGGGAATTCTGCACCATTAGCATGGAGTTTATGCATGAAAAAACATATTTAATGGAACTATTCCCTCAAAGTCTTAGTGGCCATGCTCTAGAATGGTTTAAAAAACTCACACCAGGCATACAAACGTTCGACGAACTGGTCCAGAAATTTATCCAACACTACTCTTACAATATCTTACACATGGTCACTATGCTTAATCTTTGCAACACCAAACAACATATGGGTGAGCCTTTTGTTAAGTTTCTCCAAAGATGGAGAAGGGTATTAGAAAGATACCCTAGACAAATACCAGAGCTAGAAATGATTGACATCTTAATCAATAATTTGGTTCGTGAAATGAACTATGCAACACAAATGCAAAAAGATACCTCATTTAGTGACTTGGTTGATAGTGCCATGAGAATCAAAGATGTTCTCATTAGAAAAGGAGATATTACTTTGAATAAGGACAACAAATCCAACAATAGTAACAACAATAAGGACAAGAGAAAATACTGGAACAAGAATCACAATGTAGTTAACAATGGCGTTGTTGATGTTGGCAAGTTGACTCCTAGAGGATGCATGACTTATTTTGTGTTGTCATTATGGCAACACAGTCATATTAAGTTTGTGTCAAAGATAACTTAGAAGATAAAATGACTAAGTATGGAAATAGGGCAGACAGAGATATACATCGATCAACACATCAGCACACGTGTGAGACATCAAATCAGAGTATGCGCATTTAGATATATGTTCTATGTGATGTCTAAATACTAAGTCCAGACATGCATGTTATGACATGATAGTACGAAGAAGTTACAGACAGATCAGTACACCAGCAGTCCAGAAGATAGAGCATGGAAGCCGACTAGTGTTTTGATCAGCGTGAATTATTTTGTTATGTAACAGCCAAGCGCCTTTGATTATTTGTTTGTAATGATGTAATTAGTATTGTTGTAAACATGCTTAAGCTGACTTGCTCAGAAGTGTTGTTTATTATGTTTTAGGGCCGATCATAAGTCTTATTTTGGGTCGCGTCTATTCGGGTATGAACATATAAATATGTAATGTAAAGTTATGTTACATGTTTTGATTAATATGCAAGAGAAAGATATAGAAGAGAAGTATGATGAAGTCAGTATGAGATAAAGCTCTTTAAGAGAGTAAGAGAATTCACACATACATGGAACTGATTAGACAACAATGTCATCACAATAGTTCACTTTTGATATAGTGTATATCAACTATCAGAAGGTTGTAGCCTTCATCCTATTAGGAAATGAGCCTAGGCAGTGAGCCATATACCTTTAATAGGGTTTTGTAAAAGACTCCTAACAAGGTTAGACCTTTAACCAGGTCATTGTACTTGCATTTTAAAGACTGCTTCTAACAGGGAAAAGGAAATTTAACAGGTTCATTAGACTAGTACAATATTTATGGGTACTAATTCCCATCGAGGTTTTCCTCTGATCAAGGTTTCCCTGTAATCATATCATGTGTTATGAGTTCTTATGTTAAGCTTCATTGAATGTATGTTTGATTTATGTTTAAGTAGCTAAAAAGTAATAAATAGACAAACAATAATTCATCCCCCCCTCTTAGTGTTTCTAACAATTGGTATCAGAGCTCTGGTCCTTTGAAAGAAAGTTTAACCACTTGAGGAGATCATGGACTCAGTAGAAGAAAAACATTTGAAAAAGAATCTTGAAGCAGCTCTTGAAGATCTAGTGGTGTAGAGCACCCTAGGGTTTTAGCTCCAAGCCCTAGTAATTTGCAGAGTGATCAAAAGGAGAAGATCACGGTTAGCAGTCAGATATCCACCTCAACCTTAACAACTCTTAACTCCTAGCACGAGGGCGGTTAAATAGTAAAAAACTGGTTATATTACACTTATCGCGCAATCACATGGTGATCAATGATTAAGTCAATAAGTGTGCGAGTGAGTGACGAGAGCTCATCACACAGTCGCGAGGTGAATTGGTAGTTAGGTTGAAACCGGTGCGACCACGCGAGGATAGGGTATCACAGACTCATGAGTAGATCGGTGGCTAGTGGAAGATGACTACGACAAGGCAACAATAGCTCATCACACAGTCGGCAGTCTATTGGTGGTCAGCTTGAAATGGGTGCGACAGTGCGATGACCATGTATCGTGAAGTCACCAGGTACTCAGCAGTTAAGGGAAGACAGTGGCGAGAGCGTGACAATCATGGATCACAAAGTCACAGAGGAAAACATTAGCTCGGTTCAAGGTATTGCAAGTGCGTGACTACAATGCATCGCACACTCACAGAGTAATCGTCAGCTCGTGTACAATCATTGCGAGTGCGCGACGATGATGCATCACCCAGTCACAGATGAACTGGTAGCTTGGCAACAAGAATTGCGAGCGCACGACGATGATGCATCGCCCACTCGTAGAATAATAGGCAGCTCATCCAGAAGTGTTGCGAGCGCGCGACAACAGTGCAGCACAAGGTCACAGAGGAATAGGCAGCTTGGTTGGAAGTGCTGTGAGTGCGCAACATCAAGTTATCGCCAAGTCGCAGGATAAAGGCATGCATAGTGATTGAGTCTCACGAAAGTGCGACTAATAGACAGAGGTAGAAAATAGGTTGACTTGTGAACATGGAAGAAAATGACAAACAAAAAGAGAATGACACAGAGGAAAATGCTGTCCACATCGATGGCCATGCTAATGATGATTTGATGATAGTTTGTAGGAGAGGAAGACAAAGAGCCAAGGTAGTTAGAATCCTCAGGCGGACAGGTAACCTAGAAACGGTTACAATCAAGAAGAGGCTGAATATATAATCAAGTAAAGAAAACCTGTAGAAGGTTGTTGTTGAAGAACTGTAATTGTAAAGGTTAGCAGAAGTAGTTTTTCTATGTGTGTGCATTGTAAACTTTCTGATTTTCAATAAAGAAGTGTTCCTGGTGTGTTCTGTGTAAGCTTGTATTGTGTGCCGATTTTTGTAGAGAAGTATTCTGAGTTCAATTCAGTTCAATGGATACCTTTTGACTCTCATGATCAGGCTTATGGGATGTGACTGTCAAAAGGTACCCATTATGTATTTCTATTCTATTTTTGTGTTTGTGTCTGAGAAGTGGCTAGTCAGAGTTGGAAACAAGTCCTAGGCGAGCTAAATGGTTCGGCTAGGGAACTTGCAGGAGAGAGATAGAAGGAGAAGGTGCATGACTGACTTTATTCAGTCATGAAGAGCAGCAGGAGGTAAAGAGTGAAACCTTCAGTGGGTAGGAAACCTAGGAGAGAGGGAGAATATAAATCCTTCTAGTTAGGGTCTGAGAGTAACCCTAAGAGACTCATGTGTGAGTCTAGAGGATCCTTAAGTGAATAGGGTCCAAGGTGAGATTCCTAAGAGAGAGTAGGAGTCTAGGATAGTAAGGTGA
>MU225749.1:555885-571726 GCA_018584345.1 Thuja plicata | reverse complement strand
AATTGCCATATCTATCACAGAAGGTGATCAGTATTCAAAGGATCTTATCGGCAATAAAGTTGTAAGTCAAGATCTACTGTTTCATCCTAACAGTTGAATCAGTTTGTAAATCCTTTAACAGGGTAGAATTAACAATCTTTCATAAATCTCCTAACAGAGTTCATACTTCATTGTATGTTTGTAAATCCTCTAACAAGGTGGACCTAGCAGTCCTAATTGCTTCTAACAGGGCAGATCATCAGAAGTGATCATTGTAAGCCTTAACCGGCCAACTTTATACTGTAGTACCAAAGTTTTGTGGGTACCATCCCCACCCCAGTTTTAATTTCTATTTGGAAGGTTTCTGGGTTACCAAATCTTTGTGTTTATGTGTTATGAATGGTTATACTTTCATGCTTGCAGTAGATTAGATGAATGAATGGTTAAATATATACAAGTGCAGAAATGACTTAAAGTTTTAAGAGTTACTGATTCACCCCTCCCCTCTCAGTAACTTGGTTAGTCTTGATTATTTCCAACAATTTGTGCATTCTTACCTAATCTATTAGGTTATTTTATGATGTGGATACATTTAAGGTTTTATCTATCATTAAAATTTCATCCATCTTAAAAAACTTCCAATGCATAGTGATCTACAATGAACATATTCCTTGAGAACAAATTATTTAAACATGGTACTTACTAATGTGATTCTTGAAGTCAACCCTTCAAGGAGAGAATTGAAACATTTAGAGGCTAATGGGTTTTTTCTCTAATAGTTTCACATATGCTAATGGGGAGATTATAAAGGGCCTCTTAGCAAGCAATGAAAGGGTCACACCCGAGGTTAAGAAAAAATACCTCACTATTTTAAAGTTGCAAAATTACAACAAAACCAGGGGAATGCTCTTATATTTTCCACCAGCTATTGGATGGAGATCTACCCAGACACCAAGTAACAGATAGATAGGACCTTACAAAATATAATTATTGATAAAAAATTGCTTGCTTACAAACCTTTAAAATATCTTATTTGCAAGCTCTTGGTGGTAAGAAGGATGGGAAAAGCCTAAATCTTCAAAAGCCAGTCCTTTGAATATTATCTCAGCTTTGGTGTGTTTTCAATCATAAGTGTAATTGGAGTTTGTTAGATGCCATGCACAAAAATTATCCCAATACATTGACTCAACAATACCTCAATGACCTAGTTTTCACACAATACAATCTTCAACTTCACACAAGAAAGTTGGAGGATGAATCATATGAGAATTTTTATGAGATTGGTCCCTATAATTATTAAACCATGCAATAGGGAGAGTTCTCCTTGTTTGAAATAAAGGATGAGATTTTTGATTTCAAGAAGTAAGCTGTTGAGGTTGTAGATGCAACAAATGCAAGGGAGAATGGATTGAATGACATAATTGTAGACGATGTCAAGCATGAGGGAAAAGAGGAATAAGCAACATCTAGTAGAAAAGGAGCTATGAGTGAAACCTTCTAGGCCAAGCAAAGATCCATAGTCAAGTGCAAGGACTAGATCCTCTCCCCAATTTTTCAATAGAACAAGGAAGATGAAATTGTAAAATCTTGTAATTTGTATTTTGCTTAGATATGCAATTTATGATAATGATTTTTAGAGACAATCATCATAGATCCAATATAATTATCAGGTAGCTATTATATACACCTGATGCTTCTTTTTGTAATTTATTTGCATCCAAATATAATAGAGAATGATTTAGACTCATTTGATACATTTTCTAGCTTACATTTGAATAATATTTGTGAGTTGTAATGTCCCTGATTAGGGATATTGTATATTTCTAATGATTTAAATCCATAGTAGACCAATACTAAATCTTGATTCTAATAATATATAATGCAACAGGTAATATAGCTGATTAGTAATATACAAATTGTTGCAAAAGAAAAATCAACATGGAAACTCACAGTAACCGATTAGTCCTCTTATTACAATGATAAGTACATTTATAGTCAATCAATTTACTAGGATTTCAGGAACAATAACATCAATACTATTACCAAGGAATATGATGAATCTAAAACTAATGGGGCTACAAGAACCACCTCTGTATTAAAAACCCTAGGTGCTAAGAGAGATGCCTTAGCCTTAGACAAGTAGACTCTATAAGAGCTTCCCAAATAGAAAATCAGTGAAGCTCAATTATAATCCCAATGTGGAATCGCTCATGACTGGTTGAAGGGGTTTCTATCCTCCAATCTCTAGTGATATACAAATAGGATGTCCAATTTATTTGAATAAAATTAATGGATAAACAAGCATACCACTCTTGATCCCAGGCTTTGATTAAATAGGCGAATTTTAAATTCTTTCATTTCCCTCCAAAATAAATCCACACACAATTTTTTTTCTGAACTTTAAAATTATAAAATTTATCACATAACACTCACATCCCCTTAACTTGGGTGCTCACATCACAAATAATATATAGTCACTTCCCTATTCTATTTCCCTAAACCCTACAAAAAATGAGAAATGTGTTTTCCTGTCATCATATAATTTTATTGAAAATGGGAAATTACATAAGTTGGATCCAAGCATGCAAACTAAGGTTTGAGGCATGTTTTGATGGTTGTATGATTGTAAAATGAAACTTGTTAATAACCTTAATAGGTGTTAGGCCATGACATATAGCCATTTTCCATGGTAAGATACCGAATAGCTAATTCTTAGTTAGATAAAAATATTTCACATAATTAAAGAACAAAATTGTGGTGAAGTTTGAAGCATGCTTTCTGGTTGTAGATTGTAGAAAGCTACTTGTTTGTAAACTTAATTGATGCTAGGCCATGTATAGTAGTTATTCATGATGGTGAAATACTAGCATTTCATATAAGTCTCAACAAATTTTGGAGCCAGGTTGTGAGTGAATCTTGGTTTTAGTAGTTTACAGTGTCACGACTAAAGTTTGTAACCATTTTATTATTCAAAGTGATGCAAGGATGATGCTAAAGGTTCAAAATTTTTAATGTTAGGTAAGCATGAAATAATGGAAACCACTTTAATTTAGACCACACAGAAATTTTTGCCCATGTTTACAGAACTTATTGTGCAACTTGAAGGTGAATTTAGTTTCAACAATAGTTACCAAAATTAGAAAAAACTTGTGATTTACTGATGCTCGGTCTTTGTGACAACTTTTTATTTTCTAGGGCTTTACCAAGCTGTGACTATTTTGGAAGGAATCTTTTTATTTTTTCTCATTTTTGCCATAATTTTTCTGGTTTTTGCACACCTAATTGTTTCCCAAATTTGAAAAAAATATATTTTGGTTTCCTGATTTAATCATGACAAATTTGTGGTACTGTGGTTTTAAACATAATGAAAGGATTATGCAAAGGAATTGTTACAATTGCAGATAATTGCTAGCATTATCATTCAAACTATCCATAAGATGTGCACCAAATTAGAGAAACTTCTAAGGAATTAGGTAAGAAAAAGATCTCAACATTTTCTAGTAGAAAACTCTAGAAATAACTATACATTGAGGAAAAATTGGTAAAAATAAGGGAATGAGAAACAAATTCACAACATTGTTGATGATACACTATTTCCTTAATAAAAATTGAAACACACTTGATAAATTTTATGTCAACGGAGTCATAGGAAGATAGATGTGCATAAAGTGTTTCAACTCTTTGACATGTTCAAATTATATTTATTACAAATTGTACATAGCGGATGAATAGGATTCAGTAAATAAAGTTTCAAGCTTGGGAATTTATCAAAACCATGCATGTTCATCCAAAGGTTAGATCTCCAATGCAAAAGGACTGAAGCTAAGAAGAACAACTAAGAAAAGCATTCTTTTACAAATATTAATAAAAAAACATATTTACAAGATAACTCCATTAGTATGAAATAAATAAATAAGGATCAGAACAAATACATGATGAAATTGAAGAAAACCAAGCAATTGGAATTGGAAACAATAACTTCAAATCGTATTTGGTCACACCATTGACTCTGAGTCTCTGCATAAATATCTCAAATCAATGAGTTTATGCAAACTATTAATGTAAGTTACAATTCCATCCTTACCAAGAACTTCCACCGACTTCAAAACCTACCCACATGTTTCAGTTGGTGTTTCATGTGCCTCCGGGATAGATGACATCATTTTTGTGCCTGGTAGACCAACCACTGTTGATCGCGTCTCTATTCGGTCATCAAATCATAATATAGGAGCCAATGCTGCAACTAGTGCCATCAATGAAAGCTGAGCTTGTGAAATGATAGCTGATGTTAGTGCAATGAAAGAACAATACATGAAGTAGCTTCTTGTCTAAGCATTTATTACATCTACTTTAGGAATGAGATATATAGAATCATATAAAATTAGAAATGAGAAAAGAAACAATTTCCATAGAACAAAAAAGACTATAGAACTTTTATTTTCTTCAATTTCATGAAAGCTACAACTTCCGTCTTTACACTCATGGGTGAAAAAAGATAACTAATGCAAAAAAGCACTAGCACAAATTTAGGGAAATTGCTACTGCATACATTATGGTTGCAGATTTGCTTGTGACTATAATTTTAATGTTTCAATACCCTTTAGATGAAAATACAAAATGCAACCCCTCTCAAGCCCCATGTATTGAATATTAGACAAAATAAACCCCCGATACCTAAGAACTTGAAACACATAACCTCAAATACTTTTGAGAGATAATGTGAAATTTAGACACAAGTTTAGCTACATAAGAAATGAAATTACCTTGATAGGCATATAAAAGAAATGCTAACAGGTTATAAATCTCAGTACATTCCAAACTATGATTCTCCAATGATGTAGGGCACAATAATAACAATCAAATGACAATTGTGTGATTGATAAAGAAGGATACAAAAAAAATAGTAAGTGAAATAAGACAAAAACATGCAGGAAACTATAATTCAATCAAAGCTTGCTATTTTATTTAGAAGAAAACATACCTATAAGAAACAGATGCTCAAACAACAAGGTAGGTTTTCAAATCTGATAAATTATGTCACAATTTCAAAGAGGTTTTTGTATACAAACAAGAATAACCCACATTGGCCGAAAAAGGAAACCATGATTTGGAAAGAGGACTTATAGAAGAGAAACCTGGCAGTGGCACACATCAGCAAGGAAATTATTTTCTTACTTAAGGGACAAAACAATGAAAGAATCTACAAAATGCATACACTGTAACCAACAATTTAACTCAAGACCATGGCATATTGCTTGATCAAGTCTAAGAATTGAATGAATCAAGTAAATTTTAATATAGTTCCTCCTCTAGGATTAGTCTACATCTCACTCTTACTAATACTTAAACTTAAAGGTACCTACATAAAGAGGAAGGGAAGGAAAATGGAAATCAAAATCAATAGAACAAAGAATGTAATAGCTTATAAGGATTGATTACATAAATAAGTGAGCCTTAAAAGGGAAATTAGCTTCCTACCATACCAAATCATAGGTAGAAAATAAGCGGTGTAATCTAACACAATAATGAAAGCCATTGAAGAGAACAAAATCTCTTATAAACATAGCCAGAGGAAATTAAAAATAAAATAGATTTACCAAAAATCATGGTTAGATCATGCCCAATAAGTTAAAAAGATGCCCCTCCCCCCTATAGGGAAGAAGGTCATTTGCTGGCCAGTATGAAGAATAAGTCTTGAGGAAAATTGAAAAGCATATTAATAGACATCAAGCATATTTGTGTGAATTAAAAAGAACCAAGTCATTTGGAACAATAATAGGGCACACAAATCAATAGAGAGTATCACCATAATAGTATAAGATCATGTAAAATGTGCTAATGATATTCATATAAACTAACTATTCTCAAAACTCTTAAGATAGAGAAAAACAAAAACTATCTATTACAAAAGGATGTATTCAACATGCACCAGCAAGGACTTCCATCAAATAAATTGCAAACTAATCTTCAAAAGTGGAGGTAGAAAAGACCCATAAATTTTGGATCAACCCAACATTGGATAAACATTTGTTGGAAAAATTTAAGAGAAAATAAACATAAGGGAAGAAAAACAATTAAAAGTGTGTGGTTTATTCTACAATATTGCTATGTAACCTTGAGAAAGTTGAGTAATCAAAGAATGAGGGTCCCTATTGATGCTTTATACTTAAGTTTGAGTCAATACAATAATGCTTTAAATTGAACTTTCCCAAGGCAACGTAAAATCTTGAGGATCACTATTTTTTTTTATTGTAGACATGGTCACAAATCCCAAGGCCACGTAAATTCTTGATTTAAGTCTGTTTGTATCTATAAAATTTCTATATAATTCTGATTTTTCATGGACTTAAAATACTACCTTCTTTTTTCTCTGTTTGTGTGAAAATTCATCTCTCTGGAAGAAATTTGGAAGAAGTTTTCATCCCTTCTTTGGATTGTAGGTTCATATTTTTATTCCTAGCTCGAATGGAGAAAATCTCTCTAAAAAATAAAGGTACACAAATCTTCAACACATCTCCTCTACATTTCTCCCAATAATTCACAACACATCATTTTTATTTTTACAAATTTTCATTCTACAAAAACTTATTACTTGTCATCTCAAAATCAAAAATAAGTAGATGGCATCAAGACACAACGTACATAATGCAAACACCAATTGCAACCGACTCAAAAATAATGAAGATGTCTATGCATCCAACAATTAATCAGTACACTGCAACCACCCTCTTAAATTATTAACGATTATAAATTGGATTAATCTCAAAATTTCACATCTAATCTACACTTCTAATTATTTCACTACTTTTTTTTATAGGTTTTGAAGACATGCCATACATTACAGGATTTCATCTTCAATTGTAAATAAAATTAATGTTATTGTTTCAATGTGGAATACCATGAAGGTTATCTTAAACCAATGACATATGGAAAATAAAGTTTGAGTTGATAAAATGATGCTTTAAACTAAAATTTCTCTGATTTTTCTAGAATACAGTCACTATCTTCATGTTTCATGCCATCTAAATGCATTTTATTTGAATTATTATTGTTTGGAGACATTAGTACAATGAATTATCTTTCTTTGTGCGGTGGAATCAATTCATATGGTGTTTTATAGGAGTAATATGCATTTTAGTAAAAATAGTCAAAACCCCCTTATAGGTTAACCGAAGAGAGGAAAAATGTGATTTATTGTATGTTCCACATTGAATAAGGACTCTTCATGTGGGGTGATTATAGAGGACATCTTGTAGAGTAGCCCTAGTTGTTTGTAGAGGAACATGCATTGTGGGCATATGCCATGGACCCATAAGAGTGACTTGACTGTCACAGAGAGAAGAGAAGGCTGACTGTCTCAGTTAAAAAGTTGGAGGCTTTGTCCATATCTTAAGGAGTGATTTGGACATGGAGGATTAAGGGAGTGAAGATATGAATTTCTACACCAAGGAGGAGACTTAGAGGAGGCAGCGAATCTCATTTCAAGAGTGTTGGGATTCTAGAGCTAGTATAGTGGATTTTTGAGCTTGACACAAGATTTTGTTTTTTTCACATAGTGAAGATTTTCTAAGATGTTTTACAAAAAAAAATACATATTATTTATTTTATACAAATACCATCAATGCATTATTAATCTTTAAAAGAAAACAAAAATCATGCACAAAATATATTCTATGACATTTAATAAAATGATGAAAAAATAATTGTATTACAACTCACCTTTGAATCCCAATTCCATGCTTACCTATCAAACAACTTGTTGAATACCAATTTGAGACAATATTCTATGTCTTTGGATAGTTCTTATGATAACCTTCATTTTTGGTTCTTTGGTCTTGTTCCTTTCCTTAAGCATGTATTCTTTATTCTCCCTACCTGATGTCTATGTTTTACTTCCTTATGGTGGTGATGTAGGAGCATCAAGGATGCATTAAGCCACCATGAAAAATTATTGTCAAAATCATGTAATAAGGCCAATTTAAGGCCAATACTATGTAATTAAGGTTAAATAGGTCTATTAAGATCATTTGAAGCAAAATTGTAAGGCTATGAAAGCCATTAAACTCATAATGGTATTATGGCCCCGAGTTGGTCAAACAAGGTCAAAGGTTATAAAATGCCTCAATAAGAGAAAAAATGATGTCAAATGGGTCTAAATTTAATATTTGACATGTCTAAGAGGCCTTAGAAAAGGTTTGGGGTCATTTCATCCATAAATGTAAAAATTGCAAAAAGTTTACAAAAGTTGCTTGACAACTTTTTGCAACTATGTTGCTAGGAAAGAAACAATGTGATTGTTTTTGAAGTGTAAGGAGGTATTTCACATGGTTTGGAGTGGATGTTTTTGATAAAGGTAAATACAAGTTTTGAATGGAACCTGAAACCATTTACAGCTTAGGATAAAAGATAAACAACAAAAAAACTTACAAACATTGAAAGCCTGCTACACAACAAAAAGTAAGACCCCAACCAACCCAAAAAGAAACCCAAAAAGAGTAACAAAGAGTAGCCAAAAAATAGTTCCAGCACATCGACCAGAAAATACTAGCACTAAAAATAAAGAAAGACTACTTGTTAGTTTCCAAGTCATTCTCAGCCTCTTTCTGCAAATCTTCTATCTTCTGAATGGATTCTTTCAGTCCTATCAGCTCCTTAGACATTTTTGGAAGTTTTATTTTGAGCTCACTTCTAGTTCTGGTCCCCAAAACTGAACTCCCAGCATCTTCCTCCATCATGATAGTTGTGTTCTCTAGCATATTGCTCTCCAGAAAAGCATACAATGCCTTTAGGTTAATCACTGAGACTTTAAGTCCCTCATTGCAGTACTTTAAAATTTTAGTGATAATATGCCCATTGTAGCTTATTTTCTCATTCATATCTTTCAGATTCTCCTCAACCAAAGCAATAATTCTGGCCGTAATCTCATCATTCAAATTGTTTTTATTTACCTTCATCAAAAGATCCTTTTCTAGCTTTTCCAGCTTAACTTTAAAGGGTTCCATGGCTTCTTCCATATCCTTCAGGTTCTCCCCCATTTCTTTCATATCCTTGCTGATCTAGTTCTCCAGGTTAGAGCTGTGGTCCTCTTTTCTCTTGGCCTCCTACAGGATTCTATCACCAATGTCAAACCCTACATTAATCTTCTTGCCTTTTCCCTTTCTCTATTTTTTCTGATTTCTTTCTCCAGCCCCAAAATTTAGCTGCTTGTTCAAATCATCCTTGTCTTTTCCCTCATAATCCTTCTCCTCATCTTTTTCTTCTTCTTCCTCCTTCTCTTGGTATTCTCCTTCATTATCCCTATTTTCAACCTCCTTATTTCTCTCATCTTCTTCATTCTTAGTATCTTCCTTCAGAGCCTCTTCCTCATTCACAGGGGCCTCCACCTCATTCATAGTTTCTTCCTCCATTTTCTCCTCCTATGTCATTTCTTCTTCATTTCCCTAAGGGGAAAGGTTTGGAGTAGATGTTAATAAATATTGAATCCTTTTATATGTCAATGTTATGTCACAATCAGGTATGATAGTCAAATAAGATTATGAAGGAAAAGATCCTTGGTGTTAATAGAGTTTGTGTGTGTTCATTTGATATGTTAGGTAGGGTGTAAGAAGAGAATTAAAATCCAAATTGAGGGTTTTAAAGTACTCCAAAGGTTAATCTGGGTTTGATAAGAGTTTATGTATGCAATCAAAGTTGCAGAGGTGGACATGAGTGTCTCAGAATGAGAGTGACTATGTAAGTTGAAGTATTTTATTTGAGTCTTGGTTAAGTGATGTAGTGGATGAGAAAGTGTATGGATAGGGTTTAGAAGGATGTTAGGGTATCTTGTTGATGAGAGAAAAAGGACACCATGCTTGGGGGAATTGGTTTAGATTAATTTCCCAAGTGTGGAGTCATAAGTTACAGGGTCACTATCCTTTAGGACAATATATTGGAAATTTTTTTGAAGACCAAGGAGGGTCAAAGCGTATTGTCTCTTTAATGCATGAGTAAGGGTTCTCATAGGTGCTTGTATATAGGGGAATCCAAAGAGTGAGTGAAAGTTTCAATTCAAGATTCTAGTGGGGTTATGTATGTGGACAGTCATAGGAAAGTGGAATAGTGTTGAAGCATGAAATTTCAGTGAGGATGTATTGCATTTGGTTGTGGGTCTGGGTGAGTGGATCTAATGAAAGACCTTTAATGAATAACAAGGAAGAGTGTGTGGAGAGTGGATGTAAGTTGGATAGGGCAGGTTGAAGACCCTAGAAGACATTAGATTGGGCAGTTGAAGTTGGGTGAAGAATCAAGGGCTAGTATGCATTGAAGAGAAGATTGATCTCATGCTGTGTGGGATAGTGGATTGACAAGTGGTGAGAAGGCATATTTGTGGTATGATTGGGAGTGAAGGACAAAGTTCAATGTAAAGAGAGCTTGTTCAAAAGTATGTTATGTGGGGTTACCTTAAGTCAAACCTTTCTATAAATTCTTGTGTTGAGTCTAATTCCTTAAGAGGGTTCCAAACTTTGGTGAATCCCATGGGTTGAGTTAGATTCCTTAGACAATTATAGGAGGGCTATGCATTAGATCAGTCATGGGGTGGATTGTATTTAGGGTGTGGAGTACAGTGGAATAGTTGTGGCTTGACCATTAATAGGTCTTGAGAGTGGGTGGATCCATGTGAGTGATCCTAAGTTGGAGGACTAAAGAGTGTCTTAGAAGGGTCAAGTGAGCCAATGCAAGAAGTTAACTTTAAAATTTAGAGTATTACCAATGTTTGACCTAGGTGTTTGAGGACTAGTCTTCATACTCTTAGCAAGATTTGATTGGCTATATCATCTATCGCCTGTCCCTAAAATAAGTTTGAGCTTCTCTTTTTTTCAAGAATATTTTAATATTATCTACTTAACAGGGCCAACCACATGAAGGTGGAAGCTCATTTGGACCCTCCCCCTAACATAACTCTAAATTCCCCGTTAACATTTAACATTCATTAATTATTTCATCCATTAATAAAATATAACATTCATTCATTCATCCATTAATAAAATATAACATTTACTCAATTCATTCATCCATTAATAAAATATAACATGCATCTATTAATAAAACATAAAATTTGGTCATTACCAAATAAGGTAGATTACATTCATTTCTTTTTTTGTTTGTTTTTGGAGAAAAGACTAAGTGGAACATAAAATTCTACATCCTTGCCTCCCTCTTCTGCTACTGATCTCATTGTATGCCGCGTCCTGTACTCACAATGAGGAAGTTGATGCAAAGGGGGGTTCTCTTAAATAACAAAGATATGTGTTAAATTCAAAACATTTTTTAATTATTGTTACAAGTATTTCATTATTTAAAATAACATAAAAGGGATTTTCTTTACCTGATGGGACAACATCATCTACCGTATCATGTTATCTAGCCTCAACCTCAATGGGGTGAACACCCTCTAAATCCTCTAGAGTTGAAATACAAAATTTAATTTCATTAATCAATACACTAATTTCAATTAAATTTGTTTACATGAATATTAGTGGTCCTCTTTACCTAATGGAGGAACATCATGTTCCTGATGCTGCCTACCCAGATCATGCTCCACTTGGTCACCACAGTCTACATGCTCTAAAATATAAACAAAAAAGGTTACAACAATTTCAATTTAAGATGTTTAATTGTATCAATAATTACATATAAAAATGGAATATAAAACGAATACCTTCACCACTCGGATGCACAATAGGACCTTTGTCATGTGCAACTTCTGTTCTAGGATTAGCAGGCTGCATTGCAATGTCATGCACATTTTTATCATTTCTTTCTTATTTAAAACAAAAAATATTTATTTTAGGTTGGAAATTAACATCAAACTAATGTATTATTGCTCAAGTATTCAATTTGAAATAATTTTCATTTGGCCTATTTACATGTGTGACCGATGCGCTAGAATTTTGTGTGTGGCTACTCAACTATCGTAGCGTTCAACAACGGCTACATAGCCATGTTTAAAGGAAATTATTTTATCATCTTTCATGGGTGCCACATTGAGTTCAAAGCCTTGCATTTTTTCTTAATATCATGAATTTTTCTTATATTGTTAGATTAAACAAAATTGTTTGCAATTTATAAATATTTCAATTCGGTTTTAATTTACTGTTACTTACAAGTTGTGCGGACAGTTTCATATAACCACGAGAGTAAATTTTCTGTTGGCCATGCTCTTCTAGTCCGGCCTTAGTTTCCTTTGATGTGTCCATTAGTCTATGAAAAGTTTGAAATATATTAGATTATATAAATATAAAGATCAGTAAGTAGTACATAATTACAATCTTAATACTATCATATACCATCTTCTAGCATCCGGTGACGCATTTCCTTTTTTCATATCAAATTTATCCTTCACATCCAAAATGAGATCCTTCCGTTCCAACTCTAGAATCATGGGGGGATGCTCGTACTATTGGTTATTCTTTAAATGTGTTCTATACTAGTCTTGTAGATACTTGAGATATTGGCTAGCTTTCTTAAGGACCTTTTCTTTTGCAAATAATTTATCTCCAAAGAGCTCGACCAAAAAATCTATGAGCTCATATTTTAGAGATTTTTCTTGGTCATTCCACCTTTTAAGCAAAAATAGACTTGTTAGATTCTGAAATGAACTGAAGCTACGTTTAATATACTTTAAGAAATGGATGAAAGGAAAACTATTTTAGAAATGATATGAAATGAAAATAGTCAAATAGGGTTAGTTCACATATGATGTCCCACCTTTTATGTATGGTGGGCCCAAATATTTGCAATGTAAGCTCATTCATATTTTTATTAAAAACATTATTTCCTACAAAAAATCATGGAATCATTAGTCCAAAAATGAGTGATCAATAAGAAAATTACAATCACACTATATATAATAATGATTTTAAACTACCTAAAACCTTCTATATTTTTAAAGGAAGATTTTCTTCCTCACTGAAGACCAAAGTGACCTTCAACGATCTTGTACTAGTAACACGGGAAGAACCAGGAAATGATGATATGTTTTCATCAGTAGTAGGATCCTGATGAGATGCATCTCCTATTGTACAAAATCAATCCACTATGAAATTCCCCCAAGAAATAACACTTGAAGAGAAATAAACACATAATAGAAGAGAGAAGAAGAGGGATCTACCAACTCTAGCCAATGCAGGAGTGGATGTCTACATGCTATACGTTGAAGACATTGCAATTGATAATACATAGGGGTTTGACCTCGAAGGAGGAAGCATTTGCACAAGAGTATCCACAGGACTTGAAGAATAATACATTCAATATACAAAACATTAAAAGAAATATTTTTTTCCAAGAGCTTGATTGTTTTAAACACATTAATAATTGCTGCATACTTTTATAAAATGGTAAATTATTTTACCTAAACTACCTGTAATGCCCTGATCAAGTTCAGGCCCAGGTTGATGAGGACGCAAATAATTTTGTAATAACAATATGTACATATTTTAGTTCATGACATATAAGATTATAAGCTATACCCATAAAATATTTCTCCCTCGCTTCTATCTTAGAAATTTGAGGCATTACAAATGCGAGAGAAATAATTTCTTTATTAAATTTTCTAAGGGCCTTTCTATCTCCCTGACATGATCTAGGAATGATGCGATATCCTCCTACAATGCAACTGTCTAGTCCACCTCCATATATGTATCCTAAGGTATTTCAAGTGCTTTAACCTTTCTTTGAACATTCATTTGTGACAAGAATATTAGTAACATTATAAAAAAAGTGAAAAATATTCAAGAAAACAACATAATAATATAACATTTTGTTTCTATCTAATTTGTACCATTACAATGACTTTTACCTTCCCTAAAGAAGGGCTGGAATCTGCATCCCTGCTTGTGCTATGTGATGGGTCTCTGCCCCCTATGAGAAAGATTAAATATAAAAATGTTAGCAAAATGAAACCAATAGAGTTATAAAAAAAACTTAATAATAAAGTGATATATTGGGCTCTTTAATTAGAGACTAGTTTAAATGGTATATAATACTCACCACCCCCATGATAGTAACTTTGTTTGTATCTATGCGGTTCAAATTTTAATCTATTAGTTACTCTTCCCTGCACTTATTAATTTTATTGCACATACAAACACATGATTTTTCCCGCGCGCCTCAAATATGCAATTGGGACCGCTTATTAGTTGACCTAGGTTGCGTACTAGTTATGAAACCTGCAATATTCCCTATTTCTTTTGGCCTTCCATTAATGTACATAGAAAATATTTTACTTTGATCGTTATCTTTCTGTTGTACATAATTTGGCGACAGTGCATACCTATGCATACTTTTTATATATTGAATAATCTGCATCCAATTTTTGTAATTGTAACAAGGTCTAACATACTCCATCAGTTCAAAAAATTTGTTGTAACTGACCTTTATGCCATCAATGGAAAATAGGCCCAAACCATGTAATGAAGATGGTGGTATGCGATATATCCTCTCTTTAACACAAAATTTAGTTTTTATTGGAGGTATTTCCTTGGGTACTCATTATTTCTATAGATGTGTGTGCCTCAAAGGCACCTTGACGTCACCTTTGGTCTTGTTGGTGCTCAAATTGACAGATTGGACTTCCTATCGATTTCATTTATCCAATGAAGATAGATACAATCAATTTTCCAATGAATGGGCAATAGAGTCGATAATTCTTCAATCCTACGTTCAACTTCAGAGACAACTTTGAAAACAAAATCTTATCACCTTAAAGGCATTATGAGATGCACATATAACTAAAAAGTTTAAAATACTTCAATTTAATACTATTCCCTAGATGCCAGACCAATTGATCAAGGCTTTGATCAATAGGATTTAACCATGCAAAAATGAGAAAGAAACAATTTAATATATAGAATATAAACTTGAAATGAAATATACACAACTCAAAACTATCACTCTAAGGAATTTCCAATTGATTTATCTAAAGGACTTGATTGTAAAGAAATAAAAAGAATGATTCCAAAATTGAAATAAATATAGACTTATCTCTGCTTGATAAGAAAACGTATATCAGATCCTTGCATACAATATTTGAAATTGACTATCTTTCGTTCCATCATTCCCCAAGAATCCATAGTTTCAACATATCAGTCATCATGTTATTATTCTTCCATGTTATCTTGTGTCTGTTTTGTAGATTTATGAATGAATATAAATATAAAATCGAGAGGGTGTGTGAAAACATCACACCCTTTCCCTAAAAACTAATCCATAACTAACAATGCTTTCAACTATATTGATTTGATATACAAATCTCTCATCATGGTCGATTACACCTACCAACCATTCGGTTAGATAACTATACAAACTTCCAAACTGATTCATCTATAATAAAACCTCCCTTGTGGCATTTTGGGACCCTCCTTCCTACGTTGGAGATGGTGGAAGCACTTGATGGGTTTTCAGATTTGTGTCCATTCCTACGTTGAAGCTGACTGGGAAGAGGATAACATTGTATCTCTATTGGTGCTCACGCTGAAGCTCAGAAGATTCCACAATATAACATAGTTGACTCCATGTCTATATTGACATCTTAGTCTATAATACGTATGTTTTTTATCAATGTATCTATAAAATTATTCTGTGATATGAATTGTGTCGCTGATCTTTGAAGACTATTTTGTGTCTCCTGTAGACTGCAGACATTTTCCAACTGCTTGGTCTAATATAGATATTAACTATCTTTGCATACGTTGAAGAATGTATGATGCAGGAGCATCCTGGGTGTAAGGGCAATCTTGCATCACCCAAAAATATTTCTGTTTTCTTTTCAATAAGGGCTACCTTGTGCAGAGCTGCTATTTATGGAAACTTGCTATTTTTAGTA
>MU225749.1:507134-527394 GCA_018584345.1 Thuja plicata | reverse complement strand
TCATCTAGCTTAACTAGGAGGCTTTGTAATACTTGTTCTTTCATTTTCATAGCTTAGCTTGCATATTCATCTTAATCTAGCTTGCATTGCATTTCATTTTTGATTCTTGAGGATATTGGCATTCTTTTCCTTGTCTTCATTGAATCTCCCATTGCATGGTTTATTAGCAAGGTTATAGGCTTAATAGCTCTAGCTGAGAGCATTCTTAAAACCCTTGCACTCCATGCATAGGGAGCTATGGATCAATTTTTGAGACCTCATGCTTGAGTGTTCTTGAATGTAAGGATTAATAGAAGTGTGACAACATTTATGCACACACTATTGTGTGCATGGTAATCCATAAAGTGTGCCAAGATAGTACACATGAATAATTGTTGTAGGCATGGAATAATGAGAATATAATGAAGAACCTTGTGAGGTACCTTTTTTGTTATTCAATCTATTTGATATTTACTGATATGACATTCAGGGCATTTTGTTGCGAATTCATGTTGTTTACAATATATAATATGATCATTGGGACATGCATCTATTATTCTCAACTCCATTCCAATATCTTTCATTATGGAAGATAATTTTTGGTATGAGCGAGGTAGAATGTTTGATGGTGGTAACAAAAACCCACCTATCAATTCACAATAAAAATATAATTTGTTAATATAAAGAATATTAATTGTACATGATTCACCATTTATTTAACTATAATGAAATTACAACTAAAATAGATGAAAAATATGACATACATGACATAACTTAATATACATAATATTGTTATGTTGGATAAACCATTCACAACCTTCAAGTTCACCAACAATAGTGCAATGGAGTGTAGAGTTCTTTGGGAGCCTTCGTAAAGGATCTTGTATTTCTTCTCAAGTAGAGGTATATCATGAACAAAATCAAGGTCATATTGATCATCATGATCAGCTACGCCAGTACCATCATCTTCAATTGTATTTTCTAGAACATGATCAGTTGCACCAATACCATCATCTTCAATTGTGTTTTCTGGTGCATGATCATCGTCCTCCATGGGATCATTATCTTCAACTTTGATATTCACACCTCCATGTTCCTCCACTTGGAAATCCACATTCTCTAGGTTTTTATGGTCCATAACATGTGCCCTAGGGAGGTCGACCTATATAAAAATGATGAGCATAAATAAACCATGATCATGATCTCATCATCATGTGATTTCTTATGTATATAAATTGTTAAAATAATATAATGAACAAATTAGAAATTGACAATAATCATTCCCCCCTTCAATGTGACCATGTTGCCTACAATGTTTCTTAGTTGTTCTGATTAGAAGTCTTTAAGTCTTTAAGCCCTTACAATTTTTGCAGCGACAATAACATTTTCCATCTTCTTTTCATTTGAAGTTAGACCACAATCTAGCAAGTGTCTCCTTTTTTTGATCTTCGTTGATATTATTTGACATGGTATTTCTTCATAAGCAAAAAAATCAGGCTATATATAAAAAATTTGGGGTATGTAATAAAAACAATAATATCGCAAGTGCATTGGAAGTGTTCTGCAAACTAGTTATATAGAACTTGAAATGTTAGTTATGAAATAATGTTTCAGTATCATATACACAAATTGAAATACTTAAACATAGAAAAATTGCAAAATGAACCAAGGCAATTGAACATTCAACATAGTAACATCTTATTAGAGGAAAACATTGTTCATAGTAATGACCACTGAGAAAGAAAACCAATTCAGGATTTTCAAAACTCTCTTAAAAATCCTAATTTTTTTTATAGAGATAGTCTGATAGTTCTAGGAGTGAGATGGATATTGTTTTTGTGAACAATGAAATGGAAAAAGAGCTACAATTTTTTATGAAATTGCACAATTTTTGGGACCACTTAGTGAATAAATATATTGTGACTGAATGAACCTCAAACGTCATTACTGACATTGACACGTACATGTTGATCATTCCCTCCTTTAAGTCCTTGATAGGATATCAAAATTTTTTCTTGTGGAATGTCTCTTTGATTTATATTTTGACATGTCTTATTAAAAGATACATAACTATCTGTCCATTGATTCATCCCTTACAAGTCATACACAATACAATGTGTTGAAACATTCCACTATGCTGCCCTCTATAACATTTTATAGGCTACCTTTTATACTTTTTCCATGGCATTTCAATGATTGGAAATCCTACAACATCATTAATGACAAAAAATTCCACAAGCCATATTCTATCTAATATACTCAAACCCTTTAATTCAAACAACATGCCATTTATCAATCACCCTTTTACATTCATTATATTATCACTCATCAATCATTTAATCAACAATTAATTAGAATTTACAAAGTGTAAACAAATTCATAGTTCTTTAGGCATTTCAAGTTCAGTTGACATGTAACCTTTTTGGGCCACTTCATGCCAAAATCAAATTATCCATTCAATTAAAGTTTCTATTTTACCAAAGAATAGATATCAACCCATACATCAATTTTGATTCTTCTTTAGGTTCTAATCAGGCATTTGTAAATTAATTTAGGGGAACTTGTCATTTGTGCTCAAGGCTAGACATTTTTAGGTTGGGTTGAAATCTTGCAGTGAGGTATATTTTGAATTTCTAATTACTTTAGAGTCTTGTCTGCTAATACTAAGTTTGATTCATTACCACTTTAAATTTTTCTAATCTCACCACTAGATTTTAACTTGGGAGATTTATGGTGTAGCTTTCATTTATGGTCATTCTACCAATTAATAGATTTTTTATTCCCCTCAAAAGGTAGTCTCACACCCACTTTCATTTTTAAGGACCTTACCTTCTTTGGAAGAAATAAATAGATGTTCTATCTTGTTGCAAAATCCTCTTTGATGTTATCAAGAAGGTTGAACGAGTTCCTAAGTGATTCTTGGTGTGACAAAATGATGTGACTTTTTTAATAACATTCATGATGAGGAAGGCTTCGTAGAAGCTTAAAAGCATAAACACAATATTTGGTCAAGATAATCATGCTGCATTATCCAAACTAATTGTGATACGTAAAATATAACCCATTGATTTTAACCAGATTGAGGAATATCTTGAAAATTTAAGGAATTGAAATTACAGTTCAAAAAGCCTTACTGAAAAGTATGTCAAGACTTACAAACAATAATCAATTTTATTTTGCAACTTTTATCACCTTAGCATGATATTTTTGTCTTTATGTATTTTAATTTGTGAAATTGATAAAATTACATTGGATCATCTTGTATTCTCTATTTAAGAAGCCTTCATCTCCTTTGTTAATTCAAGCAATCAATTATCATTTCTTCTTTCCCTTCTATTTTGTATGCTTCTCATCTTGACGAAGGCAGAAAATTATGAATAAGAGTTGTGATAATCTCAATTATAAAAGTCTCCAATAGATACTAAATTTGGGCAAGGTCCATGGTTTTCCTTCTATTTCTTCTAGGTATTGTGCATGCAAAGTTTTTGTTGTGGTGTAAACTACAAGAAGAACTTCATTATTGGAAAAGACTAAAGGGCACATGTACCTTTCCACCTTGTGCATAGTTACCTATTGGAACTGATGTATAAAACATCTTGTGTTTTATTTTCATGTAAAAAACTTATGCTCACTTTTACTAATGAATTTTCAAGATCCATTTGAGTTTATATTGTGTAGTCTAAACACCACGAGCTTGATAAGTTTCATGATTTTAAAGCTTTTTGTTGAAAAATAAAACATATCATTCAGAATACTCCAAATGAATAATGGAACAAAATTAATGACAAATTATTTTTACAACTTTTGAAGGAAAATCTAGCATCAAAGGTGATCACATATTTTTGGTATACATCACATCAAAATGAGTTAGTTGAGAAGAAGAGTTAAAGTTTAAACTATACATGATATGAGTAAATGTGTGCTCCACCCTGCAAATTTGGTCAGACGTGATTGTATTGACTACATTTCAAACTAGATAACTACCAAGATTATTTAAATATTACTCCAAGAGTAGCTTAAGAATAAATTGAGAAAAATAAAATATATTCAAGAACCTTAAATTGTTCATCTCTCATTATGCTAGTCAATTCATACCCATATTGACCATTCCATTTTCAAAAGCAAAAATATATATTATATTGCAATCACCCCTCTCAACGGACCCCTTTAAGTGGAGGAAATGGAATAAAGAACATGCCCTGATATATAGATATACAAGAGATTTTCAAAGTCTAAAACCATGCAGATGTTGGGCCAAAAAATTGGAATCCTATTGGATTTTTTGATTTATTGATGATACCCAAGGATTCCTTAGTTTTCTTCCAAAATTAAAAAATGATTACATTGTGATCTCTGATCGGTGGTCAAATGGATATTTTGTGAATGAAACTCATTGACCTATATTTCATTAGGTTTACACAAATCCATCTCAGTAAATGGTCCACTTGACACTCATTGCATCTAAGTGATGCTCACAAGAGTGAACCATTGGGAGTTCCTAGGAGGTCAGCCATCGTAATACTACTCCGACTCAATCATGTTTAGCCATGGAGTTTCCCCAAAGATCAAGCCAATTTCCATACCCATTATCTCACTCATCAATCATCTAATCAATAATCAAGTTTGAATTGGAGAAGAATTCAAAAATAACTATTAGCATTAAGAACAACAATGTATAATTAGGGAGATAATGGGTATGAAAGTATTATTGTATTTATCATAACTTTTCATCTAAGCAAATAACGAAATAGATGATTCTATTTGGAAAACCTGCATTGTCCTTCCTTTCAAAGGTCTATTTGTAGATGGGACATGATAATGATGATATTCATAGGACTATCTCTATAGACAATGCATAAAAAAATTGAAATGGTGCAAGTTAGATTTCTTTGAGACATTCTTTTTGTTGGTAAACAAATTGTTCTTCCTTATTATAACTCTAAAATACCCAAATATGAAGAAACAATTGAATACAACAATTGGGAAATTATAATTGTAAACTAATCTCCCTCTGAATTTAAAGGTACAACTCCCTTGTATGAATGATTTTTAGTGAATTTTAATCTTTCCTATTCTAACAGGGGTATGTTCTTAACCTGAGAACATAAGAGGTAAACCAAGCTAAACCCAGACAGGAAATAGCTCAGGTGGGATAAATTCAACTCTAAATCTAGCCGATTCTGAGATTTCATCAATTAGATTGAACCTCAAAACTGGTAATGCATGAACAACTATTGAAAATGCATATGTAAGACTAAAGATTAACAATGAAATGACAATTAATCGATCTATATCATAGAAATGTTTCCCAAACTTAGGATGACAACATATTTACCCCTTTATTAACTGTATCAAATCATAATACATAATTCTGGTTTAAATACAGATTGCAAATCTAACCTCAAAGAAACATTTGAATTCAATAGAAAGATAAATGCAATGCAATGGAATAGTTAAAGCAATGGTATTCAAACACACATAATTGACTTAGCAAAATGCTATCTTTCACCAAAATTTAGCCAACCTTTGTATTAACTTTCGGTATAGTATATATAGAGTTTGAGTCTTGACCGTTACAAAAGAGTAACCAAAATGATTCAACTTCTTTTTACTAGGAATGATAAACAAAGGTTTATCCGTTACAATATCATCAAAATTTGGTACAAAGGGAGAATATATTTAAGCTTCAGTTTCATTCACTTTTCCTAATTTAGCCCTATAGACAGTGACAGCTATAATAAATTTGATGAGCTCTTCATGCCTTTTGACATGGACATTGGTATATCGGATGAGCCACCTGGAATGCTCCTTGGCCAGGCTCTTAATTGCATCTATCTAATCCTTCAATTCTTCCATGGACTTATAAATACATCCACTCAACTGTTGGAGCTCTGGCACTTTGTCCAAATGGGTGGAAGACTTCTCTGAAAACTTATGCACATAATCAAAAAATGATTTCTGCATATTGGCCAATCCTATCATTTCTTTTCCTTGTCCACTCATCTAAGATTCTGTGTGCAGACCTTGAAGAATCTTAAAGTATTTATTCTATTCCTCCTTGACCTTAACATCTACTTGTTTCAATCCCATCTCAGCCTGAATGATCATCTCAATTTTAAACTCTAGGCTTTGAAGCCACTCGATTAGCGATTCATTTCCTTTTTGTAGAATCTTGGATTTGAATGCCTCTTTGGTCTTCATCTTTACTGCCACATGGAGTGTTACTATGCACTCTTGACACTTCACTCTCTCAGATGTGAGAGTTTTCATATTCTTCTCAATTTTGTTCCTTTCTGTCTCCAGTCTTAAGAGAGCATTACCCAGTTGCTCAACAACCGCCAATCCCTCAGATTTGAGTCTCTCAACCCATCCCTTTCCGATTTGCACAAAGTGTCTATCCTCTTACAACTTGGCTATTATGTCTTTATTCTTTGCAGGATTGGGATCGAATGTGGTCTGAGTACTGGGAATACTAGCAACTGGAGTGACCAACTACCAGATGAAATTAGTTAGTTCACTGACTTTGGCCTTAAGTTATACCTTATCCATTTTAAGTTCTTCCAACTCTTCTTCAATCACTATATTAGTAGATTTCCACCCATCCACTTTGGTATCATGCCGAGCTAAACCCATGTAAAATGAGTGTAGTTTGAAATCTGAAGGGGTTAAATCTTCAAACTTTATTCCTCCTTCATGGGTTTCGCTACCTCCATGGTGAAATGCCCAGTTTCTTGATCCTAGCCCAAGGTGGAGAACATTTTTAGTTTCTTAGCCTTTGCTGTAGTGGCACCGGGTTGCAAGGCTTGAGCTAAAGTATCTTTGTTGGGAGCTCCTTCTTCTGCTCTCTTTCTTTTGTGCTCCAGAGTATTCTCTATCCATGATTCAGCGCTGGTGACCTTAGTGGTAGAGACCAACTCCTCTATAAACATTTTCCTAATGACTGGAGGAGTAGAATTTCATCTGAAGCAAATGGATTTATAGAGGTAGGGGAAGAGGACACCAATTTGATGACTTAGGTAGCTTCTTGTTTCTTTTCAACCCTCTCATGTGATTCTGTAGCTGAGGCATTGGAGGTATCTTCACCCACCTCCACTACAATAGGGGACTCTCTCCTTGGGGTATCTTGGGTTGAAGTGCTAACTGGTACATCTATAGTGATTTCTTTAGCTGACTGCTCAGGCCTCACACCTTTGGTGGGTTCCTCTGTCAACCCAATATTTGGAAGTGGGCCTTCTCCACAAGTCTTCTTTGGTTGAACTTCTTTTTCAGGAGGTTCATCGCCTCCCTCGACTGGCTGAGATGAACCTTTGGTCATAGTTGGGAATATCACCTAGAAATTTGTTGCAATGTTGGAAGTATCCTTTTCCAAGATCCTTTGAGTAGGAGGCTTCCTTTTTTACCTCTTCCTTCTTCCTACCATCCATTCAACCCACTTTATTGTCCTCTTGTAAATGCCACTCATTAGAGTCTACAAGGCATCGATGGCTTGATCTAGTATGGGCTCGAAACAGATGGGGGTGAGATTTATCTTCTCTAGGTATGTATTGTCATACATGTGATTACCATCATCTTCTAACCCCTCCACTACTATGTTAACTTTGAAATTTTTTATTTGTTCAATAGTTTACCTAGCGTAGAATCTCTCTCTACTCTCCAAATTATCTCTGCAATTGGCCCAGTAGTCTTTGATTTCATCTACATGATGGATAGCTTGGCTCATTTGTAAGTAGTCATGAGCATAATTATTAGGATCATACTGTGGCCTTGGAACATCATAGGTTTCTAATGAAAACCTCTTTGAGAATGTCTTTAGAACATTCTTCACCTCAGATTGGGACACACAACTGTAAGCTTCGATAGTCATGGGGAAGTCGTAGCCTTTCTTCTTGGTATCAACATAGATCAAATTCACTTGAAGCACTTGTTTCATCACCTCCACCAGCACAATCATATCAGTAGGATATATGGGCAGCTTCAAAGGGAAGTCGTCAAATCTTGCAAGAAAAATATATGAGAAATCCCCAAATTGAATGAAATAACATCCAAATTGGCTGATAAAAGCCATGGCCTTGGGAGAGAATCTCCTTTATAGGAAACCTTGTAGCTCCCTGCACAGTCTCATTGTAAATGCATCATTAACTCAGAGGTAATTAGCATAACTATTATGCAACTGCAAAGAGGGGATAAATTTGTAGCTCTTAACATCATCAGGAAATTCCTCTAATGTAGGAAGCCCTGGCCAAATTTGGATCGTGGCCAATATATACAATAAAAATGAAGACAAATAAAATTCATTTTGATGTTTAGCTCTATCTAGGGCGTTGGCTAGATTTTTTCTTACCATAAATGCCCAATCAATAAAATGGTGCTGAGAATAGATTACCTACACCAAGAAGAAATGATGATCTACAAAATTGAGTGCCTCACTCTCACCTCTGATCTTGTGGAGTAGCACCAAGATCTCTATTATTTCTGGTTTCAGGTTAGTGCCATATAGTGTTTTTGGCAGCTTCCCTTTGGCGCTTCTAGGCTCTTGAAACCATGCCTTCATTATCTCCTTCTTCCAAACTGACCTCTTTTCTATATATTCAGTCACCGCCCAACTATATTTCATTTCTGAATACTCATCTTTCTCTAGGATGCAAAGCAATTTCTGAACCGATTCTCTATCGATAGAGAGCAACACCGTATCATTGGGAAAGAGGATTTGATTGGTGTCTGGGTTGTATCGAGCTATACATTCCTAGATCAGTTTGGGGGCTTGAATGGCTATGGGAAAACCAACAGCTTCAAATAATCCACTCTCCTTCAGTTTATCGATGATGGGATGCATCTGGTCTACTTTTATCCTATTCTGAAAGTTCTACATATCAAAGAACTTTAGAGATGGATCTGATATCTTATAGTAGTCAGAGGTGATGTCATTCATTCTATCAAATCCCATAAATCTGGAAGCCATGCTTTGAATGATTTGGTTTGAGACACAGGAATATCTCTCAGGAATGCAGGGGAAAAGAATTATCAATATTAGAGGCTTTGAATTCAAACAGTTTGTCAAAAAAATGGTAGCTCCTGTTTGCAATCTTTAACTGATTTTATAAATTTTGAATTCTTACCATTTGATAGCCGACTTCCTGCACCACATGAATGAAAAGACCGAAGCATTAATGGAAAAAGTCCATTATGAAGTAAAATGACTTTATTTGGATTAATTACTTTGCTCTTACAGGCCATTGAGAAATGTCTTTTCACTTTAGTAACTATAACGGTTACTTTCCCGAGGTAGTGGAAAATTACTTTTCCACTTCTCCTTTGGGCGGAGAAATGCTTTTGGACTGCTCTCTATTTGAAAATCTTTCGAAAGATAATTTTGGCCTATTGAGATGCTAAAATGATATTTGTTGATTTCAATGGCTTTTTCCATGCCTTGGATCACTTATGATATTGATTTCCCTTCGAAAATCCTTCATTTTAATGGTTTGGCAGAAAACGTGCTCCACGGGTCGAAATCTGCTTGTTGGAGTAGTGGAGAAGCTATTTTTTGCTTTTCCACCAGCAGGCTTACATCTTGGATTTCTCCCCATTTAGTCATTCTTTTCAATTTGTAGGGATGTATTCTAAATGAAATAGTCTTTCTAAGCCCAGATCATCCACTTTAAAACTGTACCGACTGCTGAGATATCATGGAATAGTCAATTGTAGAAAATGCACTCTATTGGTGCTTTTCCCCTAGTGGAGAAGCCCGAACCCAAATTTTTTCCAATGAAGTAATATAAGGTATTCAAGATACAAACTCCAAAATCATAGAAGATAAATGTTAGAAGTCTCCGAATTGTGACCTTTATCAAATTTGGGATCTTAAACCTACCTGATTAAGCATGAATTTAGATACAAATTCCCCCCATTCACAAGGAGAAGTGAAATTGGGAAAATTCGATAAATGTTTCCTATCCTAAGGGGACAGTTTAGACTTAGACTCTAGAAAATCACAATACTTTCAAAACCACTACTATCAACTTAAACTTCCACTTTTGTCTAAAGGTATGTAGACCAAAAGTGGGGCAACAACTGGCTCTATCTGGAGACTTGGACATTCACATGTCCAAGAAAGGAACTCAAATCTTTGGTTTTGCAAAGCTCGATTAAAGGCGGCTCACAACACAACTAAAGAAAGACACAAAAAAGGAAGAAGGAAGGAAGCCTAAGTAGGAAAACGAAAATAGGAACTGAACGTAACTATGGTACAATATATGGGTTACCTGTTTTAAATTCAGATCTGATAGAGCTTCAAATCCTAACAATTATACATTAGGAGTAGCACCTCACCATCTGGATAATTTAGTTTAAAATAATTTTTCTCAAACACTTGATGGATCTTAAAAGGTACTTTCCATATTTCAAATTTTCCTTGCATGCCTTTGGGCACTCTGCAATTGTGCCATAACAACACCATGTCCCCCTCCATAAATTTCCAAGGTCTGCTCTTTCTGTCAAACAAGTTCTTTACACGCATTTGGTGCCATGTGATATGATCAACTATTTTTTCCCTTTCTTCTTCCAGTTTGTTTAGGTACAAAATCCTTTTTTCTAAACCATCTTCATACATGCCATCCTCTACTGCTATTCTCAATTTGAAAGTTTCTAACTCCAATGGTAATGGGAGACTGGCTCTGTTGGGAGTCCCTCTATCCACCTAGAGGGCTTCATAGGTTTTCTTATGCCAGGTTCTCTAGTTATCTACCATGATTTTTTTCATGATGTTTACCAAATTTTTATTCCTAGACTCAGCTTGACCATTCCCCTGATAGAAGTAATCAGATGAATGACTGATTATGATGCCATACTCAAAGCAAAATTCAGTAATTTCTTGAGAGGAAAAGTATGCGGCTTTATCCATAACTAACTTAATAGGCACACCAAACCTTACTAGAATTTTTTCTTTGATAAACTCACATACCACCTCTGAAGTAGTTCTCTTGGTTTCTTTCTCCTCCACCCATTTCATGAATTAATCAGTTGCAGTGATTATGTAGCTATGACCTGTGCTAGATTTAGGATTTATAGGACCAATAAAATCAAGACCCCACTACCTGAAAGGACCTTCAATTACTACTGGTCTTAAGGGTAGTGCTTCCAACTAAGGCTTTTCAGTAAACATTTTGGATTTTTCACATCTTTCTACCCAATGGTAAGCATCTCTAAACATTCCTGGCCAGTAATAAGACTACCTCAAAATATTGAATGCAGTGATTAATGAGGAGAAGTGTCCTCCACTAGCTTCATCATGAAACACCTTTAATAGTTTCTCTTGTTGTTGTCTGTCGACACACCAGAGGAAAGTTCCATCTATAGATCTCTTATATAGTCTGTCCTCCCAAATTACATATTTAGAAGCTTTTAGTTTCAGGTCTCTTCTTTTCTTCTAAGTTAACCCTTTAGGGCATTCACCATATGTCAGGAAATACACAATGTTTTCAAACCAAGGGTCTTGCATACTTACCGCCAAAACCAAATGCATAGTTTTTGGATCTTTGTCCGCTTGGTTTTCTGGCATTGCCTTGCATAGTGAATTCCCTCTCACCAACTTGGTGGGCTTGATCTCTATATCATATTATTGGGTTTTAGCCACCCATGCTCCTCTTTTGTTACATCCTACATCCTGTTGAGTCAATATGCTTTTCACTGCAACATCAGGCACATACACCAGAGAGTGAGAGTGTAAAATGTAAAATCCAAAATTCTTTAAAGCCTTTACCACTACAAAAGCATGCTTTTCAGTCTAAGAGTATCTCAGTTCATGATTTTTTAGAGGTGTGCTCATAAAAGAAATGGGAGCTTGGATTCCCTCCTAGTTCTCCTGCATTAGGATGGCTGATAGAGTATGTTCGGAAGAATAATAATAGATTATGAAATCTTTCTTATAATCTGGGTGACATAACATAGGAGCATTGGCTATGGCATCCTTTATTCTTTTGAAGGCTTGTTTACCAGGGTCATTCCACTTGAAACTCACATTTCCCTTCATCATGTCCACTATGCATTTAGTAATCTCAGAAAAATCTGGAACGAATCTCCTAAGAAAGTTTACCTGGCCAAAAAATGATTTCACTCCAGTTTTGTTCATAGGTAAACTCAATTGTTGGATTTCTCTTACTCTTTCTAGGTCGATCCTTATGCCTTCTTGGGAAAAAATGTGACCCAGTAATTTCCCTTTAGTTACACAAAAAACTAACTTCTTGGGGTTCAATGAAATCCCATCTTCTCGACACCTTTGTAATACTCTTCTTAAATCATTTATGTGATCTACTCTTTTCCTATAAAATATAGTAAGATCATCCAGATACATACCAATGATTTTGTTCTTCATATCACTGAAGGAAAGGTCCATACCTCTCTAAAAAGTGGCTCTGGCATTGATTAACCCGAATGGCATTCTATGATATGCAAAGGTGCCCCATGGAGTGGTGAAAGCGGTTTTATGCTAGTCTACTTTCTCAACTTTAATCTGGTTATACCCTGAGAAGCCATCCAACATAGACATCATTTTGGATTTGGCCACGGTCTGTAAGAGATGATCCATGTTGGAAAGTGTGTAATTTTCCTTCAAGGAAGATTGATTAAGGTTTTTGAGATCAACATAGATTCTTATCTCTCCATTCTTCTTCCTTACAGGCACTATATTCGCTACCCAGGTAGAATGATGGATAGGGTATATGATCCTTGCTTTGAGAATTTTATCAACTTCCCTAAATATGGCATCAGCAAATTTGGGGTTGTAATTCCTTTATTTCTGTCTGAATGGAGTTGCCTCAGGTTTTAAGGGAATCTGGTGTTTGAATTTCCCATTCATAAAACTTTTCAAATCTTCATAACTCTAGGAGAAAACATCTTGGTATTATAGGAAGAGTTTCTTAGCCTTTTTCCTCTCCTCTTTAGTACAATATTTCCCAATGTTGATCATCTTGGGATTCTTCATAGTTCCTATGTTCATTCCCTCATATTCACCAGTGGTAGGACCTCTCGATTCTCTTCTTCTTAACAAAGGTGTCATGCCTATTGAAAATCTTCTCAAGAGTGACCAAATGTGGAGGAATGATATTGCCTTGTAATTGGATGACATCTGACTTATCTTTCTTTTTCTTGTCCTGACGGTCTCCTTTAGTTCTGTTAGGAACATCTTTATGGAAGTCACCACTGCTCTCCAGAAAGAGGAGGTTCTGGTCATCTTCAAACACTTGCCAATATTCTAAATTATCGGGGATAGAAGGTTGATATACAATCTCCACTTGGTACTTCTTATCTTTGAATTCTAGGTGAGGGAGGAGTAGTGAAGCTGACACCACCAAGGAGTCTACCTTAGAGTTCGATTCTCTCAGCATGGATTCGATAAAGAATGCATCTAGTGCCTCTATTTCATCCCATACTCTATTTCTGTAGTTTTTAAATCTGTGATTTTTTATAGAGTATTGATTCTTGACTTGATGCACGATTAGCTCAGGATCACCACGAGCTCTCAAGATCTTCACACCCTTTTCCTTTGTAGCAATAATTCCTAATAGGAGGGCTTCATACTCGGTAGTATTTTTGGTGTTCTCAAACTCCAATTTATAAGCCATGGGCTCACATACTCCATCTTGTGATATCAAGACCACACCTACACCACATCCTAAAGATGCATAAATACCATCAAATTCAAGAGTCCAGATCTGTGGTGGCATTTCTTTGGTAGAAAACTGCTTTTCTTCTTCTCCAAGATCTATGTCCTCATCATGATCATTAGTGAACAACATATAGTTACCAAATTCCAACTCTTGATACAAAATTTGGGCTTTAGGGTCGTTAGATTTCAGCATTGTGAACTTAGTTTTCTCCTCTAGGATTGGTTTTATCTTTCTATTGCCTAATAGGATTAAAGCTTGGGACCAATCCAGCTTTATCTCCCCTCCAAGGTCTCTACAAAAAATCCTACTTAACAGTAAACCATAACTAGCGAGTATATTAGCGACAAGGATTGTTAACAAAATTTTCTTTTCAGGGTGTGCCACCAGGGCCACTTGAGCATCTTTAATCTGGCCAACCAGGGGTACTTGCTTAGAATCCATAGAGTAACATATACCATGGGCTTTGGTGAGAGTAATTCCTAAAGCTTTAGCTACAGTTGATGGCATTACACTATTTGAGGCTCCAGAGTCTATCATGCAATTTCTTAACTTGCAACCATTGATATATAATGACACATAGAATGGGTCAGGATTTTGGCCTGGGAAAGTTTCCAAAATAGAAGGTTCCCTTTGCTTATTTGGTTCTACAAATATAGACTCATTTTATATGGTAGTCATGACATTTTGGTTTAACTTCGGATTCCCTTCTTTACATTAATCTACTAGCTTTTGCAGTTCTATGGGATTAGACTTAAGATAGTCCATAGGAGAAATCTGAGTTATGGAATCTCTATAGAATTGAATAATGTCAAAAGAGATTTTCTCCTTACCTGGTTGTAGAATTCTCACTCCTTGATTGGCCTCCTTATAATAGGAAGTAGATGCCTTGTTACTTTTAAGTGGAGGTGTCGAAGTAGGGCTTTTATCTTTCTGACTCTGGGTCAAGACTATATAAGAGGTCCCATCTATGGTAGTGTAACATGTTGCTTCTTGTTCTGAATCCAATTCATACTCTAAATATAAGTTTTTAGAGTCTCCATGTGAGTATGAATCTGGTTCAACTCCAGACACTCCAGCATTCCACTTGTCAGTCTGATGCATTTTCCAAGCGCAAGCTACATCGGGGTAGCTCTTTCCATCATGATCTGTAGTTAGGTGGAAGGCACGCATGTTTCCTTTTCTAGGAGGAGATTCTATAGCTAGCCTCTATGGTGGAGCAGTCAACTGTAATGCTTTTCCATTAGTATTCCTCCCCTTTTTGTTTCTCCCAAGTTGCTCCTAAAAGTTTTGCTGATAGGGGTTATTAAATCTGGGAAGTTGCCTCTTGAAGGAAATGAATTCATTGGATAGTTTTTGGATCATCTCATCTGATGATGTAGTATTACTATTATTGGCTCTAGATTGTATCTCTATTTTCCATTTACTAGATGAGATCATATGGTCTTCAAGTTCTACAATAGTTCTCTGTGTGGCATCCAAATCTGTAGGGTTAACCCTTCTTAGATCATAATTGATGTCCGACGGCATAGCACTTATGAAGAATGTTTTCAAATTTCCTGCCGTAGGCCTATCAGCTACTGGGATATGATTTACAAGATTATTGAATTTATCTATAAAATCCCTCATACTGATAAAAGGTTCTTTCTTAATATAATTTAGTTGAGTCAATAGGGCATGCTCATCTTCATCAATTTTAAACCTTCTTTCAAAAGAAGCTCTCATGGAGGCCCAATCTGTGATAGAAGAATTAGGTAAGTGGTGAAACCAATCAAAAACACCCTCAACCAAGGTCTCAACAAATAATCTAATGACCACATCCTCTTCTCATACTACTATGATATTAACTGAAGCAAAGAAGGCAACAATGTTCTTGTTTGTAGATACTTTACCGTCTCTAGAAAATTTAGGAAAGTTCTTTGTAGAAACTGACGTAAGGGGATTGTATGCTGCTAATTGTAATGGTCCAAATATAGTGGCCCAAGGAAGTGCCATAACTAATGGAGGTAGATAGGGTGCTAGATTAACAATAGGAGGGGCAACTACTCCGTGCAACGTCAAAACTTTAAAAGTAGTAGGCAAAAAAGAATATTGTTTAGGAGGCAAACGAGGCCTACTTTTGCTCTTAATAATTTTTTTCTTTTGGCGAGGTACTTCAAGTAGATAAAATTTGAGGTTTGCAAGTCTCTCAAAAACTGGGTCTATGTCACCTTCCTTCTTTGCGCTCCTGAGAAACCTCTTGGGCTCCAGGGTTCCAACTAGACTGCTAGCCTGGCTTCATGCTCGACTTGATGTTGTGCCGTACTTATGTCTCTCCTTCTAATGACCATTTCAAATTCTTCTGATCTAGCTTCTTCTTGTTCAAGCACCTGACTAGAATTTCTATAATGCTCTGTGTCTCTTCTATATCTCTAGACAAAAGTGTTCAATGAAGAGATGATAACCTCTTGATCATCTTGGAATCTGAGATTCGGTTGGAGCATAGGAATTACATTTTCATGGGGAAGTGCCATCTTTCTCCATGATATGCTTCTGGTATAATGACTATTTGAATCCCCAGTAGAGTAGCCAAAAATTTGTTGGTAAACAGATTGTTCTTCCTTATTATAACTCTAAAATACCCAAATATGAAGAAGCAATTGAATACAACAGTTGGGAAATTATAATTGTAAACTATTTTCCCTCTGAATTTAAAGGTATAGCTCCCTTGTATGAATGATTTTTAGTTAATTTTAATCTTTCCTATTCTAACAGGGGTATGTTCTTAACCTGAGAACATAAGAGGTAAACCAAGCTAAACCTAGGTAGGAAATAGCTCAGGCGGGATAAATTAAACTCTAAATCTAGCCGATTCTGAGATTTCATCAATCAGATTGAACCCCAAAACTGGTAATGCATGAACAACTATTGAAAATGCAGATGCAAGACTAAATATTAACTATGAAATGACAATGAATCGATCTATATCACAGAAATGTTTCCCAAACTTAGGATGACAACAGATTTACCCCTTAATTAACTGTATCAAATCATAATACGTAATTCTGGTTTAAATACACATTGCAAATCTAACCTCAAAGAAACATTTGAATTCAATAGAAAGATAAATGCAATGCAATGGAATAGTTAAAGCAATAGTATTCAAACACACATAATTGACTCAAAAAAATTCTATCTTTCACAAAAATTTAGCCGACCTTTGTATTAACTTTTGGTATAGTACATATAGAGTTTGAGTCTTGACCATTACAAAAGAGTAACCAAAACTGTTCAACTTCTTTTAAGAAGGAATGATAAACAAAGGTTTATCCATTACAATATCATCAAAATTTTGTACAAAGGGAGAATCTTTTTAAGCTTCAGTTTCATTCCCTTTTCCTAATTTAGCCCTATAGGCGGTGACAACTGTAATAACTTTGAAGAGCTCTTCATGCCTATTGACATGGACATTGGTATATCAGATGAGCCAACTGGAATTCTCCTTGGATAGGATCTTAATTGCATCTGTATGATCCTTCAATTCTTCCATGGCTTTATAAATACATCCACTCAACTGATGGAGCTTTGACACTTTGTCCAAGTGGGTGGAAGACTGCTCTGACAACTTATGCACATAATCAGAACATGATTTCTTCTTATCCACCAATCCTATCATTTCTTTTCCTTGTCCACTCATCTGAGATTCTATGTGCAAACCTTGAAGAATCTTAAAGTATTTATTCTATTCCTCATTGACCTTAACATCTACTTGTTGCAACCCCATCTCAGCCTGAATGATCATCTCAATTTTGAACTCTAGGCTTTGAAGCCACTCAATTAGAGGTTCATCTCCTTTTTGTAGAATCTTGGCTTTCAATGCCTCTTTGGTCTTCATATTTACTACCACATGGAGTGTCACTATGCACTCCTAACACTTCACTCTCTTAGATGTGAGAGTCTGAAAATTCTTCTCAATGTTGTTCCTTTCCGTCTCCAGTCTTAAGAGAGAATTACCCAGTTGATCGACAATCACCAATCCCTCAGATTTGAGTCTCTCAAACCATCCCTTGCCAATCTGTGTGAAGTTCCTATCCTCTTGCAACTTGGCTATTATGGTTTTATTCTCTATGACATTGGGATCAAATGTGGTCTGAGTACTGGGAATACTAGCAACTGGAGTGACCAACTACCGGATGAAATTAGTTAGTTCACTAAATTTGGCCTTAAGCTGTACCTTAGCCATTTTAAGTTCTTCCAACTCTTCTTCAATCACTATATTAGTAGATTTCCACCAATCCACTTTGGTGTCATGCCGAGCTAAACCCATGTCAAATGAGTGTAGTTCAAAATCTGAAGGGGTTAAATCTTCAAACCTACACTCCTTCGTGGGTTTCGCTACCTCCATGGTGAAATGCCCAGTTTCTAGATCCCAACCCAAGGTGGACAAAATTTTTACTTTCTTAGCCTTTGCTGTAGCAGCACCAAGTTGCAAGGCTCGAGCTAAAGTATCTTTACTAGGATCTCCTTCTTCTACTCTCTTTTGCACTCCAAAGTGTTCTCTCCATGACTTGGTGCTGGTGACCTTGGTGGCAGAGACCAACTCCTCTATAAATAGTTTCCTAATGACCGGAGGAGTAGACTTTTGTCTTGAAGCAAATAGATTTATATAGGTAGGGGAAGAAGACACCAATCTGATGACTTGGGTAGCTTCTTGTTGCTTTTCAACCCTCTCATCTGATTCTGTAGCTGAGGCATTGGAGGTATCTTCACCCACCTCCACTACAACATGGGACTCTCACCTTGGGGTATCTTGGGTTGAAGTGTTGGCTGGTACATCTATAGTGACTACTTTAGCTGACTGCTTAGGCCTAGCACCATTGGTGGGTTCCTCTATCGACCCAATATAAAAAAGTGGGCCTTCTCCACAAGTATTTTTTGGTTGAACTTCTTTATCAGGAGGTTCATTGCCTCCCCCAGCTGGCTGAGATGAACCTTTGGTCATAGTTGGGATTATCACCAAGGAAGTTGTTGCAATGTTGGAAATATCCTTTTCTAGGGTCCTTTGACTAGGAGGCTTCCATTCTAACCTCTTCCTTCTTCCTTCCATCCATTCAACCCACTGCTCTATCCTCTTGTAAATGCCACTCATTAGAGTCTGCAAGTCACCGATGGCCTGATCTAGCATGGGATCAGAACTAATGGGGGTAAGCTTTATCTTCTCTAGGTATGTATTGTCATACATGTGATTACCATCATCTTCTAACCCCTCCACTGCTATGTTAACTTTGAACTTTTTGATTTGTTCAATAGTTAACCTGGTGTAGAATCTCTCTCTACTCTCCAAATCATCTCTGCAATTGGCCCAGTAGTCTTTTTTGTCATCTACGTGATGTATAGCTCATCTCATTTGCAAGTATTCATGAGCATAATTAATAGGATCATACTTTGGCCTGAGGACATCATAGGTTTCTAATGAAAACCTCTTTGAGAATGTGTTTAGAACATTCTTTGCCTCAGACCAGGACGCACAACTGTAAGCTCTGATAGTCATGGGGAAGTCATAGCCTTTCTTCCTGGCATCAACACATATCAAATTCACTTGAAGTGCTTGTCTCATCACCTCCACCATCATGATCATATCAGTAGGATATATGGGCAGCTTCAAAGGGAAGTTGTTGAATCCTGCAAGATGAATGTATGAGAAATCCCCAAATTGAATGAAATAACATCCAAACTGGCTGATAAAATCCATGGTCTCATGAGAGATTCTCCTTTCTAGGCAACCTTGTAGTTCCCTGCATAGCCTCATTGTAAATGTGTCATTAACTCAGAGGTAACCAACATAACTTTTATGCAATTGCAAAGTGGGGAAAAATTTGTAGCTCTTAACATCATCAGGAAATTCCTCTAACCTAGGAAGCCCTGGCCGAATTTGGATCATGGCTAGTATATACAATAAAACTAAAGACAAATAAAATTTATTTTGATGTTTAGCTTTGTCTAGGGCGTTGGCCAGATTTTTGCTTACCATAAATGCCCAATCAATAAAATGGTGCTGAGAATAGATTACCTGCACCAAGAAGAAATGATGATCTACAAAATTGAGTGCCTCATTCTCACCTCTGATCCTGTAGAGTAGCACCAGGATGTCTGTAAGGAAACTCAGGTGCGGAAATAGCTTCCTACGCTAATCTTCATAGGAGAGTATTGTGCAAATTCTTTTAAATCCTTACAATTACAGATTCATTAACTACTTTAACAAAGATATTGCAACCACATACCATGCATACAGAAAATAGAGAATGACACAATGATATACCCTGGGGAAAACCTTTTGGTAAAAAACCCCAGCACTCCAAAACCTGCACAATGTATTGATCAAAAACTATTACAGTTACAATACACTTGCAATGGAAGTTATTTCAGAAGATTTCAAAACCCTTGAAGACAAATCACGGCAGCATAAACCGTTCCAACAATACACTCACATCGCTCATCTTCACAACCCTAAAAAACACTTATATCATGCGCTTCACTTTTTAGGGCTACTCCTAACGATAACCGTATTAGGGTTTTTACCATTCTCTGAGAAAATAGGAAACCCAAACCCCACGATTGGGGAAGAGTGTACAGTACTCACATTT
>MU225749.1:482908-507064 GCA_018584345.1 Thuja plicata | reverse complement strand
CATGATCTCCTTACACACAATTCAAGATGCCGACACATCAACATTATTTGCAAGAAATACATTTTACAAAACAAATAATAAGAATAGGAATTATCCAAGGTTGAGACACCTTATTCCTAACAATGTCTATGATTTCCAATTTTAGGTTAGTGCCATATAGTGTTTTTGGCAGCTTCCCTTTGGCACTTCTAGGCTCTTGAAACCATGCCTTCATTATCTCCTTCTTCCAAACTAACCTCTTTGCTATATATTCAGTCACCGCCCAATTGTATGTCATTTCTGAATACTTAGCTTGCTTTGGGATGCAAAGCAAGTTCTCAATTGATTCTCTATCAATAGAGAGAAATACTGTATCATTGGGAAATATGATTTGCCTTGTGTCTAGGCTGTATCGAGCTATACATTCCCAGATTAGTTTGGGGGCTTGAATGACTACAGGAAAACTAGCGGCTTTGACTAATCCTCTCTCCTTTAGTTTGTTGGTGATGGGATGCATCTGGTATGATTTTAGCCTATTCTAAAAGTTCTGCATATGAAAGAACTTCAGAGATGTATCTAAGATCTTATACCAGTTAGAGGTGATGCCATTCATTCTGTCGAATCTCATAAATTTGGAAGCCATGCTTTGAATGATTTGGTTTGAGACACAGGAATATCTCTTAGGAATGTAGGGGCAAAGAATAATCAATATCAGAGGCTTCAAATTCAAATAGTTTGTCAAAAAATGGTAGCTCCTATTTTCAATCTTCAACTGATTTTATAACTTTTGAATTCTTACCATTTCATAGCCGACTTCCCACGCCACACGAATGAAAAGACCCAAGCATTAATGGAAAAATTTCATTATGAAGTAAAACAACATTATTTGAATTAATTACTTTGCTCTTACGAACCGTTGAGAAATGTCTTTTCACTTTAGTAATCGTAACGGTAACTTTCCTGAGGTAGCAGAAAATTACATTTCCACTTCTCCTTTGGGTGGAGAAATGCTTTTGGAGTGCTCTCTATTCAAAAATCCGTCGAAAGAGAATTTTATCCTATTGAGATGCTAAAATGATATTTGTTTATTTCAATGGCTCTCTTCATGCCTTGGATCACTTATGAGATTGATTTCCCTTCAAAAATCCTTCATTTTAATGGTTTGGCAGAAAATGTACTCCGCGGGTCGAAACCCGCCTGTTGGAGTAGTGGAGAAGCTATTTTCTGCTTTTTTGCCAATAGGCTTAAATCTTGGATTTCCCCCCATTTAGTTATTCCTTTTGGTTTGCAGGGATGTATTCTAAATGCAATAGTCTTTCTAAGCCCAGATCATCCACTTTAAAACTGTACCGATTGCTGAGATATCATGGAATAGTCAACTACAAAAAATGCACCATGCTAGTGCTTTTCCACCAGTGGAGAAGCCCGAACCCAATTTTTCTCCAATGAAGTAATATAAGGTATTCAAGCTAAAAACTCCAAAATCATAGAAGATAAATGTTAGAAGTCTTTGAATTGTGATGTTTATCGCATTTGGGATCTTAAACCTACCCGATTAAGCATGAATTCAGATACAAATTCCCTTGGTTTGCAAGGAGAAGTGAAATTGGGAAAATCTGATAAAGTTCGCCTATCCTAAGGGGACAGTTTAGACTTAGACTCTAGAAAATCACAATACTTTCAAAACCAATACTATCAACTTAAACTTCCACTTTTGTCTAAAGGTATGTAGACCAAAAGTGGGGAAACACTTTTATGTTGGTCTTTTATCTCTACGAAGGTCTGGGAGTCAATATGCTATTTCAAAACTATGCACCATTGGAGACATTTTGTATTCATTTATTTTTATTTCATGAACTAGGTAGGTATCTAATTAGATGGTGGATTGGGGTATGGAAAATAAAATCACACCTTACCAGTAAATTTGAAGTCTATAATATAGACACATATACCTTTCTAGGCTAGATGTAGGTCTCTTGACCAAATACTTTGTTTTATCACTCCTTGAGAAATACATCTTTATTTTGTAGAAGCATGTATATCTAAAAAACATCTGTAGTAACCAACCTAACAATTCTCTCTAAAATAATATGGATGTAGTACATGGAGTTGAATATTCATTTGGGACACACGATTATCCTACAAATGGTGTTTTTGAGGTGGAACCTCATCAGTTCCCAGGTTTTACATTTCATAAATTAGTATATATTGGGTGTACAACTCTTAATCATTTTGAGATTAGAGAATTCATTGAGCAACATGCTGGAAACTAAAATGGAGATACATATCCCTTTAATCTAACATGTTTTTTTGCAGATAACATGTTTTTGATGACACATATTAACATATTTTCACGAAGGATTGACTTGGGTCTCTTTCCTAGGGGATACTCCACATGGATAGTAGAATATGTTTCCTCTTTGCATTTTGGGTATAACATTCCTAATCCTTTCTCTCTTTACTCTAGTTCACATCTCTTCTTGATATGCTCTCTAAAGTGAAGAAAAAATGTAACATGATAAATTGTACACCATGCAATTTGATGTCACATGAACCTTCCACTTTAGACAAATTAAAGACAAAATTCAAATTTTAGCTTGCAAACCTTCCTTTCTACCCATCATGCTTGGATTCCTAACCATTAGGTCCAAATTTATCTTGGATGCATATGCATTGTGAAGATGTTCATGTACCACAAAAATATCTATATTCCATGAAGACATTCACACACTACGCTAACATATCATGAATATATACAATTTAGTTAATCATTGAGATATTACACTTCTTGATTTTTGGTCATATAACTGATTGAATGTTTGAAGATGTTAAGTTGATGATCACAAAGACATAAGAAAGTTAATGCAAGACATTAAATTAGTTAATGTATTGTATTATCATTGATGTCAACTTGATATAATCTATATGGTCATGTACATATTGCTAAAAGAATTCAGAGAACCAATGAAAAGAAGGCTATGCTATCAGTAATGCATATAAGTCAAGTATTCACAAAGTGACTGTATACACCGATGGAGTGCACACCAACAGTCAGAGTAAATCAATGACAACAAAGTCACAGTGTTGCCTGACGAGCAAAGAATAGTGTAACCCGATGGACAAAATTATAGTGTTGCCCGATGGACAAAGATACCAAAGACAACTAAAGTCACACCGACAGAACTATCAGCTGTCACAGATGACTAATTGAAGTATTGACCGACAGAACAAAGAGTTCAAAAATGACAATATGCGTAGCTATTAAGAGCTAAAAATAAACTTAACTGATACTTATCATTATTTTAATCAACAAAATAAATCCGAAGATAAGTAAAGGATTTAAAGCTGCTTTCTCTAGTTGGAAAGATGATCTCTACGAGATTAAACTGGAGTTTTGATTTAAATCTAATTGGAAAGAATTGTGGATCATGCCAAGATCAAGAAAGCCAAGAAACAATGAAATCATGTCTATATAAGAGAAAATCTTTATCATTATGAATAAGGGGAGTGAAAAGAGAATAGATGCTGAAGAGATTCTGAAGGAGAAGAAAGTCTTCATTCAGACCTGATCAATCAAGCTGAGGAAAGAGATAAATTCTGCACACACTGATGAACAGTGATACAACATCACAGAGAAGAACAGTGTGGAGAAAAGGTATTGAATTGATAACATTGATCAGAAAGGTAATGCACTTACAATAGATCTAAAAATCTGCAATTCAAGTTGTATATGTGAACAGATCAATTTATTGTTTCAGTTTAACCACTAAAGCATCGAGTCTCTTAACTGAGCAGGACTTAAAAGTCTTTTCTAATTGAGATACATCCCAAGGAGTATCAAAAAGTTTGATCATAAAAATTAGCATTGGATATGACTGATACCTATTGACAGGCCAAGTGAGTGTTTGATCAAGGATGGTAGCATTAGATACCAGATACTGAGTGACAAAATATCTATTTAAATCCTCTAACAAGGTCACACCTAATAATGTGTTTTTAACCTTTAACAGGGTTGGCTCTTAACCGAGCTCACTTCAGAAGAGTGAAAATTTGGGGTACCGGTCCCAATGGTTTTTCCCTTAACAAGGTTTCCACATTAAAAATTCCATGTGTCATGTGTCTATGAGTCATTAATTTACTATTTTGCATTTCACATAAGTAAATCTGGATTGATTGGTATATACTAGTTATTTACTGTGTTTTGGTAAATAGAAAGACTGCTTATCAGTAAACATACAATAGAAGGTTTTACAAATAATTTTGACAAGTAGTAATTTGATATAAGTGTTTCAAGACATTCATCTTATAGGACATAAGATAACTAGAGGTATAATTTTGTGGTACTAAGTTTGAAGGGTTGATTTAAGGATTAATTTTTGAGGCCACTAATTCACCCCCCTCTTAGTTATTACTAAGAATTTGTATCAGAGCTTGTGTGCTTAGAAAGAGAGTTTAACAACTCAAGCTAAAGATCACAGGATGAACAGATGAGATGTGCCCAAGTTGAACAAAGAAAACTTTGTTTCATGGAAAATAAGGATAAGACTCCACTTATTAGGTATTGGAAATGATGTTACTCAATACTTAGATACTTAATATGTGTTTCCCAAAGGAGCACTCATAGTTGAAAAAATGAGGGAGAAGCATGAGCACAACTGCATGATAACAGAGCTTGCTTCCTCACTCTCCGATGCTGAATTTGAAGATGTCAAAGCATGCACAACTACAAAGAAGATGTGAGAAAAATTGAATCTTGTACATGGTGGTGATAAAAATGTTCTGAGAGCCGAGGCAGAAAGTCTTAGAGGAAAGTTTGATGATCTCAAAATGAAAGAAGGTGAAAACATCACACAGTAAAACACAAGAATCAAAGAGGTAGTCAATTCTATCTAAGGAGTTGGAGGTGTACTAGAAGAAGAGACAGTGGTAAGTAAAATTATAAGAACCTTATTTCCTACTTATGTTATTAGAGTATCTGCCATACAAGAAATGAGAGCAGTAGCAAATAACAATGTTACTCTAGATATTTTGATTGGAAGACTGATTTCATTTGAGATGAATAACTTTAATAATAGCATCTTACCAAACATAGAGTCTGCATTCAAATCTTCTTTGAGAATAAGTAAATCAAGTCATAAACACGCTATGAGAAAATATAGTGATAGTGAAAGTGAAGAAGAAGATCTTGATGAATTTGAAGCACTTATGGCTAGGAGAATGCAGAGAGGCAAATGTAAATAAAAAGTTAAATTACCACTTGCATGTTTTAATTATAAAGAGATTGGAAACTTTGATACAAGATGTCCTAACAGAAGAAAAGATGATAGAAGTAATGATAGGTCATTTGAAAATAAGTTTGATAGAGGTGATTACAGAAGAAACTGACAATCAAAAAGAAGAGATACATGAGAATACAAGGACAAAAGAAAGAAGGCGAGTTACCTAGATAAATGCAAAGATGAAGATACTGACAGTGAATCTGATGAAGACATCAAGATGGTGTTTGTGGCAGTAAAAGATGATTCAGATGAAGATGAAGAAAGGTATGTAGAAATTGCACTCATATCTAAAGTTAGTAAAAATGATGTATGGATCATAGGTAGTGGCTGTACTCACCATATGACCAGTGACAAATAAAATTTTGAGACTTTTGAATACTATAATGGTGGTTCAGTAAGAATGGGTAATGACACACCTTGTCAAGTTGAATGTAAAGGAATTATAATATTGAATAACCTGATAAAATGTGAAAATTCTTATTGGGTAAAAGGATTGAATTATAATCTATTGAGTGTTTCTTAGCTGAATAATTCAGGTCACAGAGTAGCATTTGAAAATAAGAAGGCAAAGATCTTCAATAAATTAGGAAGTCTGATTGGTACTGGTGAGTAGACAAAAGGTAACTTATTCTATCTGAATGATATTGAAACCACTTGTTTAATGGCTAGAAACGAAGACATATAGTTGTGGCACAAAAGATTGTGTCATGTAAACTTTAACAACGTGATAAAGATAAGCAAAAAGAGAAATGTAAGAGGCTTACCGACGATGACCAAGCCTAACAATATCAAGTGCAAAAATTGTCAAAAAGGTAAGATGATAAAGTCTAGTTTCAAAATAAAAACCCATACATCTGATGCCATTCTATAATTAGTCCATACTGATCTATGTGGACCCATGAGGACAAAGAGTTACTATGGTGATAGATATTTTATTCTCTTTGTTGATGATTACTCTAGAATGATGACAGTTATGTTTCTAAAATATAAGAAGCATTCAAGATGTTTAAATGGTACAAAGAAATGGTAGAGAAACAAAGTGGTAAAGAATTAAAATGCTTAAGATCAGATAGAGGAGGAGAATTTATTTCAGATGAATTCACTAACTTTTGTAATCAGTGTGGAATCAAAAGACAGGTCTCTACACTGAGAACACCACAACAAAATAGAATTGCTGAAAGAAGGAACATATCCATTGTTGATTGTGCAAGGACACTAATGATAGAGAAAGGAATCACCCAAATCTTCTAGAGGGAAGCTATCAGTACTGCTGTTTACACATTAAACAGAGTGCGATTGAAGAAAGACACCAAGAAGACACCCTATGAGCTATGGTATGGTTACACACCCAATGTAAGTTACTTCAAGATCTTTGGTAGTCAATGTTATATATTAAAAGATGATAGAAATGGAAAGATTGATGCCAAAAGTGATGAAGGAATCTTTCTAGGGTATTCCACCAAAAGCAAGGCTTATAAATGTCTCAATAAAGCCTCTAACAAAATTGTTGAAAGTGCAAATGTAAAGATAGATGAATTTGCAGAGAAGAATGAAAAGGAAAACAAAAAAGAACCAGAGGACTACAACAGGTTTGTTTACAATGAAGAACCTAACACTCTACTCGAGAAATAATGTATAGCTCCCGAGCAATAGATTATTGCACCCGAGCATCAGGCTGCAAATACCAAAAATTAGGATATTGCTCAAGATGATGTACCAAGCGATGGAGATCATGAATGAAGGAAGAAATGATGATCAAGATGATAGAGAAAGAATTGAACCTGTACTTGCCAGATATGTCAGAAGGAACCATCCACAAAACTAGATCATAGGAGACAAGAAGGCTGGTATGAGAACCAGAAGTAAGTCTCTAAACACAAGATGTCTAATTTATGATTTTGAGCCAAAATCTATCAATGTTGTACTTGATAATGATGAATGGATTAGTTCTATGAATGAGGAAATTGAGTAGATTGAGAAAAACAAGATATGGACACTTGTACCAAGACCAGATGACAAGAATGTCATCGATACAGAATGGATATTTAGGAATAAACTAAATGAGAATGGAGAAGTCACTAGAAACAAAGAAAGACTAGTATGCAAGGGGTATACACAAGAAGAAGGGATTGACTATGGAGAAACCTTTGCACCCATTGCTAGGCTAGAAGGAGTGAGAATATTACTTTCTTATGCTGCATATAAAGGATTCAAGGTATACCAAATGGATGTCAAGTCTGGATTCCTAAATGAAATACTTGAGGAAGAGGTATACATTGAGCAACCATAAGGGTTTGTTGATCTAGACAAGAGGAACATGGTATGTAGATTACAGAAAGCCTTGTATGGATTAAAATAAGTACCCTGAGCCTGGTATGAAAGAATTCATTCCTATCTCATAAGTATTGGATTTGTAAGAACTAGTGAAAACAGTAATATTTATTTGAAGGAAGATACTGATGCTAACATTTTGATTGCTGAAATATTTGTTGATGAAATCATATTTGGAGGAAATGATATGCTATGCAAATCATTTTCAAATGAAATGAGAAAAGAGTTTGAGATGTCTATGTTTGGAGAGATCAAGTTATTTCTTGGTCTACAGATCATGCAACAAGATGAAGGTATTTTCATTACACAATCCAAATACATCAAGGAAGTGCTAAAAATATTCAAGATGGAAGATTCTAAGCCAGTTGGAACATTGATTGCAACTAGATGTAAGCTGACAAAGAAGGACAAGTCACCTGAGGTAAATCAGACTTTGTACAGATCAATGATTGGAAAAATTATGTATGTTGTATATACTAGACCAGATATTGCACATGCAGTAGGAATAGTTGCAAGATTTTCTGCTAATCCAAGGGAATCACATATGACTGCTGTGAAACCAATACTAAGCTATCTGAAGAATATCGAGAAATATGGCTTATGGTATAGAAGAGAAGGCAAATTTGAACTTCAGGTCTTTACCAAAGATGATAGGGCTGGAAATATTGATGACCGAAAGAGCACAACTGGAGGAGCATTCATTATGGGTGACAAACTTGTCACATGGATCAGCAAGAAGCAAGGATGCATCTCTCAGTCTACTGTAGTAGAAGAGTATGTTGATGCTGCTGCAAACTGCACAAATATTGCCTGGATCAAATAGTTACTGGAAGGTATGTATATGAAAATTCTTGAACCAGTTTTTATCTATTGTGATAATACCAGTACAATAAACATTTCCAAGAATCCTTTCATGCATGCTAAGACAAAGCATATTACTATCAAATATCATTATTTGAGAGAACAAGTTCAAGAAAAGGAGGTGATACTTGAGTATGTGCAATCAAAGGAATAATTAGTTGATATCTTCACCAAGCTACTGCCCAAGGATGCATTCGAGTACTTGAGAAAAATACTAGGGGCCATACCCTTGTCTACTGGTTAGTAAGATGACTAGAAGGTTGCATCAACCTACATATTATCAGAATATCATTCATGTTGATGTAAGAAAAGAGATGGACTTCAAAGATACATCTATACACAACAAGGTATTTATCTACTCCATGCACCAGAGTTATTGTATTGCTGATGAATTGGGAAATTTAAGGAGTATATTATGGATAGAAAGGATTGTTTCACACTATTGTCAAATATTTTGGCATTGCTGTCAAAGGGAGAGATTATATCCATTACATTATCCAAAGGGAGAGATGTAACAAGAAAGGGAGAGTACATACAAAGGGAGAGAATTGATGACAAAAGACATCAAAAGAAAAGAACAGTTAAAGGGAGAGAGTTTGACACAGGAAAAGAACACATCACATCAGAAGAAGAAGAATTCTACATCTATCTAGTGAAGGGATTGAAGACAGAGAGAAATCTGCAAGAATCAAATCTAAGCTATATGAGCTTACCGAGGACCAGATATTTGTATCAATCATAGTACATAAGATTGGTAGTTTGATAAACTTCAACTGTTATATTTCATATTGTATTACTAATAATAAAGTGTGTTGCCATCAATTCCAAAGGGAGAGATTGATGAACTATAACTGATTGAATGTTTGAAGATGTTAAGTTGATGATCACAGAGACATAAGAAAGTTAATGCAAGACATTAAATAAGTTAATGTATTGTATTTTCATTGATGTCAACTTGATATAATTTGTATGGTCCTGTACATATTGCTAAAAGACTTTAGAGAACCAATGAATCAAAGGATATGCTATCAGTAATGCATATAAGTCAAGTATTCACAAAGTGACTATATACACCGACGGAGTGCACATTGACGGTCAGAGTAAATCAATGAGAGCAAAGTCATAGTGTTGTCCGATGAGAAAAGCATAGTGTAACCCAACGAATAGAATTATAGTGTTTCCCAACAGATGGGGATCCCAAAGACAACTGAAGTCACATCGATGGAACAGTCAGCTGTCATTGACAACTAACTAAATTTTTGACCGACATATTAGAGAGTTCAAAAATGAAAAAATGCTTTGCTATCGAGAGCTAAAAATAGAATTAACTGATACTTATCATTTTTTTAATCGACAAAATAAAGCCAGAGATAAGTAAAGGATTTAAAGCTACTTTGTCCATTTGGCAAGATGATCTCTACGAGATTAAACTATAATTTTTCTTTAAATCTAATTAGCAAGAATTATGGATCACGCCAAGATCAAGAAAGCCAAGAAATGGTGAAATCATGTCTATATAAGAGACAAGAATATTGATTATGAATAAGGGGAGTGACAAGAGAATATATGCTGAAGAGATTCTGAAGGAGAAGAAATTATTCATTTAGACCTGATCAATCAAGCTGAGGAAAGAGATAAATTCTGCAGACAATGACGAATAGTGATACAACATTACAGAGAAGAATAGTGTGGAGCAAAGGTATTGAATTGATAACATTGATCAGAAAGGTAATGCACTTAACATAGATCTAAAAATCTACAATTCAAGTTGTATATGTGAACAGATCAATTTATTGTTTCAATTTAACCACTGAAACATCAAGTCTCTTAACCAAGCAGGACTTAAAAGTCTTTTCTAATTGAGATACATCCCAAGGAGTATCAAAAAATTTGATCATACAAAGTAGCATTGGATATGCCCGATACCTATTGATAGGCCAAGTGAGTGTTTGATCAAGGATGGTAGCATTAGATGCTAGATACTAAGTGACAAACTATCTATTTAAATACTCTAACAAGGTCACACCTAACAGTGTGTTTGTAAACTTTAACAGGGTTGGCTCTTAACCGAGCTCACTTCAAAAGAGTGAGAATTTGGGGTACCAGTCCCAGTGGGGTTTTCCCTTAAGAGGGTTTCCACGTTAAAAATCCATGTGTCATGTGTCTATGAGTCATTACTTTACTATTTTGCATTTCACATAAGTAAATCTAGATTGATCAGTATACACTAGTTATTTACTATGTTTCGGTAAATAGAAAGACTTCTTATCGGTAAACATACGGTAGAAGGTTTTAAAAAGCATTCCGAGAAGTAGTAATTTGATATAAGTATTTCAAGGCATTCATCTTATAGGACATAGGATAACTAGAGGTATAGTTTTGTGGTACTAAGTTTGAAGGGTTGATTTAAGGATTAATTTTTTGAGGCCACTGATTCACCCCCTCTCTCAGTTATTACTAACAATAACACCTTTTTGGAATTGAATTGACATCATGATGACTGCCAGTCCCTTACACATTGCTAATTTGGCCCCAATTTTCTCTCTATGTAATCACTCTCACATTTTGAAGCTCTCTTGCATTATCTACACCATCTTGCACAACTTACAAAACCTTTAATGTTTCATTCTATTATTAACTTGCATTATCATCTAGTAGAGTTGTACACTTCTTGGAGGTCATTGTCATTCCTCACTCAAGAAAGATACACTACTTTTGGTCTTGAAGGGAGGGTAGATTTTCAAGTTGTTTATTTTGATTTATTGTCTTTGAACTGATATATCAATCATTTTATCATTGTTGTTGGCATAAATTCATATTTTTATCACAATCTTGTCTTTTGATTGTTTGTGGAGGTATAAATACCAAAGTGGGGATTTGACCATTATAAAATTCTAAACATAGCCGCCTCCAACATTTTTCTCTTTGTGTTATGTGTGTAGGTTCTATTGGAGGAGAGTATTTCTTGAGTTGGAAGCATCATTTCGTCAACCCTTTCAAGTATTCCTTTTCTTCCTCTTGGTAAATTTCTACTATGTATCTCAAATTTTGATATTTTCATCTTGTTTATTCTATAGGATACTGTACATGTTGTTTTGCACTTCTTGGTATGACTATTATTTATTTAAAACATAATTCTTGTGTGTCATGCTGTCATTCGCAACCTACACATGCATCCTTGACAAAGAGTTCACAGAGTTATGTAGAAGGTCTTTATAACTTACATTTGATTAGTTAAATACACCTTTTCCCATTTTAATGAGCACACTCGAAGGCCATAGTACCCCAAAATTTTGATTCGAGTTAAGAGTTGGAGCTCAAAGGGGTTGACAGAGCAAAGATGCATTGACACTATTTTAGCAGACAATTTTATCTTGGCTACAATCCTCCTAAGCTATGCCCAAATGGAGTGCTTAGAAGAGGGTATGGAAATACATTAAAGCATTATCAAAGGAGGTTATTTTGGCTTATATTGTCATGAATTCCCTTATAGACATGTATGAACAATGTCAAAGTACAAACAAGGCATGCTATTTGTTTGATAAAATGCACATTGCAAATGTTGTATCATGGATCACCATAATTACAAGATTGTGAAAAAATAATATATGCTATTGATGAGGCCTAAATGCAATTGGTGGTGTAAAACCCATCTTAGAAAACTTTACAAGTGTTTTTTGAGCTTGTGCGAAAGAGGGATAGTTGAAGCACAACGAGGAGGTCCATCTAAGAATAGTGGAAAGGGATGTTGTTTTAGTGCTATGTTAGTAACTAACCTAATAGAAATGTATGCAAGATGTGGGATAATATAAAAAGAATGCCAAGTGTTTGACAAAATGGCTCACCGAGATGCATTCTCATGGAATGCAATGATATATGGATATGCCCAGGATGATAGTCTTATAAAAGTTTTCAAATAAAGGTCGAGGAAAAATGTGGTTTCATGGACTGCACTTATTCTAGGTTATGCTCAAGATGGGTTTATTGAAAAGGCCTCAGATGTGTTTTTTGAAATGCAATTGGAATGGGTACAACCTAACTTAGTAACCTTCACCAACATTCTCCTAGCTTGGAGCTTTGCAACAGGGGATGCTAATGCATCAAAAAATAGTTGAAAGTAAGTTTTCATATGAAATTATAGTCATAAATTTTCCTTATAGACATGTACGCAAAATGTGCAAGCATAAAAAGGCACACAAATTGCTTGATAAAATTGTTGATAAAAGGGAAAAAATAAATTGATGCACAACTAATGATAATTATTGTGGGCATACGATCTCACCTATCATAAGCTCAAGGAACATGGATCTGAGCCCTCCGTTGCCTCTTCTTTGACGGGTAAAAATACTCTTTAGTGTGTAACATAATGAATTGAAATATAATTTTTTTTTAAATTTATGCCTGTGATCATCAGAATTAAGAAGACCATAGGCATTGAATTTGTTGTCTTCGTAATTCTGACGAACACAGGCATGGATTAAAAAAATCAAAATTTTCCTTCTATAATCTGACCAAGCAAAATAAATATAATGCTTCATCAGAAATTTCAATCAAAAATTGAGCTGAAATGTATTAGTGCTCCATTATGGGGTCCTTTTTTGCTTCTAATTTGGCTTCCAATTTTTCTTCTTGTGTTGCTTCCAAGTTTACTTCTGGTTTTTCTTCCAAGTTTGCTTCTGATTTTTCTTCTATTTTTAATTCTAATTTTGCTTCCAATTTTTCTTCTTATTTTGCTGCTGATACAACATCGCTTGTTGCATCTATATTTTCTTCCATTTTTGTGTCTTTTATTTATTCTAATATGAATTCTATTATTGCATAGTTTTTGCTTCTAAATTTGCTTCTATTATTACTTCTTTGTTTTCTACCTGAATTGCTTCCTAGATAACACCAAGTTTGCTTTAAATATTGCTTCTGGTTTGCTTCTAGTTTGGCTTCCATTGTTACTTCCTTTTTTGCTTCTAAAAATGCTTCTCATTTTTCTTCCATTTATTAATTTAATATGTTTTAATTTAATTTAATTATTTAAATATATCATGCCTCTTAAATAAATTATATGATTATAGAGTGATTCATATTACATTTGAAATATTTTATAGGATACAATTTATAAAGATTTTTTAGGGAAATGAAAATCCATACAAATTAACAACAAGGTACACGTTTGGTTTTTGATTAAGTGTTATTACTGAAAGTAAATGCTAATAAAAAACAAAAAATCATTTTTTATGCAAATATTTTACAACAAAAAACTATACAATTATTTGCATCAAAACTTGTTTCTTTTATTCATAAATAGTAAGGTACAAATCCCACACAAGATGTGAGAGTAACTAGAAATATACATTATAAAAGTAAAAAATGTATAAGAGAGTGAAGCATAAATAAAGATATGGGACCCATTATTTCCTAGAATGACAAATCCCACGATTGATTAGCGTCCTCAACTTCATCCTTAGCTCTAGTTATCTCACCATCCAGAGTAACCTGTAGGGAGAGAGAAAGGGTACAAGTATCATGATCATCATTGAATATTCTAAGTTGGTATCATAAACATTATAACATGTGGGTGAAATGGGCTCCCACAAGGGTAGAGCTCAACATGCTATTAAATTAAAAGGAATAGAACAATAATAGATAGTTGTAGCATATACAAAACAAAGATCATGCTACAGGATGAGTGTGATGCTATAGGAAGACAACTTAAAACTTCAGGAACATATATGGAGTCAAAAGGATATTAGATAAAGTGACCATCAATGCCAATATCAATTTCAATGTTGTTATAAAGGTTAAATGAAAAGTAATGACAAATCAAGATATAATGCATCATTCAAAAGCAAGGTACATGATTGTCATAACAGAAATTTCAACTTCAACATTCCTAGGTATTTAATCAACAATATAAATATTCCCCTATCAGAGAGCTATTTTTAATAGTATAAAAATATTTCCATGTGGTTGACGTTAATACATGTATCTTTAGTAAACACAAATATCATGGCCAATAGAGTTATTTATCCAATGAAGTAATGACAAAGCAGGGGGTGTACAATCTATGGAAGGACAAAACAATGGTGCATGGATATTTATAAAACAATAACAACATACATATGATACATAGAAATATTTTTGGAGAATGCAAGCACAGTCACATTGATTCGATCTTATTTCAAAATTTGTGAGCTGGGTTTTTCTAAAATTTTCATAGAAATTAGAAATCTCTAAAACAAAGAAACTCGATAAATTTCCTGAAAACCTAGTTTGCAGCTGTGAGGAATATTCACCAGTACAAACCTAATCACTATCTACAACAAGTTATATATCAAAGTAAAAAATACAATGAAAAAATGAAATTAAGAAAATAAATCAACAAATGTAAAGGGTGATAGTGTTGTTGTATCATGTGAATGCAAATATAATAGTCCTAGAAATGATCAAAACATGTAATGATAAACAATGGGATGATCAAACATTTTTTTCCTCTTTTTCAAATGTCATATCGATATAAAAGGTATAGAACAAGCAATAAAAATCCTTATCAAGAACTAAATGAACATCATGAGCCATGACTTACAGAGGGTTTTCAACATAGAAGGCTACAACATGTATGTATAGAGTTCCATCAAAAGAAGCTACATGATAACCTAAGTAAACACAAAGTGGAAATATATAGAAGGATGTTTTTATTATTTTTTACATGAGATACAGGTGCTTCAAGTATTTCTTACAAGAAAACCCTCAAGCTCAACTATGGAGCCAATGAATAGCCTAAACCTTTCTGATTTATAAGATATCAAATAAAAGCCATGGATATTAAATACCAAATACATAGAGAAATAAATATAATTTTCCTTATTTTTTTAGAGACAAAGCTTGGGTACTTGTAGTGCCACGGTCTAAAGCTATAAGAAAATATTTATGGAATCACAGAGAAACACCTTCCAAGAACTAGCAAACCCTACTCCATCCTTGGCGATGCTCAACACAGTAAAATCTAAAATAAAAAATAAGGAAAGGTTGTACAATTTTAGGGCTTTTACCCTAATGTGGTCAACTTTTGAAAGGTCTTTTTGCCTTTAATGTTGAAAAAATATATCCTTTTCACTAAGTGCCTAGTGGGTTTTTGATGTAGTCAAGGATGGAGGATCCAATGAAGGATTGTCCAAACTTTTAGAAAATAACCACAACAGTGGAAACAACCAGATACACAGAAATATAATCCACATTGAGCTCATATATAGTCTCAAAATATCAATTATATTCAAAATGCTGGGATGTAAGGCCTTCCTAATTACAGCCAATTAAAAAGGTAGATTTAAGACCTAATACAGGCCTTCTGCAACACATACATTCATGATTCATATTCTTAGATCCAACACTTGATCTATACTCCTAAATTTGACCTCAATCTCATGCCCTAAGCTAAGAACAAGATACAACTTAAATACAAAAAGGAAACCAATAGGTCAGCCTACAAAAAAAATCATTGGAGAGAACCCTGACCCATATTTAGGTCCACACAATCCCCAATGGGAGATCCACCATAAATTTCACAATCAAAATTAAATGCAAAAGTCAGCCACCACCTCCAACTTTCAAATAAACAACTCGGGTAGAGGATGACTGAGAAACAGAGTAACTCGTGCCAAGCATCACCGAGAAACATAAGATAAACCAAAGCATCAGAAAATGAACCCAAAACAAGCATGCTCGAGTGACAAAACCTGAGAAACAGAGAAACAAAGTGTTTCAAAGAATAATAGAAAACATATATATTTTTTTGGTTGAGCAGGATTGCCAAGGATCCTAGGATGCTCCTACATCAGACACCCCAGGTAAAGAAGATGTTTCCATAAAGGAATCATGAATATATTAAGGGAATCAGAACATGTATTCCATACTTGTTCTTAACCCATATCTCCTCTTGCTCTATATTCCATGTTGTCTTGACTTGGTCCATTGTCTCATTTGACAAATTCATTGGTCCTACACTTTCCTCATATCTTCTATCTATAACTGACAATAGTTGACATCAATCATCCTTGGTACCTTTGATACTAACAATATTTTTCTGAACCATCTTCTCATCTGATTGACTGATCAAATTATTATCAATATCCCTCTGTGTTACTAGTGTCAACATCTGCTGCACTATCCCAACCAAAAATGTCATCTATTTCTTAATCCTTGTAAGTTCCTTAGAGGTTTCATTCTCTCCTCTCTTCATATCCTCCTTCATTTTACCCATAGGCTGATCAATTCTCTTTTCCTCATGTTTGTAACTGTTATCCGGGCAACATCTGATAACTCCACATCCCTTAGTCCCTGCTTCCAAAAAAGGTAGAAGTTTATGCTTGGATTCACCCCGCCTCACAACATAAGTATTTGCACAACCATCAAACATAAAATGTCTATCATACTGGGGTAAGGTCTACTGAACAACAGGTGACAAGCATCCATAGGAAACACATCACATAATATATCATCATAATAAGATCCAATCTTAAAATTAACAAGGCATTGTTCCTCAACCCTAACCTTAGACACATCTTGTATCCAACGAATCTGATAAGGATTAGGATATTTTATTCTTCCCAAATTCAACTTACTAACCATTTATTCTGAAACAAAGTTATCAGAACTACCACCATTAATTATGAAATTACATACCTTATCCTTGCATTTACATCTGGTTCTGAATAGATTCCTACTCTGCACTAGTTCATTAATACATATAGCCAACCTTCTAGTGATCATAACTTCTCCTTCTTCTATAGCATTAACTAAATTTTCCTTGGTTGTCAGGGTGAACTTCTTTTGAGGACATGAACAGGCCCTATGTCCCTTCTCACCAAACTGAAAACAAGTACCAATGAAATCACTTCTTCCTCTCCTTCCATACCCACGATTGTAATCATTAGTAGTTTGACTACTGCTAGATCCTACCTCGGTATGCTTAGGATTTTACACCATCTTATTCTCAAAAATTGTATCATCAGTCTTACCACATCAGTTTCTGTTATTCTATCTGCTTTCAAACTTCTGGCTCAGGTTCTCCTCAATCTTCAATGCCATATGATAAGCATCTCCTATGGTTTGCATCTGAACAATAAGTAACTCTTCTTGAATACTAGGTCTCAAGCCATAGATATACCTGACAAATTTGTCCTTGTCATCTTCTGAGTGTCCAAACCTAATCATAATCTTATAAAACTCCTCGGTATACTCTTGCACTAACTTGTTTGTCTTCCTTAAACCTTGCATCTTTTTAAACATCTCCAATTCATAAGCTACTGGAATGAATTGATTTTTCAACTTTTCAACCATTCTGTTCCATCTGATGATCTTATCTTTACCTCTCTAATTTCTTTCCAATTGAACTTCTCTCCACCATATGTTTGCATAACCTTTCAGTTTTGTCTTTTCAAACTAAACTCTATCAGGATCTTCTACTTCCTCATACTCAAAGTATTCATCCATCTCATTAATCCAATCAATCAACTCTTCTGGCCTAAGGCTTCTAGCAAATGTAGAAACTTCAATCTTAGTTCTTTTCCCAATTGTAGACATAACTCTCCAAAATCTAGCCTCATCAGGATCTCTAATATCTTCTATAGCTTCTTCAAAATGATCTTCTTCTTCAGATTCTTCATCATTACTTCAATTTTCTCTAGGTGCATTCTTTCTTTGCAACTCCTCTCACAGATCTTTCACCTGCTTCTACAAAACTCAAAAATCTTCAAGATTAAATTCCTCCTTGGGTTCTTCCTCTGTGATCTCATGAATTTTCTTTGGAGACATCTTTTCTCCACAAATCTCCAGTAATTGGAAACCTAACCCCTTCTCCAACAATCTCACTACTCTGATACCACCTGATGCAATCAAGGATGGATGATCCAATGAAGGATTCTCCAAACTTGCAACAAATAACCACAGCAATGGAAACAACCAGATACACAAAAATATAATCTACATTCAGCTCATATATCATCTCAAAATATCAATTACATTCAACATGTCAAGTTGTAAGGCCTTCTCGATTACAACCAATTACAAAGATAGATTTAAGACCTAATGCAGGCCTTTTGCAACATGTTGGTTGTATTCCTAGTTTTTGTTGGTTTGCCCTAAAATTTTGTTGTCATCATGTCAAATTCTATCCAAAATTAGAAAATCTGTCCCAATTTGAAGTATCCCTATGGGAATTTTGTGTTCTTAGGTCAAGTTCCACATAAATAGTGAAAAAACCCAAAACCCTGAGATATTTTCTAAGTGAAAATGCAAAAAAGCCCTAAAATGTCAATCAAGTTTCTATTTTTGCATTCCCTTTTTTAGAAACATAAGTTATAAAGGTCATGTGCCTTTTTCAATGGTCACCTAGTCGCTTAATCCTCAAAGCATATTCCATTTTTCATGAGACTTGGCGATTAACTGTTGTCGGGATGTCTCAAGAGGAAAAGGAATATTCTTTGTAAGTTATGAGACTTAGCGATTACTTCAGTCACGGGGTCTCCAGATCAGAACATAGTTAGTGACAAGTTAAATGCTTCTGTCACCAGGTCTCTAGTTAAAAATTTAGTTAAGTAAAAGTTTCTGAGACTTGGTGACAAACTGCAAGTTGATTAAAATATATGGTAGTCAGGTAGTCGCTGGTTAAAAATGGTAAGTCAACATTTCTTCAGTGATTTAGAGACAAATAGTTAGGAAGAGACACGTGTCCACAGTGAATAGAACAAAGTGTATCAGTTGTGTGGTCTCCCAAAAGGAAAATGTCATTTGGCAATTAAGAGACTAAAGGGTGTAAAGCTATGTATTTTAGTATTGTCGCATTGTCTCCAAATGATTTAAGGTTTTCAAAATATACTCAGTGACTTAGCAGAACCGTCAGATGTAGAATGAGAAAAGATCAATGGTAGTCACTGAGTCTCTATCGAATTTGCATAAGAGTAAAATGTTCTCTCAACAATGAGATTAGCTTTTGTCACATAATCTTTGAAATAAAATTAAAAGATAAGGTTTCTTGGGCTATGTCGCGAAGTCTCCAAAGGAAATATTAAAGAGAAGTTTTTATCAGCGATTGAGTGACTAAGGTTAGTTGCAAGGTCTCATAAAGTGAAATAAACATTCAGAGACTTAGCGATAAGAGTTTAAAAGATAAAAAGTAATTGTGGTCACGGGGTCTTCGAATAAACTCTGAGTTTGGCATTTGATCTAGTGACTTGGATTAATTTGGTCACGTGACCACCAGAAGTTAATCATGGTTAAGGTAAGTGAAGAAAGTCATATAGTCACTAGATCTCCAGAAGAATTGAGAGTTAAGAGATTTGATCAGCGACAAAAAGATAATGCATAGTCGCGTGGTCACCAAATATGGAAAGTGATAAAAGGCGGCAGTTGCTGACATGACAACATAGAGATTCATCGTCCAATGAGAATCTAGGAGATTAATTACTATGTGAAAAGGTAGCTAAGATGTTTGGTGAAGAACCAATCATATGAAGACATGTCATTTTGATCAAATTTTATAAGGGTTTTTCTAAAAATGCTCTCATATGATTTTGATTTCCTGTCACATTCATGAGCTATAGCTAGGATTTCAATTAATACCACAGCCTGTTAACTTGAAGGTGAAATTGATTATCTCTTCAATGATGAGTTGAATACTTTGAAAAGTTACCATAAAGAGATGATCGCAGGTTCATTTTCATTCATCATACATCCAGAATTTCAGAGTGAAGAAATTACTACGTTTTCTTTGTCCATAAAGCAAGAATTAATCAATTTTAGGGTGATTTTCCAGTTTTCAAGGTTCTTGAATTGTCTTCAGTACACAGATAAGAGTAAGGATTCTTGAGAGAAGATTTGTCTTAATATCGGTGAAAGAGAAGTGGAAACAAAACAAGATGAGTAAAGCAGTCAGTGTGACTTCTACCAGTGGGAAGAGTGATGAAGTAGATGATGATGCCAAGGGAAAAAGGAATTTCTCTGATGAATTTTTGAAGCTATTGCCGGGGTCTACACAGAACAAGAGGGAAAATGCCAACTTATTGGCAGATGAATACTTGTGAAATCAGAGATGCCTGTACACCAGGTTCCACAGGTTTTTCTCTATATAACTATTTTTATAATAATTCTGATAAGGCCACCCCAATATCAAACCCTTGGACTAGTGGTTTGGCTAGGTTGATTGTCCCTGGTGTCTATGTAGATGTAGACTTGTTTCTAGGTCTTGCAAAATATTACAACTCTTTGTCTAGGAGAATTAAAAAGAATGATGGTACTGCATTGTTGATTCTAAATAGGAATTCATTTATGCAAGCTTTTGGTTTACATAGTACCATGTCTACTAAGATTAATATTACTAGACAGGAGGAAAGGTATAGGTTGCAGCCCGGGGTTGCTAGAAACTAATTGCAAAAACATATTCTTAAGGAAGTTAGAAACCATATTACCCCCATACCAGGAACTACACCCTACTATTTTAAAGATTTACATTTCTATATCAAGTACATTTCTTATGCTTTGTGTAGAGTGTTGGGTATAGATGGAGGAGCTAAGAAGATAAATTCTTGAATTTTAATGATGGTGTTAGATTTGCAAGATGTGCATTCTAGTACTAGTTATGACTATATACAGTATATCATTGATAAAATGCATGAGGGGTTTGTAGCTATGCAGAAGAAGGGTAAAGATCCTAAGGAAAAGGATCCTAGGTTTTTACATTATTCTATCCTGATGCATTTTCTATTGCATTTCAATTATGGTATTATGAATGTAAACAACTTAAACCCTCAGAGGATTTTTCAAGGCTGGCCCAATTCTATTCAATTTTGGATTAGGATATGGAATTATACATCCAAGGATTGTGAGTTCTATGGATTTGAGAACTAGATTGTATATCCCTTGATGTAGATTATGGGTATTAGTAAGACTAGACTCCCAGTGAAGGTTCTGCAGTTGTTGAGACCCTGTGAGTATGTTGATAAATGGGAGGGTGAACACAATTGGGGAGACTTCTTTTTAGAAGAGAATTTTACTATGATTAGGGTATATGGATGCACACATCCTCCTCATGTCCTGCCATATCATGTGCCATCAAGAGTTTCATCTATGGAATTCATTTGGCAGCTATTGTTGATAGATAATGAGCACTTTGCACCACACAGGAAGGGAACATTGACCCCTAGGCAATTCAAGATTTTTCAGTTTACAATTGGTAAGGGTGCTATTGATTTAGTGAGCACATGGTTGGAAAGCTGCAATATGGGAGAAACATTATATAGATACATTGATCCAAAAGGATTTATTGTAGGAGCTAAGATACTCCTAACTCCTACCATACCGAACACATATGTACATGGTCTTTGTGTGGAGGAGGATGCTACTAGAAATATCCTTGATGAGGATGAAGTGAGAACTAGGAGAGAGAGAATTCAGGAGCTACTAAATTTAGAGAAGCAAATAAAAAGAAATGGATTATCATTTGGAGGTTTTTACCCTAACCTGCCATATTTTGATAAAATCAAAGCTATGATTGATAACTTTTACACACTCTATGAGCAATTAGATAGAGTTCTAGATGTGAAAAAGGGGAGAAAAGAATCTGAATATTCAAAATTTGAGTATGAGAGTGAGAGTGATGGAGAATATGCCCATCCACCTCAAATAGATCAACCCCAATAGAATGTTGTAGAGGTAACTCAGATATAGGGAGAAAAGGGGCATATCATAGACTTGATAGAGGTTTCCCAACCAGATGATATAGAGGAGCCTGCCACCAAGAAGCAAAAGGTTGACCCTAGTCAAACTTCTTATACAAGAAAGAAGAAAAAGGGAGATAGGATAAGTGCTCTTATTCCTGGCAATAGATTGTATGATCACAATTTGAGAAAATAAATTAGAAAAGGAAAGAGATAAAAACAAGAAGTAGAGGAGAGCATAGAATTGCCTCTTAGGGCATGTATTGATGAAAGGCTACTTCACCAACAATAGTTTTTGAGTGATGAAAATTTTATAAAAAATGATGAGTTTAAAGATTTCTTAAGGTGGCATAAGAAGGAGAAAATTAGAGAACAAATGAAATCAGATGGTGAAGAGGCAGTGACAAATGAGGCTCTTCTAGCTCTACAAACCTATGATCTTGACAGTGAAGATGTTTCTCCTGATGAGGCTAGAAATATGGTTTTGAACAGTGGAATTTTTCTTGTTGAGGGCTGGGATTTAGCCTCAGCATTCATAATAGATCAAATTAGGAAACAACCAGATCTTAAGATGGAAAGTGAGATCCAGATGGGTGACATGATCAAAGGGTTTGGATACAGTCCAAAATCACAAGCATTTTCCATGTGGAATTTGTGTCCAAACCAAAAGCCTCAACTTGTAAATATTCAGGAGAGCATGGTTGGAAATCAAATGATGTGGACAGTACAGAATACTAGAGATCTTGATATTTCCCAAATCATGACACATTGGGCACACTTAAATAAGGATAAGACAAAGAAGTTGTCTGAAAAGTGTGGTATTTTAATTGAGGAGGCTAGTGCCTTAGCAAAGGATAGGGAATTATGTCATATTAAGATACATCAACAAGATAAGGTAATTGCTGAGATGACAAGGCACTTACAAGAGAAACCCGAAGTGGTATATGTGCCCTCAATGCAGCCTTTGTAGATAGAGGAGAAAGATGAAGCAAAGGAAGTGGTTGAAATAGAGGATGTGGCCAAAAAGAATAATGAGGTGGCCTTAAATGCATTAAGGAGCATTCCTTAGCATAGGATAGATATACTAAAAGATAAAATAGATATATCCTGAATGATTATAAAAAATTACCCATCTTACATGCTAAAGTAACAGGGTATATTTCTATTTTGAACCCTTACTTTGTCACATGGTCTCCTAAGGTACATTTATTTGAGAAACTTGCCTCTTTGCAATAGCATAGGCCAGATTTACCAGAGATTGTGACAGAGGTAGAAGATGAAATAAAAAGGGTAAATGTATCTTTATCTTTCTTTATGGGTAAGCTAAATCAGATAGAGGCTAAGATAAGCCTGTTTTCACCAGATTTCAATAGGTTTGTTCCTCCTTTGAAAGGAGAAAATGATCAGGTTAAGGCCTTGGAGGCCTGGAGAAATGAGTTTGATAGCAGAATGCCTAGTAATGAGGCATTTATTTTAGGATCTGATTTAGATTTAGATGGTTTTAACAATATTTTGGATGAAGCATTCAGGGTAGAGACTGACATGAATAAATTTTTAGTTGATGTTAAGATCATTACTGATGTCAGATGGGAAAGGAAAAAGGGACAACTACAGAGTATTCAAAGTTTTAAATGGCCTGTAGAGTGTTGGTTCTTTTTCTTGCTGATATGAAAATACCCTCTGAAGGTTCACTCTATTTATCCCTAACACTGATTCAGCATAGAATAGAATAACAGAAACAAGGTTTTGAAACCTTCTGCACTTTGAGCTCCACAAACTCGGGCGAGAATAGCCTTAAACAGTTTTGAATAATGAAATCACGAAATTATTCAACCTTGCTATTGGTGGAATTACAGGACATGTTCACTGTAACTTTTACTGAAACAAACCGAGACTGAAAGTAAAGATTTTGATTTAAATGATGATAGTCATCTCACTGAACAAAATAGACCAGTGCTCAATCCTAGGGCATGGAGTCATATATAACTGGTTTTAAAACATCC
>MU225749.1:421038-482808 GCA_018584345.1 Thuja plicata | reverse complement strand
TCGCAAACTCGCAAACCTTTTAAAATGCATGTTTTGATATGCGCGACCGAGCGATGCTTTTCTTCTTCTGGCTCGTCGCATACCCGCGAGCTGATCTTTCTTTTCTTCATGGACTGGGAGACTGAGCGATTTTCATCTCTTTAAAACTCATATTCTTTCCAATCGCTCACTCATGGTCTTTTTATTTATGCCATCATCTTATGCGTGACTGAGCGATTCAGTGGTTCTTTGCTCAGTCGCGAACTCTCGAGCTTAGAAACCTTAAGTCATTTTAGACCGTGAGTGAGCGAGTATCTCACTTTTCTCTTGTCGCTCAGTTGCGAGTTCTTTTCTGGTCGTCTGAACCTGGGCGACTGAGCGATGCTTTTATCCTCCCGGCTCGTCGCGGGCTCTTTTCTCATTGCCAAAAAACTTCAGCGACTGAGCGATGCTTTATTTCTCCAGCTCATCACGCTGTCGCTCTGCAAAAAACAATAGAAGTTAAACCTATGCGAGTAAGCGACAACTACATGACATGACCTCATCGCGCTCTTGCGCAACAAAAAAACATTGATATGAGTTTGACGCGACTGCGCGACCGCTTAAAATTCAACACTACTCGCTCGGTCGCGGAGCATAAAACATGCAGCACAGATTTCCAGCGACTGCCCGATATACATGACCTTAGCTCGTCGCTGACTCGCTAACCTTCAAGTAAACTTTAAAAACAACTCGCGACTGCGCGATACACAATTTTATTACTCGTCGCCCACTCGCAGGCAAAATGAAACACGACTCAAACAGCTCGCGACTGCGAGATTTACCTTTTCAAAATAGCTCGTCGCCTACTCGCACAACTTAAAAACCTTGATATTAGTCTGACGCGACAAAGCGACTAAAGATGAAATAGACTTCAAAAAGTGACTGACTCATTTTTGAGCGGTAAAACCAAGATTTTGAAAATAAGAAAGCCCGGGAAACTGACAAGACCAAGGGATTCAAAAATTTTTTGATACAGTGTTAACATAGAGGATGAGGTGACAGCTTGGGACTTAATGACATAACCAAAGAAGAAGAAGCCTGTGGTAATAGAGGAGGAGATCCTGGATGAGGAGTAAATAGGAACACTTGGTGCCTGACCATTGAGCACAGGGAGGTTAGTTATTATCAAAAATAAGTGTAGGTTAGCCTGAAATGGTGGTCACTTGATCTCAGTATGAATATTAGATGCTATCCTAAATATTGTCAGACAAAGGCACCAGAGTTCACATGAAGACAAAGAAGATCAGATTTTATCCCCTATTTTTGTCTTCCCACCACTTATATATTCTCATTTCTTGTCTTTTCTGTACTTTTAGGTTTAGGTTCCTTAAACCATCCGAAGCTTGTTGCATCCTATCTTTAAAAGGATTCCAAGATGGTTAAGGACCTATAAATAGATCAAAATTGTAATATTTTTAAGAGATGAAATATATTGGCAAACCAGACTTTCTAAATTTCAGTCTGTGTCTTTGAGCTTTTTGAGCTTTTTATGTACTAAATCAGAAATATATGAATAAAATACAGTGCAAATTTACTCTATATTATTGTTGTCTCTTTAATTATTGTGTATGCTCTTTTATGTTTAATCTATAAAGAATTTTAAGCATATTGGTTACAAGGTAGCTATCTAATTGCTTGCAAGTTTCTTTCAAGGGAAGAACTAAGTTTTGTAAGTAGTTTCAAGGAGCATAACAATATCTAAGGATTTGATACAGTGTTATAGAAATGATAGGATAGTTTTCAAGGCATATTATCTGAGTTTCATGTAGGTTGCAAGGCATCTTACAGTATTCTATTTTATATATCTCTGTAGATTTTTATTTATTAACTCTATAAGCCCAAGGATAGGCACTGGTCTAGGAACTTGTTTGGTAATCCATCATCATCCAAATATTCAATACTATTCAAAATCAATTACTTTAAGAATATATGTGTAAAATCAATTGTACTCACAGTGATTATAGTTGAATTTTGTTGATTTCTTAAAGAGTAAATCATTAGGTTACCCCTCCTAAAGTAAAAGGAAGAAGGATGAAAGTTCTTGTCTCATTGGTTTATGTTATTAATACCATATCTTGGCTTATAGTACTCTATTTCAAACTAATTATTGAAATCTCCAAGGTACTTTATAAGTTATTACAGTGAGGTCTGAAGTAAGTAACCATTGAATGAATTAGTCCACCAAATACATAGGCTGAAGAATCAGTAATCTTTTAATAGGTAATACCTGCCCGAGTCTGTGGAACTCAAAAATGAAGGATGTGATAATAGGTATCCCCAGTGTTATCAAATACCTCAACAATTATCCTTTCTCTTGTCAAAAGGGAGTTTACATTCAATTATAATCAGTATACTATCATTTTAAGGTTGTGGTGCAAGAAAAAGAGCTAACACAACACATACATTCATGATTCAGATTCTCAGATCCAACACTTGATCTATCCTCCTAAATCCAATCTCAATCTCATGCCCTAAGCTAAGAAAAAGATACAACTTAAATACAAAAAGGAAACCAAAAGGTTGGCCTACAAAAGAAATCATTGGAGAGAACCCCAACCCAAATTTAGGTCCACACAATCCCCAATGGGAGATCCACCATAAATTTCACAATTAAAATTAAATGCAGAAGTCAGCCACCACCTCCAACTTCTAAATAAACAACTCAGGCAGAGGATGACTGAGCAATAGAGTAACTCGGGCCAAGTATCACCGAGAAATAGAAGACAAACCTGAGTGTTAGAAAATGAACCCGAAACAAGCATGCCCAAGTGATAGGAACCCGAGCAACAAAAAACCAAGCATGCCCGAGTGACAGAACCTGAGCAACAAAGAAACAAAGTGTTTCAAAGAACAATAGAAATTTTTTTTTTTGGGTTGAGCAGGATTTCCAAGGATCCTAGGATGCTCCTCCATCAGTTTTAGTTCTTTTGCTTTTTAATTTCGCATATGAACTTTAAGTGTAAAATATTTATTAGGTGAATAAAATTTCACCTAATAAATATTTTTTTATAAATAATACATGAAAAATTATAAAGGAAATGTATGTCCGGTGGGAGCCTGAACTGCTTCTCAATTCAAAAGAACTTCATTTATATTGTTGTTTTGGTATTAACAACATTGTTTTTATCCTTCAAGAGGTAAATAAATCCATACCCGGTGACTCTATACTTTTGGTTTCAAGATTAAGTGAGCATAACATATGAGAAAGGTACACACTAGGTAGATCCAATGGCTTAATCATAATCATATTATATGAATCAATAACTAAAGTGGACAAAAAGAGATAATAGAAACATAGTTCTTAGAAAACAATTAGGAAGATACTCTATTAAGCCTTGGTTGTAGGAATAATCACAGAATAGAATTCCAATGGCTACAGGAATAGTCACATAACAAAATTCCAATAGATGCATGAAAACTCATAGAACAAAGTTTCAATGGTTGCAAGGAGAGTCACAAAACATAGTTTCAATGACTGTAGAAACAGTCAGCTACTAAAACTGAAACTAATTACTGAGCATAAAAGTAACTACTTAACCAAATGAGTGAAATTCTCACCAAGTGGGTCCCCTTGGATGAGCCTTTCCAAATATTAACTCAGATGTAGAAAATAAAAGTATCATTCTATCATCAAAGTGTTGTTACAACATGATGGTTATATGATAACATTAGCATGCACATGACAATTATATATCCATAACTACTTTAAAATATTGCCTAATGCAAGCTAGTAGTATATCCCTAATGCCTCCAATGTCATTATTTTTTGAGATACAACCACTTAAAGGTACACAAGGCCAAATTTTGACTCCGCAAGCACAAAATATTAGATTTTTCCAGGGAGACAAGCATGTTCAGCAAAAGAACAATAATATGAGGTGCAAGAGGCAGTTTGAAGAGAATCTAGAATGATAGATTGTAGTAAAATATGTAGAGATGAGGTTAAAACTTACTAAACAAGAGGTTTCCAAAGACAAGATTCTAAGTTTATTACAAGGCGAATCTCCTAAATCTCCCAAATTTTAAATTCCAATTTTTAGGAGTGATCCCTAATTTCAAGAGCCTATAAATAAAGTGCCTCAAATATATGTTTTCCCAAGTTTTAGAGTAATTGTTATAGTACAAGAACATGTTCTTGAGCAAGTAAATCCTTATGAGGAAACTATTCAAGATTCAACACCTCAATAGACACCTTCCTCAAACCTAGTACAACCTCAAGAACCCAATGCTATTATGATTTCTCAAGTTTTATAAAAGCGGGAGGAAACATTTGAAGAGTTAGAGATAAATCCTTTACATATTTTTATGAATGTGCAAGATATTAAGAATGATAAATCACATTTTCTACCAGAGGTAGAAGAGCCTAGGTATGTTGAACACTAGGTTCTTGATGATGAGATAATGACTAATTTATTTGTTGAAATTCCTAATTATGTCAATGAAAATAAAGAGAATATGCCAATACTAACTCTAGGGACAAGTACAAATAATCAAGAAGATTTGAAAAAGACGTTGGTATTTTATTAAACAAAAGAAGAAATGAATTAAATTGAAGACTGTGTCTCCATAATAGATCTTTTTTTCTCAAAGATTGATGTTAGGCCACACCTTGCAAAATCAAAAGCTTGTGAAAAACCCCTGAATCATAACTTGTACTTTAAGAAGACATTTTTGATGTCTCGTTTAACCTTGGTTAGAGCTACAATGAGGTAAAAATTAGTCATACTATGCAAAGGACTCAAGAGGACATGTAATAATTTTGTTTGGAGGTTAAAGAGTTGTTTTGGGATGTAGAAGAATAATTTTGTTCAAATTTGGTGGAAAAAGAGTCTTTTTTAATGCAGAGAAGGGGCACAACTCAACATAAGTGATAGATATTTCACAACAATGGGTTGATTCATCTTTTCACTAAACTATCTTCTTCTTGTAATGACCTTACAAGGCTAAAAGGCTTCAAGACCCCAAATCATGCATTAGTGCTTCAATGTTTACATACAACATTAGAGACATATTATACCATGTGGAAACACCATGTTCAACCCCAAAATGGCTCACAAGAATCATATTCTCTCAAATTACTTGGCACCTCCCTTAACATGCCTAATTTCCTAGTAGCCCTACTAGATGACAACATCTGACATAACTTTTGATGCAAATTAGATCTCCCCAAACTAATCAATAATTAAAATACACTTTTGGGCCTCTTAAACATATGATAAACTTGGGAGGGGTTAATTTGGAACATACACTGCTATAATTGGCTAGTAACGTTGCTCTAAGGCCTAATTAGTATAGTAGATTGAGTTTTTTGGGCATAAATTTTTTTTAGAACTAACCTAGAGGATCAAAGACCATTTTTGGATACCCATTTTGGCTTTAAACAACATACATCAAAATAAAAGTAGGTTATTTAGTATGGAATGTCTCAAACATTTATTTTTTACTCACTAATACCCTAATTTCCCAATAGGGTTTTTACAAAGATTCACTTATTAAACCAATAAATTTGTTTATCTTAAGGAATGGTAAGCATGAAAAACATCTGAAAAAATAATCTTTCCAACCATATAGGTTTCTATCTGGTAATGTACCATACAAGGTCGTACCAATCAAATTAGTTGATGTTTCATAGTGAAAATCTGAAAGTGGCCATCACTACTTTTATCATAAATTTTGCAAATCATAATGAAATTTACTCAAAATTTATTTTTTGAAATTTAAGAGCATTATCCAAATTTTATAATAACTTTCATGGTTTTACTATAAAGTACAATGTTGTACTATAAAGTACAATGTAGTACATGGACCTGAAACAGTGAAAAATGTTGGAATATGCAGACAAAGGTGTTATTTTGGATTCATTTCATCTTAAAAAAACCCACAACCACTTTGGCTTGACCATACATGGTATTTTAAATCCTTTTACATATATTTTCAATAGTTACAACCAATTCTTTCAAATTCCAACCGACCATGACCCTTTACATTCTCATTCTTTGCATTTTGCAATATGAAAAATTTGCAAGAATTGACAACTTTTACATTATTTGACAAATGACCTCAAAAATGACACTCTAAGACTCCAAACCAATAAAAAAAATTTCAATATGGTATTTTAGACCTTATTACATGATTAAATTGCCAAAATTAAGTTAAGATAACAAAAATTGAGTCATGAAAGCTTGAACTTGACAAGATGCTCATGCACCATTTTGGGATGAAGAAGAAGCATTTTGTTCAGATTTGGAGGTCAAAGAAGAAACTATTGGAGAGGTAATTCAAGGAAAACATAAAGAGGAAGTTCTAGAGTTCATATCTCCAAAATAAACATTGGAGATATCAAATGAAAACAATCAGACGATGGGACAACAAAGCATAAAGGTGTAACCAACATTCTTTCCATGAACTTTGTCATCTCACAAGGATATCCTATAAGGCATCTATCTAGAATGGAGGCCGACAGGGTATTAAAATTTAAGTTTGCACCCAATCAGGAGGCATTAATAGAGGAAAGTCATTCTCAACTTATTTAGCCAGATCCAGGTAGTCACAATGCTAATCAAAATGAGGAGGTAGCCCACATTTTGTTTTATTGAAGTAGTATTGAAATAGTTTTCCCATTGTTTTTCACATCTCCATCTTGTCTCAGTTGTATTAAACTTTGTAAAGCATCTAAAGTTGGGAAGAAAAGAGTATTATTTCCAAAAACTAGCCAATGGTTTCATTTGATTCATCATCATCTCAATAGTTTCATTGAATACAAAGGTCATGCTACAAGATCAATTTATAGTGACCATATTGCTACTACAGGGACAACATATAATGATACAACTATGAAAGGAATACAATATAAAACAATGATACCAGAAGATTACCAAACCTTCCATAAAATCACATTGATGTGAATCAATTAAAGACCAGTTAGGTTTAATCAATGTTAGAAGAACATTAAAATGTTATGAACAAGACCAGTGATAGGTATGACTGAGGAAAATATGAGGTATACAATTGATTTTAGTTTATAAAGAAATATAAAGATTATAGGTACATTTCCAGTATTCAAATTTACAACGTGGGACAGTCAAAGGGGAATGCATAGATGGTTATTACAATGTTTTTTGATATATGAATATAAATGGTGAGAATAGACTCTCATCTATATAGTTGAAGTATATCCAAAGGAACACATTGTTAATAATAACATCAATTGCAATCTAATTATTAGGACAATCTGAATAATGGTTCATAATGGAGATTAATACCTTTTGAGAAGGTACATTAGAAGACATAAGATCATTACAATGCATTGAATAGAATGAAGAAAATATGTTTCATATCTTAGAAAATGCACCAGATTCATCGGGTTGCGATGCAATCTCTGGCCATATCTTATACTTGGGCCCCACACATGTGTTTTTATTAATTAACCTAACCATATTCTTCTTATCATTCTTGATCTTTTCAGTTCTTGAAGTGGTTGCCATCATTTTTCAAATTTAGGGCTTTCTTGAAAATTTAGGGCTTTCTTTGAAAATAACAACAGAGTTCTTCGGTGCCCTTGGTACTTACTTCGATTCATGATACTGGTGAATGATCTATTTTCTATGTGTTGGATCAAGTTTAGGACGCTCTTCTATCTTCTCTTTTATCACTTTATTTTTTGCTCTACTTTTTCTCTTCAAATCGCGGGTGCAAAAAGAAGTGCTCCCATCAAGTATTTATAGACTTTTGCCCTAAGTCTGTCATAAATGCTCAATGAATCATTGGGTCATGAAGATGCAGTTCATCAGGAAGACTTTCAAAATCATCATCGATGTTGTTTTGATGCTCAGGAAGGATGTTAATATTTTTTCTTTCACCGACGGATATCGGTGTTCTGTCATGACAACTTTATAACTTTGCTTCCTTACTGACGGGTGCTGGGTTACATGAGCAACTTAGCCATTTTATGTGTTGACCAACAATTCTTGATAAGTGTATACAACTCATCCTTTATATTCCCTGATGATTTTCAGTATGTGTTTATCGATGGGGTTATTTTCTCAGAATTGTAACAAGTAACATAATATGCATCTTTATTCATGTAGATTTTGACTATCTATAAATTGTATAATGGAACTGATGCAAAATATGACTTGGTGTAGTGCAGTTCCATACTTACTTGTTTAGCTTAAGTGGGGGTGGTGATGTCACCAGGTCCATTGGATGGGGTATCACCATTTTCATTGCTTGGTCTAGCTTCATCATTGCTTGAATATTTTCTCCACATTTTGTCTCTAGCCCTCTGGATATCTTCAATGGTGTTTCCATTGGGATATATTCTTTTCTCTGTCATTCGGTCTTTGCAGTATTTCTTGAGATGACCAACTTTGTGACAGTGTAAGCATGCCATTCTAGGGTTTGTCTAGCCTCTAGACCTTTTGGTCCATGCCCTCATGTAGTTTGCAGCAATGTGACCATATCTACCACATGTTGTACAGTTTGCCCAAGTAATGTAGTCCCATACATATTTATTACCGATTCTCTTTGGTTGATAGGGAGTTTCTTGACCTTTAGGCTTCCATGCTTGCCTTTTCTTTTTCAAGCATTCATTAGTTGTGTGCCCATTCATCTTTCTTGTAGGATAGTATTTGTCCATGTAGGTTTCCTTATTTGGTTGTTCCATCTTAGACTTACATTCATATGCTTTATGTCCTTTCTTGTTACATTTATAACAGAATCCTATGAATGAAGATGTAGATTTAGGAATAAATTTCATTATTCCTCTACACACATTTGATGTGTTCCCTTGCTTTCCACAATTTTTGCATGTAAACTTTCTTGGTCTTGGATTTTCATAGAGATTCTTTGGATTGGCTTTATTTGGTGATTCTCCATTTTTAGTAAAGCCTAGACCATTTTTGTTGTTGAATCTTCATTGTCCTTAAAAAAAGTCATCCATTCTTTTATTAATTTCTTCAGCCTTTCTGATAATTTCATTATGTTATTGCTGAACTCTAACCTCATGCTTTAGTTTCTCATTCTCTTCTCTTAGTTCACTGATAGCCTGTACTCTTTCAATGAGTTCTATATTCATTCTGTTTGCTTCTTGAATCATAAGAATAATTTGATTTGTAATCTCTTGGTGATACTCAACATGTCTTTGAATTTCTAACTCCTTTTCTTGTAGCTTCTTTGTAATCTTTCTTCTATCATCAGTAGCTAGTGTTCTTTCTATTTCAGCTTGTCTAGCAGAACTCGTCACATCAATAATTCTTACCATCTAGGTCACTTGACCGATTTGCAGCATCTTTATTTTCTCTATCAGATGTTGATTTATCTCCTTTAGATTTGTGATGTTATCTTTTGATGTGTCTGATGCATTACTTGTATTTTATCCTAAAGATTCAGAGAAATTTGGAATCTCTTCTTCTTGATAATCTTTTTCAATGCTCCAAGTTGCCATACCTTTTCTCTCATCCAACAACTCTCTCATCTTGATTCTTACTTCTTTATACTGTTCATAGAACATCTGTATCTCAAGCCTTTTATTCTCAATATTCTTATCAAGTTTGTACTTCTCCATTGTATGATCTTTGCTCTTAAGCCTTTAAGCTTTCCAAGAAGAGACTTAGCTCTGATACCAATTGTTGGGATTAATGGGAATTAGTACTGAGAGGGGAGGGGTGAATCAATACCTCTAAATTTTTTAACTCTTTTCACCTTTCATCATCAGTAAACAATCTTTACTATATTACTGACCATTTCTGATGTTCTTCCTTATGCATGTAATATTAATTCATAATCTTTAATTGTTTGCACCATTCATAGAAACATTCATGAAAGTAATAAACACATAACACAAGATATGATATCGCAAAAAAATCCTGTTAGAAAGTAAAAACTGTGGTGGGGATGACACCCACAAAAATTCACTATCTGCAAAATGGAAGGGAACTGGTAAAGGCTTACAATTAACCACTTCTAATGATCTACCCTGTTAGGAGTATTAAAGTGGAGACCTATTAATATCTACTCTGTTAAGAGCTTTATCAACACTGATTTAAGTGTGCACTCGGTTAAGAGATTTACAATAGGACTATTAGGTACACCTTTTTTGAAAGGATTTCTTAAGTGTACTACACTTGTTAGAATGATTACAATATGTTTGACTTGACTATATGAAATCTATAATTGTTGATCACAGATCCATTAAAGCTCTCATAATATGAATTTGAACTATAGTAATTGATTAATACTTTTTCCTGTTCATCGGTATCCCGTGTTCTATTCTTGAAACTAATTTGATTCTTTTCTATCCTTCTGCATGAATTATTTTGTCTGATCCTTAGATGTTCTTAGTGGCTACAATCATCATCGAACAACATGTTCACAATAGATTGAGCATCTATTTATACAAGTATTTAACCAATTCTAGAATCACGCATTACAAAGTTAACTCTAGATCCAAGGTATGCAACTTGACCTTGATCCTTTAGTTTGCATGTTTTCAAATAGTTAAATTGATTAAAACAATAATAATTACATTTCTCTCTCTGCACATAATGGATTTAAAACAAATCAAGAAGCTAAATATACAACTTCAGTATTTTATCTGACATGGAAAGTCAGATCCACTCTTTGTGAGATGTAACTAACTGTCGGTTCTTGGTCGTCAGGTTGAACTGAAAGTCTATCGGTGTTCCTTCATTGAACTGATCATTAGGTTCCCTTCATTTGTCAAGTTCCTCTCTTTTCTATTTTTTTGGGTTGCACTGTTGTTACTCATCGGGTTCCTTTATCCTTTTTGTCATTGGGTAACACAAAATAATATTTGTCAGGATGCTTTGTACTTGGAAGTATCGGGTAACCTTGGATTTGGGTAGTGTTGTTCCTTGTTTATCAGTGTAGTGTAAAACGATGGTGTAGATCATGTTTTTCCTTGTATATACTAATGACAAAATCTAATGCCTTCAATCTCCCCCTTTGACATTAGTAAAAATTGATATGTGCCTAATACTAAAGATTTTAGTATGTACACCATGTATATATCTTTGTCATTATATGACTCCCCCTAACTATATGCATCGGTATAGCATAAGTATATGTACATGGATACTTGCCTCTGTACTATACATTTTTTGTTCTTTTCTCTTTCAAATGTTTGAATGTACACATCATTTCCCCCTTTATACTAACTGAATTGTATGTACATATCACTTCCCCCTGTATTTGATACTCATGATAAAAATGTACAACTTATAAGATGCCAAAAATGTGTAATTAAAATGTGTCAAGAATATGTGAGTGGGTGTTCTTGATATCTTTGATCAATTTCTCCCATTTTTCTTTTAGTAGTTCTAGTGCCATGTGCTCTAGCTCTATTCTTGCATGCATATCATAAATGTTGTCTTGGACAGACATTTCTAGGGTGGCAATTAGTTCTCTTGCCTCTATCATATGTTTCTGCAGTAGTAAGAGTGTTGGTAATAGTTGTGCTTGAATCTCATTTACCTCATCTCTAAACTTGGTCTCTGAAATCTGAATGTCTTGTCTCAATTTTTGTGCTTGCTTGAGTTTCTCATTGTGTAATTTTATTGCCTCTTCACTATTCATGAGACTTTGTGCACTTTTTTGAAGATCATCATCTATTTGTGCTATCTTGTCAGTATACTCCTAGGTGAGTTGATCAAGTGTGCATAACTTCTTTATTAAGGTTATAACTTCTGAGATTATTGGATCTATTGTGCTAACCAATTCAGAAAGCTTTACCTTTTACAATGCCACTTCTTTGCTTATATTTTATGCTAGCTTGAACTCATATTTCTGTTCAATTATTTCTTCCATGACCTTCTCAGCATCTATATTCTAAGATGTGATTGCATTTGTGAGAACCACTAATTGATCAAGCATTGGGGTTGTTTGATCAATATCTACATCTGGTACAATTTGTTGAAGTATCTCTTGTGCTACTTCAAGTACCTTTGCCTCTTTTGTGGCTTTTCTCAATTTGTCCTGCATTGCTTTTCTCTCACAAAGTCTTGCATACTTTGTCAATTCAGTTGGATCCAATGTCCTGGGATCATAAACTAGAATCTCAATGATTTCATCTAGAGTGACTGGATTCTTATGCTTTCTCTTCTTCTTCTTTGAGATTTTCATGGACGCAGATATATGAACTTCCATTGCTAGTTCATTTGTCCTCTTTGAAGTTCTTGGTGAAGGCTTTGTTGAAGATGATTCTTGTGTTTTCTTCTTGGGGTGCACCTGTCAGTTTTGTGAAGATGTATTTCCATCAACCTTGGGTGTCTCTGCAAATTTTTGTTCTATTTTCTTCTCTAGCTCATCTTTCTTTGATTCTTCACTCTTTTCTTTCTACATGTCCTCTTCTACCTTTTGTGCTTCCTCTTTACTTTTATTAGTAGACTTATCTTTCTGATCATCAGTTACAGTTTATTCTACAGTTGTGTCCTTTGTGTCATTTGTGGTGTCTTTTTTTTCTACATCACCCTTGTCCTCGGGTGTGCTTGTATATTCTATAGTAGATCCTTCATTGCCTTCTAGTATATTGATGGCCTTCATCAATATTGGCATATTGCTTTGTGTGCTAGCTTGTGCTGTATCTAGAGTGGTGTCCTACTTGTTGGTTTGGTCTTTTTGAGCAGTGACATCTTCATCTTTTTGTATTTTCTGTGTAGGGTATGGTTCTATTATGTCCATGACTAAAGTGTCTTGCCATGTCTCATCAGCAACATTCATTTCTTTATGCCCTGTTGTCTTAAACTCTTGTTTCTTTTTTTGATCCTTAAGAGATATAAATATTACATCATCTTCTTTTTGTGGATCCTTATCAGAGTCATAATGTGTGATGTCTTGAATGTCAAGATCATCCATGACTTTGTCCAAATATATTCGCTCCATATCTTCAACATTGTCCAAAGCAATGTGCTTAGGACTTTCCTTGTCTTTCTCCTCCTCTCTATGAGGTGTATCGGTGAGAAGTTATTGATTCTCATGACTTGTTGACTCTGCAGGCAGATCTAGGAGTTGTCTCCATTTTGTCTCAGTCATGGTATCTAGCTCTATAAACTTATCTTTGAGCACTTTGTAAGCTCTAATTTTGGCTACAAATTTGCTTGAGTGCTTCTTCATTATTTCTTTGATTTCTTCTATCTTAGATTCAGGAGGCATAAGTATGACAAGTAGCCTCTCCCTTTCTTCTCTTTCAGTTTGTAGAGCATATGACCATTGTTGAGATTTTCTATTACCCAGCTCTTTGGGTATTTGGTTGAAAAATTCAACTGGTACATATTTAAATTTTACCATTGACCTAGTGATTTCCTCTTGTATCTTATTTTGGTCCTCTGGTTTAAGTGTATCCCATTTTCTGATTTTGTTATCATACATGGTGTTAGATGCAGAAATAGATTCAACAACCTCATCAATTGTTTGATTTCTGAAAGTTTTCATCACTACATCAGGATCATCCTCTTTAGAATCCTCAATGTCAACTTTAGTCCTGACCATTCTTTTCCTCCTCTTAGTGGGTGTTTGTTTCTCTATTTGTTTTTTTGTTTTCTTTGTTGGCTGCTTCCTCTTATAGGTCCTTACTTGACCTTTTGTAAGAAGTGTGGTACCGGTCTTAGCAGTTTGGCTCCTTGTCCTCCATTTCTTTGTAGGAGGTGGAGGTTTATCAGATTCAGTTGCCTCAAAATCTAAATTTTTCTCATCTTTCCCTTCACCGATGGTACCCTGTTCATCAGTTTCCTCTGTTTGTTCATGTTCCTCCTCATTAACCGATAGAATCTTTTTAAGATTATTAACCATCTTATTTTTCTTGTTGATAGTATTTTTCATTTCTAGGCCTCTTTTTATCTTAGACCTGGCCTCTTTATAAGTGTCAAACCTTGGTTGTTTTCTGTCAATTGGCTCATTAATCAATGCATCAATTGCATTTGTAGCTTGATCTATGTTAATTTCATAATTAAGTGGGGCTTACCATGCTATTCTTGGTACAACCGGTTTTATGTGGGTGAAGTCTGTATCCACCATAAAACATATTTCATCCCTATATTTTTCAATTAGTTTCTTAGGTATCCTCACTCTTTCCATCATCTTTTCCTTGAATTCAAGGAAGTATGCAGTTATAATTGAATCAAAATTGTCTCCTAGTGACTTAATAAGTTCACTAATTTGCAATGTGACTGTTTTTGTTGAATCCCACTTTACTTTTCCTATTGAAGGAAATTTTTATTGAAAGTAGAAAAATATATAGATGATAAGTGAGTCAAACTTACACATGTTAGTCTTTGTAGACCTTATTGTAGTCATGTTCTCATCAATTTGTTTCAACATGATCTCACATAGATCCATCTGAATTCCCTTGGTCACTATCTTGTAAGCCGTGCTTACTGTTGCTGAACTAGTTGTGTTAAGCCTTCTTGCCTCAAACATCTTGTACGCAATTACACATGCATCAAATCTTAGTTCTTCATCAGTGATGGTGTTAACCTTAAGCCCTCTATTATCCCAAATAGATTTTATGAGCTTTTCAAGTTCTGGCCTGGAGGGATGCTTATGTGCCTTAGGCTTGTTAGTTATTGGATAGCCAGTTACAGCATGAAGGACATCCTTAGTGTTTTTCTTAGGTTGATCTAACCACAACTTATGATCATGAATTCTGCTAAGTACCAACCTAATCCAGTCAGTTTTGAAGTCCCTCAGGAAATATAGGGCATTTTTTATTCCTTTTACTTGCTGATTCTTATGTTCATCTTTTAGGTTTCCTTCTACATCACAAAGCTTTTTGTAAGCTTCATCCATCTCCAGATCACCTATTTCAATGATCTTGTATTGAATGTAGGACCTTATGTCCTCTATCAGCAAAACCCTATGAGGAGTCTTAAAAAATGCACCAAATTCATCAGGTTGTGATGCAATCTCTGGGCATATCTTATGCTTGGGCTTCACATAGGTGTTGTTATTAATTAACCTAACCATATTCTTCTTATCATTCTTGATCTTTGCAGTTCTTGAAGTGGTTGCCATCATTTTTCAAATTTAGGGCTTTCTTTGAAAATAACAACAGAGTTCTTCGGTACCCTCGGTACTTACTTCAATTTTTGATACTAGTGAATGATCTATTTTCTATCTCTTGGATCAAGTCGAGGACGCTCTACTATCTTCTCTTTTATCACTTTGTTTTTTGCACTACTTTTTCTCTTCAAATTGCAGGTGCAAAATATCATGCTCCCATCGAGTATTTATAGACTTTTGCATTATGTCTGTCATAAATGCTCAATGACTCATCGGGTCATGAAGATGTAGTTCATTGGGAAGACTTTCAAAATCATCATCGGTGTTGTTTGGATGCTCAGGATGGATGTTAATATTTTTTCTTTCACCGACGGATATCAGTTTTCTGTCATGATGACTTTATAACTTTGCTTCCTTACTGACGGGTGTTAGGTTACATGAGCAACTTATCCATTTTATGTGTTGACCAACAATCCTCGGTAAGTGTATACAACTCATCCTTTATATTGCCTGATGATTTTTAGTATGTGTTTATCGATGGGGTTGTTTTCTCAGAATTGTAACAAGTAACATAATATGCATCTTTATTCATGCAGATTTTGACTATCTATCAATTGTATAATGCAACTAATGCAAAATATGACTTGGTGTAGTGCAGTTCCATAGTTACTTGTTCATCTTAAGTGGGGGTGGTGATTTCACCAGGTCCATTGGATGGGGTATCACCATTTGCATTGCTTGGTCTAGCTTCATCATTGCTTGAATATTTTCTCCACATTTTGTCTCTAGCCCTCTGGATATCTTCAATGGTGTTTCCATTGGGATAGATTCTTGTCTCTGTCATTCGGTCTTTGCAGTCTTTCTTGAGATGACCAACTTTGTGATAGTGTAAGCATGCCATTTTGGGGTTTTTCCAACCTCTAGACCTTTTGGTCCATGCCCTCATGCAGTTTGCAGCAATGTGACCATATCTACCACATGCTGTACAGTTTGTCCAAGTACTATAGTCCCATACATATTGACTATCAATTCTCTTTGGTTGATACGGAGTTTCTTGACCTTTAGGCTTCCATGCTTGCCTTTTCTTTTTCCAGCATTCATTAGTTGTGTGCCCATTCATCTTTCATGTAGGACAATATTTTTACATGTAGGTTTCCTTATTTGGTTGTTCCATCTTAGACTTACATTCATATGCTTTATGTCCTTTCTTGTTACATTTATAACAGAATCCTATGAATGAAGATGTAGATTTAGGAATACCTTTCATTTTGCCTCTACACACATTTGATGTGTGCCCTTGCTTTCCACAGTGTTTGCATGTAAACTTTCTTGGTCTTGGATTTTCATAGAAATTATTTGGATTGGCTTAATTTGGTGATTCTCCATTTTCAGTAAAGACTAGATCATTGTTGTTGTTGAATCTTTGTTTTCCTTCAAGAAAATCATCCATTCTTTTATTAATTTCTTCATCCTTTCTGATAATTTCATTATGCTATTGTTGAACTCTAACCTCATGCTTTATTTTCTCATTCTCTTCTCTTAGTTCACTGATAGCTTGTACTTTTTCAATGAGTTCTATATTCATTCTATTTGCTTCTTGAATCATAAGAATAATTTGATTTGTAATCTCTTGGTGATGCTCAACATGTCTTTGAATTTCTAACTCCTGTTCTTGTAGCTTCTCTGTAATCTTTCTTCTATCATCAGTAATTAGTGTTCTTTCTATTTCAGCTTGTCTAGCAGAACTCATCACATAAATCATTCTTACCATCTGGGTCTCTTGACCAATTTGCAGCATCTTTATTTTCTCTATCAGATGTTGATTGATCTCCTTTAGATTTGTGATGTTCTCTTCTAATGTGTCTGATGCATTACTTGTGTTTTATCCTAAATATTCACAGAAATCTAGAATCTCTTCTTGATAATATTTTTCAATGCTCCAAGTTGCCATACCTTTTCTGTCATCCAACAACTCTCTCATCTTGATTCTCACTTCTTTATATTTTTCATAGAACATCTGTATCTCAAGCCTTTTATTCTCAATATTCTTATCAAGTTTGTACTTCTCCATTGTATGATCTTTGCTCTTAATCCTTTAAGCTTTCCAAGAAGAGACTTAGCTCTAATACCAATAGTTGGGATTAATGGGAATTAGTACTGAGAGGGGAGTGGTGAAACAGTACCTCTAAAATTTTTAAATCTTTTCACCTTTCATCATTAGTAAACAATCTTTACTATATTACCGACCATTTCTGATATTCTTCCTTATGCATGTAATATTAATTCATAATCTTTAATTGTTTGCATCATTCATAGAAACATTCATGAAAGTAATAAATACATAACACAAGATATGATATCATAGAAAACTCCTGTTAGGAAGTGAAAAATGTGGTGGGGATGGCACCCACAAAAATTCACTATCTACAGAATGGAAGGGAACTGGTAAAGGCTTACAATTGATCACTTCTGATGATCTACCCTATTAGGAGTATTAAAGTGGAGACCTATTAATATCTACTCTATTAAGAGATTTATCAACACTGATTTAAGTGTGCACTCAGTTAAGAGATTTACAATAGGACTGTTAGGTCCACATTTCTTGAAAGGATTTCTTAAGTGTACTACACTTGTTAGAATTATTGCAATATGTTTGACTTGACTGTATGCAATCTATAATTGTTGATCACAAATCCATTAAAGCTCTCATAATATGATTATCAACTATAGTAATTGATTAATACCTTTTCCTGTTCATCGGTAGCTCGTGTTCTATTCTTGAAACTGATTTGATCCTTTTTTGTGCTTCTACATGAATTCTTTTGTCTGATCCTTAGATGCTCTTAGTGGCTACAATCATCATCAAACAACATGTTCATAATAGATTGAGAATCTATTTATACAAGTATTTAACTAATTCTAGAATCACGCATTACAAAGTTAACTCTAGATCCAAGGTATGCAACTTGACCTTGATCCTTTAGTTTGCATGTTTTAAAATAGTTAAACTGATTAAAAAAATAATAATTACATTTATCTCTCTACACATAATGGATTTAAAACAAATCAAGAAGCTAAATATACAACTTCAGTTTTTTATCTGACGTGGAAATTCAGATCCACTTTTTGCAGGATGTAACTAACTATCGATTCTTGGTTGTCGAGTTGAACTGAAATTCTGTCGCCATTCCTTCATTGAACTGATTATTGGGTTCCCTTCATTTGTCAGGTTCCTCTCTTTTTCTATTTCTCTAGGTTGCACTGTTGTTACTCGTCGGGTTCCTTTATCCTTTTTGTCATCGGGTAACACAAAATAGTATTTGTCAGGATGCTTTTTACTGGGAAGTATTGGGTAACCTTGGAGTTGGGTAGTGTTGTTCCCTGTCTGTCAGTGAAGTATAAATTGATGGTGTAGATCATGTTTTTCTTTGTATATACTAATGGAAAAATATAATGCCTTCAATCTCCTACTTTGACATTAGTATCAAAAACTGATATGTGCATAATACTAAAGATTTTAGTATGTACACCATATATATATCTTTGTCATTATATTACTCCCCCTAACTATATGCATTGGTATAGCATAAGTATATGAACATGGATACTTGCCTCTGTACTATACATTTTCCATTCTTTTCTCTTTAAAATGTTTGACTGTACACATCATTTCCCCCTTTATACTAACTAAATTGTATGTACATATCACTTCCCTCTTTATTTGATACTCATGAAAAAAGTGTACAACTTATCAGATGTGAAAAATGTGTACTTACAATGTGTCGAGAATATGTGAGTGGGTGTTCTTGATATCTTCGATCAATTTCTCCCATTTTTCTTTCAGTAGTTCTGGTTCCATGTGCTCTAGCTCTATTCTTGCATGCATATCATAAATGCTGTCTTGGACAGACATTTCTAGGGTGGAAATTAGTGCTCTTGCCTCTATCATATGTTTTTGTAGTAGTGAGAGTGTTGGTAATAGTTGTGCATGAAGCTCATTTACCTCATCTCTAAACTTGGTCTCTGAAATCTGAATGTCTTATCTCAATTTTCCTACTTGCTTGAGTTTCTCAATGTGTAATTTTATTTCCTCTTCACTATTCGTGAGACTTTGTGCACTTGTTTGAAGATCATCATCTATTTGTGCTATCTTGTCGGTATACTCCTAGGTGAGTTGATCAAGCATGCATAACTTCTTTATTAAGGTTATAGCTTCTGAGTTTATTGGATCTATTGTGCTAACCAAAATAGAAAGCTTTACCTTTTGCAATGCCACTTCTTGGCTTATATTTTCTGCTAGCTTGAACTCATATTTCTGTTCAAGTCTTTCTTCCATGACCTTCTCACCATCTATGTTCTGAGATGTGATTGCATCTATGAGAACCACTAATTGATGAAGCATTGGGGTTGTTTGATAAACATCTACATCTGGTACAATTTGTTGAAGTATCTCTTGTGCTACTTCAAGTACCTTTGCCTCTTTTGTGGCTTTTCTCAATTTGTCTTGCATTGCTTTTCTATCACAAAGTCTTGCATACTTTGTCAATTCAGTTGGATCCAATGTCTTGTGATCACAAACTAGAATCTCAATGATTTCATCTAGAGTGACTGGATTCTTATGCTTTCTCTTATTCTTCTTTGGGATTTGTGTGGACACAGATATATGAACTACCATTGCTAGTTCATTTTTCCTCATTGAAGTTCTTGGTGAAGGCTTTGTTAAAGATGCTTCTTGTGTTTTTTGCTCGGGGTGCACCTGTCGGTTTTGTGAAGATGTCTTTCCATCAACCTTGGGTTTCTCTGCAAATTTTTCTTCTATTTTATTCTCTAGCTCATCTTTCTTTGATTCTTCACTCTTTTCTTTCTACATGTCCTCTTCTACCTTTTGTGCTTCCTCTTTACTTTGATCAGTAGACTTATCTTTATTATCATCAGTTGCAGTTTATTCTATAGTTGTGTCCTTTGTGTCATTTGTGGTGTCTTTTTTTTCTGCATCACCCTTGTCCTTGGGTGTGTTTGTATATTCTACAGTAGATCCTTCATTACCTTCTAGTATATTGATTTCCTTCATCAATACTAGCATATTGCTTTGTTGGCTAGCTTGTGATGTATCTAAAGTGGTGTCCTACTCATTGGTTTGGTCCTTTTGAGCAGTGACATCTTCATCTTTTTGCATTTTTTGTCTAGGTTCTAGTTCTATTATGTCCATGATTGAAGTGTCCTGTCATGTCTCATCAACAACATTCATTTCTTTATGCCCTGTTGTCTTCAACTCTTGTTTCTTTTTTTGATCCTTAACAGATATAAATATTACATCATCTTCTTTTTGTGGATCCTTATCAAAGTCATAATGTGTGATGTCTTGAATGTCAAGATCATCCATGACTTTGTCCAAATATATTGGCTCCCTATCTTCAACATTGTCCAAAGCAATGTGCTTAGGACTTGCCTTGTCTTTCTCCTCCTCTCTATTAGGTGTATCGGTGAGAAGTAACTGATTCTCATGACTTGTTGACTCTATAGGCAGATCTAGGAGTTGTCTCCATTTTGTCTCAGTCATGGTATCCAGCTCTATAAACTTATCTTCGAGCACTTTGTAAGCTCTAATTTTGGCTACAAATTTGCTTGAGTACTTCTTAATTATTTCTTTGATTTATTCTATCTTATATTTGGGAGGCATAAGTGTGACAAGTACCCTCCCCTTTCTTCTCTTTTGGTTTGTAGAGCATATGACCATTGTTGAGATATTCTGTTACCCAACTCTTTGGGTATTTGGTTGACAAATTCAGCTAGTACATATTTAAATTTTACCATTGACCTGGTGATTTCCTCTTGTATCTTATTTTGGTCCTCTAGTTTAAGTGTATCACATTGTCTGATTTTGTTATCATACATGGTGTTAGATGCATAAATAGATTCAACAACCTCATCAATTGTTTGATTTCTAAATTTTTTTTTCACTACATTAGGATCATCCTCTTTAGAATCCTCAATGTCATCTTTAGTCCTGACCATTCTTTTCCTCCACTTAGTGAGTGTTTGCTTCTCTGTTTGCTTCTTTGTTTTCTTTGTTGGCTGCTTCCTATTATAGGTCCTTACTTGACCTTTTGTAAGAGGTGTGGTATCAGTCTTAATAGTTTGGCTCCTTGTCCTCCATTTATTTGTAGGAGGTGGAGGTTTATTAGATTCATTTTCCTCAGAATCTTATTTTTTCTCATATTTCCCTTCACCGCTGGTACCCTATTCATCGGTTTCCTCTGTTTGTTCTTGTTCCTCCTCATTAACCGATAGAATCTTTTTAAGATTATTAACCATCTTATTTTTCTTGTTGATAGTATTTTTCATTTCTAGGCCACTTTTTATCTTAGACTTGGCCTCTTTATAAGTGTCAAACCTTGGTTGTTTGCTGTCAATTGGCTCATTAACCAATGCATTAATTGCATTTATAGCTTGACCTATGTTAATTTCATAATCAAGTGGGGCTTAGCAAGCTATTCTTGGTACAACCGGTTTTATGTGGGTGAAGTCTGTATCCACCATAAAACATATTTCTTCCCTATATATTTTTCAGTTAGTTTCTCAGGTATCCTCACTCTTTCCATCATCTTTTCCTTGAATTCAAGGAAGTATGCAGTCATAACTGAATCAAAATTGTCTCCTAGTGACTTAATAAGTTCACTAATTTGCAATGTGACTGGTTTTGTTGAATCCCACTTTAATTTTCCTATTGAAGGAAAGTTTTCTTGAAAGTAGAAAAATATACACATGATAAGTGAGCTGAACTTACACATGATAGTCTTTGTAGACCTTATTGTAGTCATGTTCTCATCAAGTTGTTTCAACAGGATCTCACATAGATCCATCTGAATTCCCTTGGTCACTATCTTGTAAGTCATGCTTATTGCTATTGAACCAGTGGTGTTAATCCTTCTTGCCTGGAAGATCTTGTACCCAATTACACATGCACCAAATCTTAGTACTTCATCAGTGATGGTGTTAACCTTAAGGCCTCTATTATCCCACATAACTTTTGTGAGCTTTTCAACTTCTGGCCTGGAGGGATGCTTATGTGCCTTAGGCTTGTTGGTTATTGGATAACTAGTTACAACATGAAGGACATGCTTAGTGTTTTTCATAGGTTGATCTAACCACAACTTCTGATCATGCATTCTGCTAAGTACCAACCTAATCCAGTCAGTTTTGAAGTCCCTCAGGAAATATAGGGCATTTTTTATTCCTTTTACTTTTTGATTCTTATGTTCATCTTTTAGGTTTCCTTCTACATCATAAAGCTTTTTGTAAGCTTCATCCATCTCCAGATCACCTATTTTAGTGATCTTGTAGTGAATATAGGACCTTATGTCCTCTATCACAAAACCATATGTGGAATCTTAGAAAATGCACCGAATTCATCGGGTTGTGATGCAATCTCCAGGAATATCTTATACTTGGGCTTCACATAGGTGTTGTTTTTTATTAACCTAACCATATTCTTCTTATCATTCTTGATCTTTGCGGTTCTTGAAGTGGTTGCCATCATTTTTCAAATTTCGGGCTTTCTTGAAAATTTAGGGCTTTCTTTGAAAATAACAATAGAGTTCTTCGATACCCTCGGTACTTACTTCGATCTATGATAATGGTGAATGATTTGTTTTTTGTGTGCTGGATCGATTCTAGGAAGCTCTTCTATCTACTCTTTTATTGCTTTGTTTTTTGCTCTACTTTTTCTCTTCAAATTGCAGGTGCAAAATGAAGTGCTCCTGTTGAGTATTTATAGACTTTTTCCCTAAGTCTTTCATAAATGCTCAACAAATCAATGGGTCATGAAGATAGAGTTTTTCGGGAAGAATTTCAAAGTCATCATTGCTTTTTTTTGGATGCTCAGGATGGTTGTTAAGATTTTTTATTTCACCAATGGTTATCGGTGTTTTGTCATGACAACTTTATAACTTTGCTTCCTTACCGATGGGTGTCAAGTTACATTAGCAACTTAGCTAATTTATGTGTTGACAAACAATTCTCAGTAAGTGTAGACAACTCATCCTTTATATTCACCGATGATTTTTGGTATGTGTTTACTAATGGGATTGTTTTCTCAGAATTGTAACAAGTAACATAATATGCATTTTTATTCATGCAGATTTTGACTATCTATCAATTGTATAATAGAAGTGATGCAAAATATGACTTGGTGTAGTGTAGTTCCATACTTACTTGTTTAGCTTAAGTGGGGGTGGAGATATCACCGGGTCCATTGGATGGGGTGTCACCATTTGGATTGCTTGGTCTAGATTCATCATTTCTTGAAGATTTTCTCCACATTTTGTCTGTAACCCTCCGGATATCTTTAATGGTGTTTCCATTGGGATATATTCTTGTCTCTGTCATTCGGTCTTTGCAGTCTTTCTTGAGATGACCAACTTTGTGACAGTGTAAGCATGCCATTCCGGGGTTTGTCCAACCTCTATACCTTTTGGTCCATGCCCTCATGTAGTTTTCAACAATGTGACCATATCTACCACATGATGTACAGTTTGTCCAAGTACTGTAGTCCCATACATATTGATTACCGATTCTCTTTGGTTGATAGGGAGTTTATTGACCTTTAGGCCTTAATGCTTGCCTTTTCTTTTTCTAGCATTCATTAGTTGTGTGCCCATTCATCTTGCATTTAGGCCATTATTGGTCCATGTAGGTTTCCATCTTAGACTTACATTCATATGCTTTATGTCCTTTCTTGTTACATATATAACAAAATCCTATGAATGAAGATGTCAATTTAGGAATAACTTTCATTTTTCCTCTACACACATTTGATGTGTGCCCTTTCTTTCCATAGTGTTTGCATGTAAGCTTTGTTGGTCTTGGATTTTCATAGACATTCTTTGGATTGGCTTGATTTTGTGATTCTCCATTTTCGGTAAAGCCTAGACGGTTGTTGTTGTTGACTCTTTGTTGTCCTTCAAGAAAACCATCTATTCTTTTATTTCTTTCTCCATCCTTTCTGCTAATTTTATTATGTTGTTGCCAAACTCTAACCTCATGCTTTAGTTTCTCATTCTCTTCTCTTAGTTCACCAATAGCCTATACTCTTTCAATGAGTTCTATATTCATTCTGGTTACTACTTGAATCACACAAATAATTTGATTTGTAATCTCATGGTGATGCTCAACATGCTTTGAATTTCTAACTCCTTTTCTTGTAGCTTCTCTGTAATCTTCCTTCTATCATCAATAGCTAGTGTTCTTTCTATTTCAGCCGCTCTAGCAGAACTCATCACATCAATCATTCTTACCATGTAGGTCTCTTTACCTATTTGCATCATCTTTATTTGCTCTGTCAGATGTTGATTGATCTCCTTTAGATTTGTGATGTTCTCTTCTGATGTGTCTAATGCATTACTTGTATTTGATTATGAAGATTCAAAAAAATCTGGAATCTCTTCTTCTTGATAATCTTTTTCAATGCTTCGAGTTGCCATACCTTTTCTCTCATCCAACAACTCTCTTATCTTGATTCTCGCTTCTTTAAACTATTCATAGAACATCTATATCTCAAGCTTTTTACTCTCAAGATTCTTATCAAGTTTGTACTTCTCCATTGTATGATCTTTTCTCTTAAGCCTTTAAGCTTTCCAAGAAGAGACTTAGCTCTGATACCAATTGTTGGGATTAATGGGAAGTATTACAAAGAGGGGAGGGGTGAATCAGTACCTGTAAATTTTTTAACTCTTTTCACCTTTCATCATTAGTAAACAATCTTTACTGTATTACCGACCATTTCTGATGTTCTTCCTTATGCATGTAATATTAATTCATAATCTTTAATTGTTTGCATCATTCATAGAAACATTCCTGAAAGTAATAAACACATAACACAAGATATGATATCGCAGAAAACTCCTGTTAGGAAGTAAAAATTGCGGTGGGGATGGAACCCACAAAACTTCACTATCTGTAGAATGGAAAGGAACTGGTAAAGGCTTACTATTGATCACTTCTGATCATCTACCTTGTTAGGATTATTATAGTGGAGACCTATTAAGATCTACTTTGTTAAGAGCTTTAGCAACACCGATTTAAGTGTTCACTCGGTTAAGAGATTTACAATAGGACTGTTAGGTCCACCTTTCTTGAAAGGATTTCTTAAGTGTACTACACTTGTTAGAATAAGTACAATATGTTTGACCTAAATATATGCAATCTATAGTTTCTGATCATAGATCTATTGAAGCTCTCATAATATGAATATCATCTATAGTGATTTATTAATACCTTTTCCTGTTCGTCAGTAGCCTGTGTTCTGTTCTCAAAATTGGTTTGATCCTTTTCTGTCCTTCTGCATGAATTCTCTTGTTTGATCCTTAGATGCTCTCAGTGGCTACAATCATCATCAAACAACATGTTCACAATAGATTGAGCATCTATTTATATAAGTATTTGACCTATTCTAGAATCACGCATTATAATTTAACTCTAGATCCAAGGTATACAACTTGACCTTGATCCTTTTGTTTGCATGTTTTAAAATAGTTAAACTAATTAAAACAATAATAATTACATTGATTTCTCTGCATAAAATGGATTTAAAACAAATCAAGAAGCTAAATATACAACTTTAGTATTTTATCTAATGTGGAAAGTCAGATCCACTTTTTGCAGCATGTAACTGACTGTTGGTTCTTGGTCGTCGAGTTGAACTGAAAGTCTATCGGTGTTCCTTCATTGAACTAATCATCGGGTTCCCTTCATTTTTTGGGTTCCTCTCTTTGATTTTTTGTCGGGTTGCACTATTGTTATTCATCGGGTTCCTTTATCCTTTTTGTCATCGTGTAACAGAGAATAGTATTTGTCTTGATGCTTTGTACTTGGTAGTATCAAGTAACCTTGGCATCGGGTAGCGTTGTGCCCTGTCTATTGGTATGGTGTAAAATGATGGTGTAGATCATGTTTTTCCTTATATATACTAATGGAAAAATATAATTCCTTCACTTTTCCTTCTTATTTTCAAATGCTACTTGATGAACTATGTTATTTAGTTGTGAAGCACTCAATATATTATAATTAAGTCTTTTTACCTAGTACGTATTTTCACATTTGATCAAATTATTCAACATTATGGTTCCTTTACCTTCAACTGGACAAGGTGTGTCATTACACATTCTTACTGATCCACCATTATAGTACTCAAAATTTTCAAACTTTTGTTTATCACCAGTCATGTGGTGAGTGCAGCCACTATCTATAATCCAGATATCGTTCTTACTAACCTTAGATATGAGCGTAGTCTCTACATACCTTTCTTCTTTGTCTAAATCATCCTTCATGGATACAAATACCATCTCAATGTCTTCTTCAGATTTGGTGTCAGTATCACCAGATCGGTTCTTAGCTAGGTAACAAGCTTTCTTTCCTTTGCCCTTGTAGTCTCAGGTATCTCTTCTGTCAGATTGTCAGTTTCTTCAATAATCTCTATTATCACCTCAGTCAAACTTATTTTCATATGTTCTATCATCTTTTCTTCTGTTAGGACATCTTGCAGCAAAGTGTCTAGCCTCTTTACAATTAAAACATACAAGTGGTAATTTACCTTTGTATCCAGATTTGCCTCTCTACGATCTTCTTTCCATTAGTGCTTCAATCTCATCAAGTCCTTGGTCATCACTATCAATTCCACTATCATTCCTCATAGTGAGTTTATGACTTGAATTAATTATTTTCAAAGAAATTTTGAATGAAGATTCTATAAATGGTAAGACACTATTATCAAAGTTATTCATCTCAAATGAAATCAGTCTACCAATTAGACTATCTAAATTAACATTATTTTTTGCAACTGGTCTCATTTCACGTATAGCAGATACTCTAATAGCATATACAGGTAGTAAGGTTCTTAGGATTTTACTTACCACTGTCTCTTCTTCAAGTACACCTCCAACTCCTCAGATAGAATTGACTACCTCTTTGATTCTGTAGCTATATTGAGTGATATTTTCTCCTTCTTTCATCCTTAGGTCATCAAACCTCCCTCTTAGGCTTTCTTCCTTGGCTCTTAGTACATTAACATCTCCATGTACCAGCTTCAATTTATCCCACATTTGGTTTGCAGAGGTGTAGGTTTTGACATCTTCAAAATCAACATCAGAGAGTGAGGAAGCAAGTTATATCATCATGCAATTGTGATCATGCTTTTCTCTCATTTTCTCAAGTGTGTGAGGTCTTGTAGGCAACACATATTCAATATCTAGGTGTTGAGTAACATCATTACCAATACCTGATAGGTGGAGTCTTATTCTTCTTTTCCATGATGAAAAGTTGTCTTTATTCAACTTGGGTACATATCCTTTGTTCATCTTGTGATTTTTTTCTTGAGCTGTTAAACTCCCTTTCTAAGCACACAAGCTCTGATACCAATTGTTAGAATAACTAAGAGGGGGGGGGGGTGAATAACTGGCCTCAAGAATATTCCAATAACTTAACCCAAAAACTTAGTACCACAATATTAAGCCCCTAGTTATCTTCAGTCTTACAAGATGAATGCCTTCAAACAATCTTAATAAATAACTACTTCTCGGAGTTCACTGTTAAACCTTATTCTTACTGTTTACCGATTAGCAGTCTTTTATTTACCGAAATATAGTAAATTTCTTAGTGTATACCAAAAAATCCAGATTATTTATGTGTAATGCAAAACACTAAAGTAATGACTCATAAACACATATACACAAGGATTTTTAATGTGGAAACCCAGTTAAGGGAAAAACCACTTGGGATAGGTAACCCAAAATTTTCACTCTTCTGAAGTGATCTCAGTGAAGAGCCAACCATGTTAAAGGTTACAAACACACTGGTAGGTGTGACCTTGTTAGAGGATTTAAATAGAATAGTTTGTCACTTGATATCTGGCATCTCTATGCTACCTTCTATGACCAAACCTAGTGTAGTTTGTCAAATGGTATCTGGCATCTCATTCTATCTTCGTGATCAAAATTTTTGACACTCCTTGGGATGTATCTCAATATAGAAAGGATTGTTAAGTCCTTCTCAGTTAAGAGAATTTCTAAATCAATGGTTAAACTAAAACACTGAATGATCTGTTCACATATACAACTATAGTTTGCAGATTTTTAGATCTATTGTAAGCTCATAATACCTTTCTGATCAATGTATCTTTTTAATACCTTTGCTCCACTTCTTTTTTATTGGTGATGCTGTGCTTTTCTATTTCTCGGTATCTGCAGAAATCTTTAGGTCTTTCCTCAAGTTGATTAATCAGGACTGTATGAAGTTGTTCTTTATTAGTTTCTCTCCAGCATCCTTCTTCTCTATTCACTCCCCTAATTCATAATGAATTATATTGTCTCTTTATAGACATGATATCACCATTTCTCAGTAATTGAATTTCTTGTTCTTGGTGTGATCCGCAATTCTAGACAATCTTTCTTTAAAGATTTACTTCAGTTTTATCCCATAGATTTCTCCATGAGAACTGGAATAAAACAAATTTAAATCTTTCTCTTATCTCTAGCTTTAACTTGTCGATGAAAACAATTTTAGAAACCAATTAACTCTATCTTTAGCTCTTGCCCGCTAAGTGTTTTGTCATTTGTAAACTTAAGTTCCTTTCGATGTTTTAACTCTTGTTAGCTTCAGTCAACACTTCAGTTCTCCTTGGGCATCTCTGTCAGGGTTATTTGTCCGTCAGGGTTGTTTGTCTATCAGGCATCACTGTGAAGTTCTGCTCATCGATAATGCTTGTAATTCTGCTCGTCGGTAATGCTTGTCGGGTTTTTTGCTCGGGCATCACTCTGACTTTACTTTCAGGTTTCTCTGTTCGTCGGGGTGCACTTCCTATCAGTGTTTGTTGTCACTTTGTGAATACTGATCTTTTATGCATTACTAAAAGCATAACCTTTATCTTTCTAGTTCTTTATAGTCTTTGACACTTTGTATATAACCAATTAGATTATATCAAGTTGACATCAATGACAATACAATCCATTAACTAATTTAATGTCTTGCATTTTAGTGATCAACTTAACATCTTCAAACATTCAATCAGTTATGGCTCATCATGGACTGCATAGATACATCAGTACACAGAAAGGTACATATATGCACTGAAGACCAGAGTCATTGTGTTGCTAATGGATAGGGAAATTCAAGGATTATATTATAAAAGAAGAAAGGATATAACTTTGGTATTATTGTCAAAGGGAGAGAATATCCAGATGAGAGATATGACTTGAGATGACTTGAGAGAGATGTAACCTGTAAGGGAGAGAATATCCAAAGGGAGAGATAACATATGAAATATCCATCATGATTATTCAAAGGGAGAGAAAGTATCCTGAGGGAGAGATGAATTAAGGGAGAAAGTACTCTATATTATTGTCAAAAGAAAAAGAGATGATCAAGGAGTGGAATAGTCAAAGGGAGAGACAACATAAAAAGAGGATATTCCACAACATAGGGAGAGAAAAAACCAGATGCTGCTACATCTATCTAGTGAAGGGATTGAATATTAAAGAGAACAATCTGCAAGAAACAAATCTAAGCTAGAAGAGCTTACCAAGAGCCAAACATTTGTATTGGTTATAGAATAATAAATTTGGTAGATTGATGAACTACAACTGATATATTTCATATTGTATTAATAGTAATGTAGTGTGTTTCCATCAATTCCAAAGGGAGAGATTGATGAACTATAACTGATTGAATGTTTGAAGATGTTAAGTTGATGATCACCGAGTTGCAGAAAGTTAATGAAAGACATTAAATGAGTTAATATATTGTATTGTCACTGATGTCCACTTGATATAATATGATTGGTTATATACATAGTGTCAAAGACTTCAAAGAACTAGAAATATAAAGGTTATGCTATCAGTAATGCATAAAAATTCAATATGCACTAAGTGACAAAAAACACCAATGAACAGTGCACCCCGACAGATAGAGAACCCTAAGAGGATAGTCACAGTGATACCTGAGCAAAAAACCCAAAAAAGCATCACCAATGAGCATAATTATAGTGTTACCTAATGGACAGACAACCTTGATGGATAGAAAACCCAGACAGACAAAGATACCTGAGGAGAACTAAAGTGTTGACTAAGCTAACAAAGAGTTAAACACCAAAAAGAACTGAAGTTTAGAAATGAAAAAAGACTTAGCTGACAAGAGCTAAAGAAGGAGTTAACTAGTTGATAAAAAAAATTTCATCGACAAGTTAAAAGCCATAGATAAGCGAGAGTTTTAAAGTTGTTTTATTCCAGCTGTCTAAGAGAAATCTATGGGATAAAACTGAAGTAAAGATTTAAAGAAAGAAAGGTGAAGATTGCAGATCACGCCAAGAACAAGAAAGATTGAGACCTAAAAATAGTGAAATTATGTCTATAAAGAGACAAGTTAATTCATTGTGAATTAGGGGAGTGAAATAGAAAAGAAGATGCTGAAGAGAAACTGATGAATAAAGGAGTCTTCATACATTCCTAATCAATCAAGCTGAAGAACAGAGCTAATATTTCTATGGACACCAAACAACATAGAAGCACAACATCACCGAGTAGAAAGAAGTGGAGCAAAGGTATCGAATAGAGAAATTGATCAAAAATCTATTATGAGCTTACAACAGATTTGAACATTTACAAATTATAGTTCTTTATATGAATAGATCATATATTGTTTCAGTTTAACCATTGATTTAGAAAGTCTCTTAACTGAGCAGGATCTAACAATCCTTTATATATTGAGATACATCCCAAGGAGTATCAAAAGGTTAATTCATGAAGATAGCATAGTCAAATGCCAAATATCTAGTGATTAACTATTAATGATAAATCCTCTAATAAGGTCGCACTTAATAGTGTGTTTGTACCCTTTAACAGGGTTGGCTCTTCATCGAGCTCACTTCAAAAGAGTGAAAATTTTTGGTTATCCGTCCCAAGTGGTTTTTCCCTTGACAGGGTTTCCACGTTAAAAATCCATGTGCCAAATGTGTTTATGAGTCATTTATTTCATGTTTTTCTTTACACATTACTAAAACATGATTAATCGGTATACACTAAGTTATTTACTGTATTTTGGTAAATGATAGACTGCTAATCGGTAAAGATAAAGAATATGGTTTAACAATGAACTCTGAGAAGTAGTTATTTGATGAGATAATATAAAGGCATTCATCTTGTAGGGCTAAAGCTAACTAGAGGCTTATAATTGTGGTAATAAGTTTTTGGGTTAATTTATTGGAATATTTTTCAGGCCACTTATTCACCCCCCTCTTAATTATTCTAACACATTAAACTAGGAAAGGAAACTTAAGATGCCATTAAACTAAGAAATGAAACTACAAATGCATATGTAAGCAAACTAGTATTAAAAAAAGAGCTATTAGTACTTAATAAAACCCTAGAATGAAAATAAAATTATAACTCTACTCTCCAAATATTCGTGTATGTTGAGCAAAGGGAGCTATCCCTTTTATAGGAAATTCCAAGAGATGGACGGTTGAGATTCATCCAGGAAGAGTGGTTGAGATGAAACTTCCCTCAATCCATGTGAGCATGATCCAAATGAAGTGATTTTGAATGGTCAACCTTGTGGAGAATAAGACAAATTTGGTATTTTCCCCTTTTTATTTGTTTTATTTTGATTTTCATGTGCTCACACATGTGTGAATGGGATCCTTTTTTATTTAAAAGGGACTTTAGGAATTTTTGATTTATCCCAATGTTTTATGCAATTTAAGTGTCTTAGGCTTTAGGATTGATGATTTGATTCAATAAGTTAGGATTAAAATTATGTAATAAAATTTGATTAAGCGATATCATAATTAGGGTTTAGGGTCTAGCTTATGAATGTATTTCATTTAGGATTTATTAAGACCAACTAATCAGAAATAAGGGCTATAGGTTTGCAAGAAAATTACTAGGTGATTACATTTGCCCCTCTTTGAATTGATATGTGGGCAAAATGTTGATTCAAAGAACGTTTGATTGTTTGATTGTATCAGAAAATAGCTTGATATGAAGTGATCAAACTATCCCATCGATTAGAACTGATTTAGAACTTGATTGAACGAAGATCGATTGAAATTGGAAGATTTCACCTTAAGACATGATCGAACGAAGACTGATATGGAGATCCAGAAGTATCATCTCTGGGCTTGATTCAGTGAAGACTAATAGAGAGACTTGAGAATATCAGTTCTGGGCTTGATTGAGTGAAGACTCATAGAAGAGTTTGAGCATTTAGCTTGATGTGAAGCGATGGAAATGAATGTCCATCCTTCAAGCATATTTCCCAATTTTATATCGGTTTGAATGATGAATCAACCTGATGTGATGTGATGAGATTGATTGACAATCGATTGATTGTTTGGGACAATTGACTTTATATGGGCCCTAATGAAGCCAATTACCTGATTGAGAGAGATTATTAGATTGATATGGTGTAATGAACCTGATATGCCCCTAGAGATTTAGATTACTTGATGTACAATGAAGAAAATCACTTGATTGATCTTGATTTAAGTTAGGACCTGATGCCCCAAGATGAGAATTATTGATGTAAATCAAATTGTTGATGTAATGGTGCTGCCCCCTTTGGAGTGAAGTTGAAATGAGGGAGAACCACAAGCTGAATAGATAAAAAAAAGCATTGAGGGAATGAGGAGCAAGCCTAATTTGAGGTCTGGTTGGCCAATATTAATCAAGAGTTAACCAAGGTTGACTTTTTAGATTGAAAAAGGAAATTCTGGATAGAATCGATCAAGAGGGATCTTAGAGTGGAATCCTATGAAGAAAGTGCCAATGATCAATTTCATTTGAGGGAATAGGTTAATTTGCATTTTTTAGTATCAAAATGTCATCAGATTTTAATTTTGGTCCCGAAAATGGATTCAGAGCTATCCAATTAGCAAAGTGTGCAATTTTCACATCCATCATAGCATTTTCAAAAATTAGGTCAAAACCTATATAAGGCATGGAGGGGTCATTTTAGAATCATTTTCATTATCCAAGTTTGAAATTTGAAAAGCCTTCTTTGAATGAAAAATGGTGGTTCTAGTAGCAGAGCATCGATTCATGTGCATGCAGAGGCACGAATGGCCGCAAGATTACCCACTTCCGGTAAGTAACTGATTCACTTCATCATTGCATTCAATTTTTCAAGTATTTTTAATGAATTTTCAACTTTTTAAAATGTTTTAGGTCGTAGGGTCTCGGTTCGTCATACGATCTCGTGAGAGGGCTCGTACGACAAACTAGAAAAAATTCTTTTGTCATTTGAGACCATAGGATTTTTCATCTGGTAGGTACCCACGAGTCGTACAAGCAAATTTTTCCAAGCCCATTGTGTCATATGGCTTCTTCTGTTTTATCGCATGAGAATATTTTTTTGTATAGAGGCTAATCCTGACACATACGAGTCTTGATGCTAGTAAAGGTAAACCTATCTCTTATCATTTTGAAGGTAGTGGAATTTTTTTGAAGAAGTCCTTTGTCGATTGCATGTTTTCTGATTTCTTAGCCCTTTTTCCAGCTTATCTGATCATTGTGTGTTCGATGTAGCTTATTTTTACTTAGTTACTAATGCCTTTTCACTATTTTTATTCTTTCACGCACAGTTTCTAGATATCCAGTTGTTGATCAACTAATGGAGATGATGAATATTGAGTGATAGTAAGTATACATGTTTGTAGAAATGGTTAGATCAGTTATTATTTTGTCATTGATGTCAAGCAATTGATTTACTAATGTTTATTGAATTACCATATCATAAGAAGGAGAAGTTAAATGGGTGACAAATATAGATCAAACAATGATGCAGTAATGTTGATATAGTTGTTTTCTATTATATATTTGATGTTATAAAGTTGGTACACTTGATTGATCAAGTCAAAAATTGAAAAGAGTTAAGTTATGACTGAAAAGAGTTACTCTACTAAGCTAGACAGAGTCAGTCAGTATAGAGCTATGTTAGTCAGTTTTAGTTACCAAGAACCAAGAACCAAGCACCGAGCATCGAGCACTGAGTACCGAGCACCGAGCAGTGAACGAAGTTAGTTACCAAGTTGCAAATAAAATTACCAAGTACAGGATATTGATTGAAAATGATGATAAGATCAAATTTAATACAAAACTATGATGATCTAGATGTTGTTAAAAATTAAAGGAATTTTTTTAGAAGATCTACGAGTGATAAAATTCAATGAGAAGATCTAAGTAAAATATTAAGTGGTTAAACCTGATTATTAGAGGTCCAAGAAAAAGTTCAAGTTATGAGGTAAAAGTTAAACGGTTTACCAAGCTAAGATTTGTGAAGAAGATGATCGAATGACTGAGTGTAAATGATGAAAAACCTAAGAGGAGATTAAGAGGAAATTTTTTTTCTACATAGAGGTTGATGAGAAATAAACAAAGATGATGATTCTGGTGTGTGTGAGTTAATACACCTTCATGAAATTAGGACAATTAACTACAATTCTATTGTAAGAAATAAGAAAATTAATCTAAAGAATTATATTTAAGATCCATAACATCTCATGGTTCTCTAACTAATCTTTTCAAGTAGAGCTCTCAGCCTTAATCTCTACTAGTGACCATCCTAGAATGAGAAAAATATGATAAAATGCCTAATCTAGCTCTCAATTCTCTCAATTTGATACAAAGATGAACTCAAATATTCTCATAAAATGATATGATATCCCAATTTCATATAAAAATGCTCTCACTATTTCTCAAGATGCTATGAAATTGCTTATAATAAGGATTCTTTGCATTCAAATTTTCTAGGATTCATTATGCTTGAAAAATGCTTGTATTTATAGTAAAATCCCAAGGGTAGGGGGTAGAGTGAATTGACCATGATTAAGCCTTGGTTAGGTGAAAGTATTTGAGATGGTTTCAAATGCGGGGAAAATTAAAATGGTTGTCTCAAACGTTGGGACAAAGGGACAAATTTGAGTGATTGAGATTGAATTTTGAAAATGAGTGATTGAGATTCAATTTTAGGAGTGATCCATGTGCTTTTGTATTCTCAATTCTCATTGGTTGCTCAAATTTATGTTCAAAGATATTAGGATTATTTAATTCCATCAATTAATTAAATTAGCCATGTAGGGGAATAGGTTCAATTTGATTTTTGATTAAAACTATACAATTAATTGATTAAAATCAATTATATAATTTGATTGATCCCTTTTAGGCTGATATTTGATTATTTGATTTCATTATTAATTAATCCTTTGATTTAACTTTATTTTGTCCACTTTGATTGATAAATGTCCATTTGAATTGATTTTGATCAATTTTGAAACATTTTGAAGCATTTAGGAGAAATTTGCTGAGATTTGCAGATTTTGATGATACTAAGACACCTAGTCAATTTTGGGTGTCTACAAATGCCCCTCTTTGAATTGATGTGTGAAGCGCATTGATTCAAACAAAATTGCATGTCCTGATCACTGATTTTATACTGATTGATTGATTGATACACCTGCTTTGATATTGATAATATGATTGATTTGAAACCCATATTCACCACTGATTGATTTGAAATTCTGATAAGATTTGATGATAAAAAACCTAATTCACAACTCTGATTTGAAACTATAATTTGATTAGATACAGAATGCCCCACTGATAAAAGTTTGAAATTTTAATGCCCTAGATTTGATATAAAATGTGATGTAGAATCCTGATTTGATGATCTGATCATATATGCCCCCTTAGAAATGAAAAACATTTTGATGTCCCGATGCAAAATATGATGCGATTGATGTAAAAAGTAGATCCAAATGATTTCATTTCTAAAAACATTAATAATGATGATAAGATCACCATATGCCCCAGTTTGCAAAATTGCAGATTTAGGTCACATGCGGTAAAAATCTCTCCAAAATTAGGTCAAAATAGTTTAAATAGGTTGGAAAACCCAAATTTACTATTCATTTTCACTTTTGACTATTGATATTTTTCTCTGATCCTGTTGTGATTGAGAGAAATGGTGGTCCCTATCTAAGAGCATCTATTCAAGAGAGCATGCTAGTATTAGAGACCTCCTGACTATGGGCCTTTGGTGAGTGATTTGAACCTTCCTGGTGCATTTATTTCTCTTTTTGATAGCATTTATTATCAATTTTGATGCTTTTTAGATTAGATTTAGCAAAATGCCACTCAGGAGCTTTTGAAGGATGCTTAGGGTAATTAAATGCTACCTCCACATAGTTAAATAACATGTAGGAAGTATTAAATGACGCTTAGCAATTAGTTTAAAATGTACACTCCATGTTTGTAATGACACGTAGGAAACCCTTTGCAAAATTAAGTTTTAAATGCCACCTAGGATAGTTTGAATGTCGCGTAGGACTTACAAATGCCACGTATGCTGTAAAGAAACACCTTCAAAACTTTAAATGATGCATATGACGTTGTCAATAATGCGTAGCATGAAATGACACTTCCACTTAATAAAGTGATGTGTACAATGATGTTTGATGAAAACTTGATTTTAGATAGAATAAGTTGTATTCGAGCGATCGTCTAGATGACCGGATTGATTTCCAAGATAAAAAGATGTGATTCCTTGATGTTACTTAGTGTTTAGGATATTAGAATAATCATACCAGTGAATGTTTGATGTGTCAATTAGATTGATTAAAAGATATTTCAAATTGATCCCTTCTCAAGATCTAGAGGTTAGGAACAATAGGTTGATGTGCTCAAAAAGAGAAAAGATAGATTTAATATGTTTGATTGACTTGGAATGATCCACCAATTTAAAGATACTAATATAATTCACTTCACTTGCAAAATGTAGGCACATTACCGTAAGTTATACATACTAAATGTAGCATCTTGGGTATTTGATTTGGTCGATGGGCCGACCTTTGCAGAGAGACGTATGATCGAGACATGTGGGCTCAGATTCATTCTTGACCTCCCTCAGTTTCAGCTGAACCAAGGTTTATTGATAGCTATGGCAGAGTGTTGGCACTCTGACCATAACACTTTCCATCTACCCCTCGGCGAGATGACTATCACGCCAAAGGATGTATATAGATTGTTGAGGATTCTAACCCATGGAGAGAGGGTTTATTATAATCAGGTCTATGATGGTAGAGAATGTATATGGGTGTTCAGAGATGACGCCATTGGTGATGACAGCATTACATGGGCACAATTTGCTTCATTTCCTACTTTGCCAACTTTGTTAGGAGTAGTGATTGGAGGACTTCTCTTACCAGATAAGAGAGGTCATGGCTTTTTAGTCGGATGGGGCTACATATTAGAGGACTTGATTTCTAATCCTCAGAGATTGGGTTGGGGATCTTGTGTGCTAGCCCAGCTATATCATGATTTACACGAGGTTGTTTATAGGCACAGTGCGGCTATATCGGTAGGTACAATTCTGTTACAGCTATGGACCTGGGAGAATATCTTGATTACTAGACCTATATCAGCATGAGTGTGAGGTCAAGGATATCCATACACATTTCTATATGATGGCATGATTTTCCAGCATCTTCTGGGCAAGGTTGAGTTCTGGCGTCGGACTATCGACGATATTGATCAGGTTGTATAGAGACCATACTTGGGCTGTGAGGGATGGAGAGAGGATGATTATGAGCTTCCATATATGTTTTCCCCTTGGTGGATGATTGGTCAGTCACCACTATGTATAGAGAGATTATGCTTTGGGAGAGTTCTCCGACAGTATGGTCATGTTCAAGATATGTCGTAGGGTATGGCATTATATGCTAGTGTACAAGCAGAGAAATCCATGTGGGGAGCTTAGGTAGATTATCATTTTTCCTATGTAGAGATTGAGTGGCTAGGCCATATTAGATGGGATATGATGGAGCATGTGGCCGATGCATGAATGTATGTTGAGTATCAAGAGTGGTTTTCTCAACATAGATTCACTAGATTCACAAATCCAGCAGAGCTGATTCCTGATGTTGATGAGTTGTCTAATGATGATGGTGTAGATGGGGATGATGGTGGTGGTTGTGGTAGGAGACCACAGAGGCAGAGTACAAAGAGTACCTAGGGCTCATCGGGTATAGAGAGCTGCAGGACCTCGGATGCAGGGTGTACATCTGAGAGCTTGAGGTGGTGGGTTTGGATAGCCTAGATAGAGGCAAGTATAGGTACCAATGCAAAGAGAGGATCAGGCTATTCTAGCTGTAGCTTGGGCTAGACATAGATAGAGATGGGTACATGTAGCTAGACAGGTTCCTTTACAGGGTCAGGATTGACAGAGACTAGCATCTCCTTAGAGATAGGTATCTTCTTAGGTAGATCCATAGGTGAGTGCAGCATAGGTTTAGGGTACACCTCAGATATAGGTGATACCACAAGTACCATTAGCACCTTAGGCACCATAGGCACCTCTAGTTCCTCCTATCATTGATGGCTTAGTACATGATGTGAGAGGCTTACAGGTATAGATGACTGCAGTTATTGGACACTTGGAGCATGTGACTACGATGTTACAATAGTTCTTGGCTATGATGGCTCAGTTACCTACAAGTGCTAGCACAAGTCAGGAACCACCTACCACTTAGGATAGAGCAGGTGACAGGGGTCCCGATGGTTCAAGGGATGGATCAGGTGCTTCTAGAGATGGATCAGGTGCCCCGACTGGGTCTTGAGATAGATATGAGCCTGATATACAGATATTGCATTGATGTATCATATGGAGTTTTGATCAAGACTAATGTATGGATCATTTTGTCGATGTATCTTTGATATACAAATTTTTTACAGACATTTTGATGATGGAAATTTATCTATGATGCTCTTTGATTTATTTCCCTTTGATATGTTGATTTATGATGTTAATGTGAGATTTCTTTATATGTATATCTGCATGATGTCTATGATGCACTTCTTTTTATTTATGCTATGGATGAAATGTCTTAGATTATGACATAGATATATGTATGCAAATGATGTTTATGCAACTATTTTGATATGATTTTGGTTTTATTTTGATGTATGGTTTATGCAATGCAATGATGTGGATGCAATACTTAATGTAATGGTAAAATGAATGCAACTATCTTTTTGGGATTTTAATGTATGCAACCTAGTGTATGAAATGCAATTCTAAAAGATGAATGGATCAATGAATAATGATTAATGTATCTTTTCTTTTGATTTTCTCAAGATATGTATAAATAATGATTAATGATTAATGCTATGAACGAATGCAAAAGATAATCTCACATAATTGACTTGAAAAATGTTGAATTTGATGTAACCCCCAAAATGATGAAACCCCTTGTACTTGGAAAAAATACTCTAAATAATGCAATTAATCTAACATGAATATGCAATGCAATGCAACTAATGGTCACTAGCTTTTTGTGAAAGAACTGCAAAAGAGATCTATTTTCATCATTGAACATTGTGGAACTAGGAGTCGATACAATCCTTACTACTGCCACTGCGACCATAAGAATATGAATATGACTTTCATCTCATTTGGTAACCTCTTTTAAGAACCTAGTACAACCCTCACTAGTTGAATGACCAACTATGGGAGTATGAATACCGGTTTCAATAGATTCAATGTTGTAATTGGATTTTGGTATTAAGATATTAAAGATCTAAATAGCCAAGGTATCCTTTTGTGTAAACAAACAAAGGTTAATCCTCCTTCCTATATGAATGTCCTCGATGGTTCTTTGATGACCATTTCCTTAGAAAAATGCACACAAGTTAAAGGATCTCCCTCAAAACAGTCACACAAAATCCAAGAAGACATCATGTCTCCATCATCGCCAATCTAGTCGAAACATCATTGATTAGCTAAAAAGATGACTCGAAAAATTCAATGAAAAACTCATCAAAAATTTCAAGTGTATCACAATGTATCAAGATTTTCAAAAAGAATTCCAAACATTCTGATCATTTAGGGTGTTGTCAATTTTTAATCCTGATAAAATAAGTCAATGAAACTCAAGGATCATGTTGTAGGATCAAACTGTGTAGGGTTGACCAATGATATCCATCAAAGGTTCCAAAATATCTCTCCGCAGAATTCTAAAAATATGCTTCTATCATGTGACCAAGATGTTGCAATTTTGAATTCTTTTGGTACCAAAATCCATGGTGTTTAACCCAAGTGATAATTGTGATAAATGTGAAACTTAGGACAAATGAAACCTAGAATGCAACAATGCAGCTGAAAGGCTTGATTATGACTATGCACAAATGATGGATGCAATGAGGATATGTACAATTGAGATGGTGAAAAAGTGATATGTACAAATGCAACTAGGAAAGACCTAAGGGACAAAAGGTGCCTATTTCCAAGTTTTCACCCTTTGGGATTATTTCTCTTTTTTCTCTTTTATGTTTTTTTTTGCTACCAAGGCACCTATTTGCTAGGTTTTCACCAAGACAACATTTCTCTTTTTTAATTTTTTTTTTCTATCATCAAGGCGCCTATTTGCTAGGTTTTCATCAAGACAACATTTTTTTATTTTTGCAATGCTTTTGACTTTCTTCATGCTCAATTTTCTCCTTTTTTCTATTTTTCTTCTTTTTCAATGTTTTTGGCGTTTGATCTTTTTGATTTTTTTGTATTTTGATCTTTTCTCCTTTTTTTTTGGATTTGTACTTTTTCTCATGTTCAAAGAAGATTCTAACTCATTTGATACTCTCAAATGATACTCTTTCATTTGATTCTCTTTCATCTGATTAGGTATGAAACCTCTTTAAATGGATGCTATTAATGAATTCTTGTAACTCATCCCCTTCACAATCAACTATTTTGTATGTTCCCATTCCAAAAGAAGAAATAATTACAAAAGGACCAAGCCAATTTTCTTCCCATTTTCCTTTCTTTTCCCTATCTACCTGATTTCTAGGGTTTTCTCTTAACACTAAGTCTCCCACTTGAAAGGCTCTTGGTTTGATGTGCTTGTTGTAGTTTCTTGAAATTTCTATTCTGATACACTTTCAAATGATCATATGCTTGTGTTTGATGTTCATCCAAAAATTCCAATTGTTGAATTTGGGCAACCCTATAATCCTCATCTATGATTAATCCATGTAGTGACACTCTTAGGGATGGTATTTCAACTTCTAGAGGTAAAATAGCTTCGGCCCCATAAACCAAGGAAAATGGTGTAGCTCCTGTTGGTGTATGGATGCTAGTTCTATAGGCTCACAAAGTCAGGTTTATCTAAATATTCCAATCTCTTCCTGACTTATCAACCAATCTTTTCAATATTTTGAGGATTTTTTTGTTTGTAGCCTCGGCTTGTCCATTACCTTGAGGATAGTAAATGAAGGAAGAATGGTGAATAATATGAAATTTTTCAAAAAGTTCATCCACATCTTTGTTCTTGAATTTTTTTCCATTGTCTATAATTATGTCATGAGGAATAACATATCAAAAAATTATGTGATTAAGGATATACATGGAAATCTTCTTTCCCATGGCAGTTGTCAAAGGAACGGTCTCTACCCATTTAGTAAAATATTCTATCGCTATGAGGATATATTTATGTTCATTAGAAGATGGTGGGTAAATCATACCAATTAGATCAAAACCCCATTGATAAAATAGCCATGGTGTAACAAATGGATGTAATTCTTGCACCGGTGCATGGATCATGTCTCCGTGATATTGGCATTTAGCACAAACTTTCACAAATTGACAAGCATATTTTTCTAAGGTTTTCCAAAAATACCCCACGTGAAGGATTTTCTTTGCTAAATTTAATCCACTAGAATGCGACCCACAAATCCCCTCATGGACATCTCTTAAAGATAACTTTGATTCATATTCCTTTAGACATCTAAGGAGCGTTCCATCAAGACCCTTACGATACAATGTGTCTGATAGGATGGTATAACAAGTCGATTGTCTTATGAAATGTCATTTTTGGGCTCGGGTTTGGTCCAAAGGTAAGGTTTGGCTTTTAAGATAAGTGTAAATTGGTCCATACCAAGGGGAGTCATGACCATTAAGAAGGGAAATTATTTAGGTATCAGGTAAGTCAAATGTTTGTTTTTCCAACTCTTCCACCAAGAATTCGTACCTCGCATTCTGATCAGGCATTTGGAGTAATGAAGGTAAAGTAGCCATTGCATCGGCTGCTCTATTTTTGTCTCTTGGAATTTTATCAAAGGTAATCAAAGAAAAAAAATTTCCAATCATCCACCATCCTTTTATATGGCATCAATTTTTCATCTTTGGTGTTGTATTCATTATTGATTTGGTTGATGACTAATTGAGAGTCTCCATAAACTTGTAATTTGTTGACATTCCATTCCAAAGCCATTTTGAGACCTATGACCAAAGCTTCATATTCAGAAATATTATTTGTACAAGGAAACAATAGTTTGTAATATTTGGGAATGGTGCAACCTTGAGGTGTTATCAAAAGAATTCATGCCCCTGAACCACTTTCAGTATAGGATCCATCGAAATATAAAGTCCATGTCTTTGCTTCAACATTAACAATATCTGAATCAGGAAATTCCACTTTAATTAGATGTGTAGATTCTAAAGGATGTTTGGCCAACTGATCAACAATTACTTGTCCCTTGATTTCTTTCCTATCCACGTACTCAATGTCAAACTCACTAAGTACCATCACCCACTTTGAAATTCTTCCTGTTAGGGCTATTTTACGAAGTAGATACTTCAAAGGATCAATTTTGGCAATTAAATTCACTTTATGCATCAACATGTAATGTCTAAGATTCTGAGAGGAAAACACCACAGCTAGACAAGCCCTTTCCATGAAGCTATAGTTCATCTCATACTTTATCAATGTTCTACTTAAGTAGTAAATGGCTCTTTCTTTTCCTTCATTGTCTTCTTGTGCCAATAGGACCCCTAAATATTTCTCCATTTCTGATATGTAAAGTAACAAGGGTTTGCCTTTGATAGGTGGCATTAATATGGGTGGATTCACCAAGAATTTTTTTAACAATGTGAAAGCTTTGTCACACTCTTCATCCCATGTAAAAATAGTGTCTTTATGTGGTAACCTTGTGAATGAATGGAATTTTTCCACCAATTGGGAGATGAACCTCCTTATATATTGAAGTCTTCCTTGAAGAGACCTCATTTGGCTAATATTCTTAGGAATTTCCATGTCCATTATTGCTTGTACTTTCTCAGGATCTACTTTAATGCCTTTTGCAGAAACAATGTAACCTAGGAGTTTTGCCGGATTGTACCCCAAAAGCACATTTCTTTGGATTGAGTCTCACTTTGAATTGTTCTAGCCTTGTAAATATTTTTTCTAATATTGGTAAGTGATCCTTTCTTTCATGTGAGTTTTCTAGAATATCATCCACGTAGTCTTCTAAAAAGGTATGCATCATATCATGGAAGATGGTAGTCATTTCTCTTTGGTAAGTTGCTTCGGCATTTTTGAGACCGAAGGGCATCACATTACAACAAAAGGTTCCCCATGGGCATGTGAAAACTATCTTTTCTTGGTCTTCAGGTGTAATTCAGATTTGATTGTATCCACTAAATCCGTCCATCAAGGAAATCATAGAATGACCCGCTGTTAAGTCCACTATAGTATCAATGCTAGGTAGTGGAAAATCATCTTTTGGGCAAGCAAGATTGAGATCTCTAAAATCCCTACAAACTCTAATAGATTTTTTATGTTTTGTGATGAGCACAATGTTAGATATCCATTCTGCATATGCAATTACTCTTATGAATTCAACCTTGAGGAGCTTTTCCAAATCTTCTTTTACTAAAAGTGCCACATGAGGGTGCATCTTTCTCAATTTTTTCTTTACAGGTTTCACATTTAAATGATGCACTATGAATCTTGGATCTAACCCAGGCATGTCAGCATAAGACCATGCAAAGTTTTTTTTCTTTGCTTGAAATAATTAGATGAACTCCTTCCTTTTTGATGGACTCAAAGATGCTGCTAGATGAATAAACTTAGGATCCTCTTTGGTGCCAATGTTAACTTTATCCATTGTTTAAATAAGGATGGATGATATTTCATCTTCATGTTTAGGTAGGGCATCAAACCTCTCTTCCTTAGGTGCCACAATTGGGTTTTCACCTCTGGAAACATCTGATATTTTAACTTTTTTAGGTTCTAGTACTCCCACATGGTGGTTTTTACCACTAGACCTTTTCATTTTTCTATATTTTTTCTTTTATTTTGTGGATTGAGAGGTTGAACCCCTACCTCTATCATTATGTCTGGATTGTATTCATTGATGGAAGAAGATGGCTCAACTGTATTTAGGTATTGGGCCATTGCAAGGTCATTGGGAAAGTATAATAGGTCATTTGGTTCGGATAAATCCCAATCAATGAGTTTGGGGTGCATTAAGGATAAAAATTCATTTGGTAAATTGTCATTCTAAGGGTTTAAGGACATAACCTCATTTGAAGGTTCGCACATTGTATCACTTAGGTCTATGATATGAGCTTCCTCAAGATGTTCCATAGAAGTTGGATCAAAGTCTCCTTCACTAGAATCCTCACTAATTTCCATGGGAAAGAATGCATGTGGATTAAATACAACATTTGAATCACCCCCCCCATGAAGGTACCCAAGGTTCACTTATCCATTGACTAGTCCTAGATGCTTGACCTATGTTGGATTCTTGAGGTTCATTTGACACTTGTGTAGAATTCGAACCTTGATGTTCATTTTCTTGACTTGTAACATTGGGAATAGTTGCATATGTGTGAATAACATCAACTTCTATGTCATGAAAAGACTCTTTAGAAAAGAAATCCCACTCATAATCCCTAGAATCATCTTCACTTTTGGAACCTACCATGTGCACACATTCATGGGAATCATGCATTGGACTTGAAATTTCTCCTTTATGTTGAAAACCTATTCTAGCTCTCTTCTTTTGATCTCCAAGATGGTTCAATGGGTTCTAATAATCCTCTCTTTCAAAATCCTAAGGGCCTCTTCCCTTATATCCCATTTTTTGCATGATTTGATACCCTTTCCCATATTGATTGGTTTGAATGTTGATGTGTTGTATCCTTTCCATAGAATGATTTGAAATGTCCTCTTCCTTATAGAGCCATTGTAGTACTTCATTATCCTCCTTCTCTAAGGCAGATTTATCACTCTCTCTTACAAAATGAGAGTTGTATTTATAAGGGGGATGAACACTTGATGGCTTCCCATGTGTCCTAGGAGAGATTGGTAAATCAAATAGGGAAAAATAATATTCCCCCACTCCCTTGGAGTTGATTTTACATTTTTTTTCAAAGGTGTGCATCAATTCACTCATCTTTTGATATTGATCCTTCTTAGCTTGTTCTGTTTCTTCCTTGGTAGGTTTTGAAGTTTCCATTTTCAATGTAGAAGTCTTAACTGAATTATCATGTGAATTTTGACCCTCATAACTCATCTTTTCCTTTCCCTTAGTTGTTTTAGTGGAGTTAGTTTGATTAGGGTTTGAGATGGAAGTAGCTTTTGATGTCAACTTCAAACATTCCTCTTTATGTTCTTCAATAGTATCATTAGGGATGACTCCTTCCCTATTGTGAGGAATAAATAATTCATGACTTGGCTTCAATGGGTTGCAATATTGGAAGGGATTATAATCTCCTTCAATTGTGATCTCCTCACCTCTATGTGGAAATTTTATGCATTGGTGATAAGTAGAAGGTACCACTTTTATCTCATGAATCCAAGGTCTTCCAAATAGGATATTATAAGTTAATTTCATGTCGAGAACTTGACATATGGTATCTTTTTGAATAGGTCCCATTTGGATAGGTAAAACAATCATGCCTTTTGAAGACCTTCTTCCTCATCATAAGCCTTAATGGTGATTTGCTTCTTAGGGTCAATGGATGATTCAGATATCCCTAAAGACTTGACAAGGTTTAATGTACAAATATTGAGACCGGCTCCCCCATCAATGAGAACTCTCTTAACCCTATGCCTTTGGATTAACACTTCTATATCCAAGGGAAAATTTTGAGGGTGGGCAATAGACATGCCATCTTGTTTGGAGAATGAAAGGCAATGCAGAGCTATGAGATGTCCTACAATATTTTGAAACTTATCCTCCTCAAAGGTTATAAGAACATTGGTTTCCACTAGGGCTTTTTCCAATATTTATTTGTGATTAGGAGATAGTTTCAACAACTCCAAAATAGAGATTTGTGCTAGAGTTTATGCAATTGATCCACCAAACTATAAGGCTTTATTGAAGAAGATGTTGGTTTAGCCAAAGTAGTTGTTGAAGTAAGACCAAAGGTTTTAGGGGCACTTCCTTGTAGGGTAACTCTTGTTTCTTTCCCCCTAGTTACAACATTAGAGGACTCTTGAATAGGTTGTTCTTTGATTACCACAATATTGATAGTACTATCATGTCTAGATAGGGCATTAAAAGTATTTTCATAGTTATGGGAAAAGTTTACATTGTTGTTGCCTCTCAAATTGTTTCCATTGTTCCCTCCATTGTTTGAGTTGGAAGACTCACCTTTTTCATGTTTTTAAAAAAGAGTCTTAAAGGTTGTGTGATCTTTATTGTTTTGAGGGACTTCTACCTTTATCACACCATTTTCAATTAAGTCTTGCACTACGTGTCTCAGACATATGCAATCATTGTTCCCAAAGTTATTATTATTATTGTTGTTGTTGAAAGGTACCTTGGGTTCTTGGGTCACATTATTAGCTTGAGAAAATCCTTAGGTAAGATTGAAAGGGGTGGCCTTCAAATTATTAGCCTCTACAAGTCCATAATTCACCACTCCTTTATTGTTATTCCTCATCCAAAACCAGTTATTATTAGGAGGATTTCTATTTTGGTTGTTATTGGAGGTATTGTTATTGTTGTTTTTATAAAGCTTTAGTTCTCCACTTTTGACCAATACCTCTTTCGTGGTAACCCCATTCTTAATTAGGTCTTGGAAAGACCTAGGACATTGTAGTCTTAACCGATAATTCATCTCATTAGTCAAGATATTAATAAAGATATCCATCTTCTATTTTTCAGGTACACTTTGAGGGTATCTAGAAAATACCGCTATCCATCGCTGTAAGAAAATTAGGAATCCTTCTCCCTCTCGTTGCTTGTTATTACCTAAATTTATCATCATAACCTCATGTTTGATATTGTAGGAATAATGAGTCATGAATTTGGAGGCCAAATCTTCGAAGGTTCGAATGCCGGAGGGTAACTTCAAAAACCACTCCATGGCCATGCCTCCTAAAATTATAGGAAATAACCTCATGAGATAAGTCATATCATGCATGAACTCTAGGATTATTGCAAAAAATTCCCTTAAGTGATCTTGAGGATCAGTTGTTCCTTCATACTTGTCATATTTAGGAAAGATATAATTAGTTGGGAATGAAATCATAATTAAGGTCTTATCGAATGGAGAAGGATACAAATCTTTGATAGAAAAAGGTTTAGGAACCCCACTTTGTTTCATTGTGTCCAATTGAATTTGGAAGAGTTTGAATTTTTCGTTCATGATATCAATAGGATTAGCCTCAACTTCTTTTTGTTTAAGTTGATTGACATCATAGTCATGGGGAAGTTTGAGACCCATTTGTGCTAGGTCTAGGAAGTATTTTTCTTTGTCTTTTTCCAACACTTTTTCCATGAGCTTCATGAAGAAGGGACTTTGCATTGCTTCATTGACCTTTTCATCGGTTGCTTCTTCATAATTAGGGTCAATGTTGCCCCCATTATTATTTTTATTTAACCCTTGGTTGTTAGGGTCATCATTTCCTCCTCCAAAATATTTTTTGTTTAACCCTTGGTTGTTAGGGTCATCATTTCCTCCTCCCCTGTTATTGTTGTTTAACCCTTGGTTGTTAGGGTCAACATTTCCTCCTCCAAGATTATTATTACTAACTCCACCACCTTCATTATTGTTCATATCTTTGTTAACGTGGTTGATTTGATCGGGGTCCATGTTACCAAATGGAAAAGACATTGTTGGCTCTGTCTCTATTATAGGTTCTTGTAAGGGTCTTGAAGAGGTAAAGGTATCGGTCAAAAAAGGACACTCCTGCCTTAGATAGGTTCCGTCAGATTGCAGGGTGGACTTGATATAATGAGATCTAGTAAAAGTTGACATAAAAATAAATCGTATAGAGACCTTAGGCTTTTCTCTTCACTTAAATGATCAATCCTTGGATGATTTTGCAAATTGTCCAAAAATGGAGGATTCTGATCAAGTTAAATATACACAGAGGTAAAATCTCTAAAATGGTATCCAAAAATGTAGGTATCTTATTTTCAAACCTTCAAGAAATATCCACTATTTTCCCTTCTTTGTTTCTGGGCGTCACTTCCTGGTGTGTAAGCATGACTTTAATGTTAGTACGTGTTGACTAGAATTTTGGTACGTGACACTCTGCAGTTATCACATGGCATTTGCCTATTGATAGGTGTTATTTAATTGTTTCTAGGTGACACTTTCTAGTGACTTATGTACTGTTTGGCAGATGCCAGGCATCATTTCAGTTGTTTAGGCATCACAGAACTGTTTGTAGGCATCACTTAATTGTTCATATGTGGCACTTAAAAGATCCAAGTTGAATTTTCAATTTTTTTTTCAGGTTTTAAAAGTTTAAGGTTTTTGATCAGATCTATCAAAGAAGATTCTTGCTTGAAAATTAAATAGAAACTCAACACACACATCAAATTTGCATCATGTCCCTAAAACAACACTGAAAGTGTATGTTCTTGGTCATTTTCACAAGTATAACACAAGAACATCTTCCAAGAAATCTACCTAGAGTTAAATTTGGTTTTTAACAATGGCTCTAAAAGGTAGGCTGACTATTTTAACCGAGTTTTAATGAACACCTCCATTCGAAATCATGTCAAGTTCTTTTACCCCCTTGTGGGCTTTCCACATGCACAAAAGTATGATTTTGCGCAATCCCGAAGGACTACTCGATGAAGTGAAGATGAGTTGCACACAACTTAGTCACTTTCTGATTAAGGTAAAGTGAATTTATTTATAGTGGGTCAGATAGTATCATGGCTAAAGTGATTGTCTCCCACTTTGGGTCGTTCCCTCTCACTGCCTTCGTAAAGGAATTCTCAGGAGGTAGGCCCTCTAAAGTTCTATTTGATCTAGCATATATAGAAAAATAAGAAATCAGACTCAGTTCAATAAGTTTGGGAGTTTGATTCACTTAAAAAGTGAAGAGAATATCCCTATTGTCATTCCTTGTTCAAAACACCTCAAACAGGCTTGTTATTTTTCAACCCCTTGACAAGGGGGTTCTTAAAATTGAAGTGTTTGGTTAATTCCTTATCCCTTTCTTTCTACCAAGATGAACTCACACATTTGGCTTTTTGATCCACTTCAAAAAGTGGAAAGCATATGCCTGATGTTTGTTCAATTTGGACAATAATAGGGTTTTTTCCTATAAAACTAGATTTAAAGAAAAGCCATAATTTAAGAAATGCAAGCTTGATTTGAGAAATACCTCTTTTGTAGCTAGCAAAGGCTAGGCACTTTTTTGAGGTTTTTGATTTTTTTCTTTCTTACTCACCTAGTGGAAATTGTTCCCACTCCGGCTCCCCCAACAAGTTAGTCAACACAACCAACAAAGTGAAGAAAATCTTGAAAATAACTTGACAAAATGCTCCTAAGTTCTTTTTGATCAAATTTTGCAAAATCAAGCTTAAAGAACTCAAAAAACAAGAAATCAACTAAAGAGTAGGGAATTTATTTTTGTATGCAAAAAATAATTTCATATAGTGATCATACAAATGTTCTTCTTCTTTTAAACTTTTTAAAATATTGGAAGCATGAATTTTCTTAGCATGTTTAGTTTGTGCTCTTACCTCTTTACTAGGCCTTGTAACTCTAAGTTCTGGTTTCTGAACTTTTAAATGATGTGTCATCTACAGAGAAAAAAACACAGAGAGTTAAAAAAAAGATAAAATCAAATTTAAACTTGATATAAAGAAATAAATTCTACACGGAATTTAATAGCTATTACGCGACATTTAACTATTAGTAAGCATAATTTAAAACTTTAAAGCAAAATTTAAACTTTAACACGCAACATTGAAAAATGCACAAGTGGTAAATTAAACTTCATAGGCGGCACAAAATTTTTTAAATGCGTCAAAAGATTGATCACAAGCGGTAGTTGATAGTTCACAGGTGGTTCTTTGCAGCTCACAGGCGATGCTTTACAGGCTTAGGCGTCACACTTTGTCTCGTACGCGGTGAAAGAAATTAAGATAGAAATAGAGTAAGATCTTCACACATCACTTCATTGTTCACACGCGTCATCAAATTATTCATACGTGGAAATTCACCTATTTTCTACAAAATGGACATAAAAGTGAAGTAGAAACACACAAAACTTGATAAAAATGATGAAAATGAGGCCTAAAGCCCCATGGTGGGCACCATTTATGTGTGAGTTAATACACCTTCATGAAATTAGGATAATTAACTACAATTCTATGGAAAGAAATAAGAAAATTAATCTAAAGATTTGCATTTAACATCCATAACATCTCATGGTTCTCTAACTAAGCTTTGCAAGTAGAGCTCTCAGCCTTAATCTCTACTAATGATCATCCTAGAATGAGAAAAATATGATAAAATGCCTAATCTAGCTCTCAATTCTCTCAATTTGATACAAAGATGAACTCAAATGCTCTCATAAAATGATATGATATCTCAATTTTCTATAAAAATGCTCTCACTATTTCTCAAGATGCTATGAAATTGCCTATAATGAGGATGCTTTGCATTCAAATATTCTAGGATTCATTATGCTTGTATTTATAGTAAAATCCCAAGGGTAGGGGGTAGAGTGAATTGACCATGATTAAGCCTTGGTTAGGTGAAAGGATTTGAGATGGTTTCAAATGGGGGGACAATTTAAATGGTTGTCTCAAAGTTTGGGACAAAGGGACAAATTTGAGTGATTGAGATTGAATTTTGAAAATGAGTGATTGAGGTTCAATTTTAGGAGTGATCCATGTGCTTTTGTGTTCTAAATACTCATTGGTTGCCCAAATTTATGTTGAAATATATTAAGACTATTTAATTCCATCAATTAATTAAATTAGCCATGTAGGGGAATAGGTTCAATTTGATTTTTGATTAAAACTATACAATTAATTGATTAAAATCAATTATATAATTTGATTGATCCCTTTTAGGCTGATATTTGATCATTTGATTTCATTATTAATTAATCCTTTGATTTAACTTGATTTTGTCCACCTTGATTGATAAATGTCCATTTTAATTGATTTTGATCCATTTTGAAGCATTTAGGAGCAATTTGCTGAGATTTGCAGATTTTGATGATACTAAGACACCTGGTCAATTTTGGGTGTCTACATCTGGCAAGTTGAATTAAGAAGAAGAAGCTAAAGAAAAGAGTTACCGAGCATAAGAGAAGAAGAAAGAGAAGAATATACAATCTAAAGTAGAGACAAAAGGAGTATGTGATGCCATTATTCATGTGAGCATAAAGGATCTGAACCAAGAAAAAGGTAGCTTCAATATTTACAGATCAAAGTTTTACTGTTGCTTATTAGCATTTGTAAAAGAGAAAATATCTTAACCAAGTGGATTTAATAGTCCTATATGTAAATCCTAGATGCAGGTGACATTCCAAAAGATTATTTAAAGTCCTCTAGCAAGGCCACTCCTAACAGGGTGAATATCTTAACAGATCTGAGGTAAATCCCTTAACAGGGTCACATCTACCAAATTTGTTTGTAATGTTTAACAAGATAATTTCTTAACCGAGCGTACTTTAGAAAGGCACATTTCTATTGTGGGTCACAATTACCACAGAGGTTTTTCCCATATTGGGTTTCCTTGTTAAATCTAGTGTTAACTAAGTTTGAATCATTGATTTGAATATTATGAGATGTATGGTTGTTTAAGTTATTAAGTTATTTGGGGAATCAGTTATTACTATATTCAGTTCTACTGAGTGAATTAATGAGATGGGTTTTAAGTATTTAAGTTTGATTTTGTCTGTTTCATCCCCCTCTTAGTGGGGCCAAAAATTGGTATCAGAGCTTTGGCTCTCTGAAGCATTAATTTTAAAAGGACTTGAGTCAGTATTTAAAGATGTATAAGAGGGAAGCACCAAAGTTGAATAGGGAACATTTCTCTACATGGAAAAGAATAATGAGATTGCATGTGTATGGTATAGGAGAATATGGACTTCATTTTCTTGATAATGAATATGTTGCACCGACAACTGTACCTTTGACAATCACTGAGAAAAGATAGAAGTAAGAACACACACAATTCATGATTAAGATTGATTCTACACTTACCGACCAGGAATATGATGAACTTGATGGATGCACTACTTTGAAACAAATGTGGGATAAGCTTATTTTGACCTATGGTGGAGATTAACATGTTCAGAAAGAAAAAGTAGAAATTCTGAGAGGTATATTTGATTCAATGAGAACGAAATATGAAGAAAACATAATACAATACAACACTAAACTTAAGGAGATTATTAATTCTATCAGAGGAGCCATAATAGAAGAAGATGTTACAAAGAAAATGTTGAGAACCCTACTACCAAGTTATGCTATTCAAGAATCTTCTATAAAAGAGTTGAGATCCATTCCTCAGGTGAATGTTTTACTTGATGCTACTATTGGTAAGCTGGTTACATTTGAGATTAATTATTTATATAATAGTATACCTACTACATCTAAGATTGAGTCTGCATTTAAGTCATGTTTTAATATTGGAAGTTCTAAGGACTCTACACCTAGTGATGGATATTTGAGCAGTGCTAGTGAGAGATTTCACAACTTTCAAAGTGGTTTAGAAGGGTTATATGTTGTAGATGAAGAGAACAAGAGACAATTTGAAGCTTTGTTGGCTAGAAGGCTACAAAGAGGCAAAGGAAAATACCAAGGTAAGTTTCCCTTGAAATGTTTTAATTGTAACAAGATTGGTCATTTTGCATCTAACTATTCTGAGAAAGACAATGAGGAGAAGAAAGATAACATAGATAAGGAAAAAAAGAGAAAACAAACTCAGGAGATTCAGAGACTTAAAAAACAAAGGTAAGAAATCTCGTCATATTGCTAATGAAGACCTAAGTAATGATGATTCAGATGACAGTGATGAAAAATAAGTTGTTTATGTTTCAATTAAAGACAATTTTTATGAAGAAAACAAAGAAGAACCAAGAGCCCTAACATCACAAGTAAGAATGAAACATGGATTATAGATAGTGTTCGTTCACATCACATGACTGGTGATACACTTAAATTTATTTCCTTGGAAAAGCATGATGGATGATTTGTTAGATTTGGTAATGATTCTCCATACCCTGTGAAAGGAAAAGGTTCTATCATTCTACTAAATAACACAATATGTGATGATGTTTATTGGGTTGAAGGCTTAAAACACAATCTGTTGAGTTTTGTGCAGTTAAATAAAACATGTCACTGACTAGAATTTCAACATGGAAAGGTGAAAGTTTTTGATAAGGAAAGTTTGATTGCTACTGGAGAAAAATATAAAGTTAATTTATTGTATCTTGATACTTCTATGAAGAGTTTCATGTTTTCTAAAGTTGAAGATGTCTGGATATGGCACAAAAGGCTTTGTCATGTTAATTTTGACAACTTGATCAAAGTGAGTAAAAAGAATAGAGTCAGAGGATTACTGAGATTAGAGAAAATTGAAAATGCTATGTTCAGAGAATCTCAAATGGGTAAGATGAATAAATCTAGTTTTTCAAGAAAGATGTATGTTACCCAAGGAATTTTTGATTTAGTGCATACTGATTTATGTAGACCTATGAGAGCTCAAAGTTACTAAGGAGACATATATTTTATTCTATTTGTGGATGATTTTTCTAGAATGATGTCTATAATGTTTTTAAAAGAAAAATTTGATGTATTTCAAATGTTTATGTTGATGCAGGAGGATCTAGGGTTCTTTGGAAATCCTGATCAATCAAAAATATGTTTTCTTTTGTTCTTTAGCTTGTTTGGAGGCTGCTCGGTAAAGTGCTTGGTAATTTTTGTTTCTCAGTTACTTGTTCTATCTTTCTTTACCGATGGGTCTTGATGGACATTCTGGATGCTTGGTTGGGTTATCGCCGAGTTTTTTCTGTTGCTCGGTCACCTTCTTACTAAGTTATTCTTGTTTCTCCATCAACTTCTTACCGAGTTGTTTATCCTGATGTGGATGACTTCTGCATTTAATTTCCTTACCATAATTAATGTGAGGTATCCCATTGGGATATGCATGGACCTAAATCTGGGTCATTTTTATTTCCTTTGTTGGATCTTTAGGATCTAAGTGCCAACCTCTTTGGTGGACTCTTACATATAGTTGGTTTCTACTCTTAGATTTGGGCAACATGTTTTGGTATCAGTTTTTGAGATAGAAGATTAAGGGTTAGCCTATTCAGATTGCAGGTCAGTGACCTCACATGTATCAAGTTTATTTTGTAAACATATGAATGTATATGGCCAAAATTGGGAAGGCCTTACAACCCCAAATGTATTGAGTTTGATGAATTAATATAAAGTATATGTTGTTTCTTCTTTCCCTTCTTGTGTGGTTGCTTCTGTGTTTTTCTACAAGCTAGTTTAGATAGCTGGGAGTGCCTTGGGCCCCTTTTCTCCTTACCCTCCTTACATAAGGTGGTATCAGAGTGAAGGTGAGATCTAGGTTCCTTCTTGTAAGCCCTAACCTAAGTTGGTTGATATTATTTTGGGGTAGTAAATTGTGATCTGACCTACAATTGAAGAGGGTTTCAAGATGGTTTGTGGGAGAGGAAATCTAGATCCAGGTCTAGCTAAAATTCTAAGGTAGATGGTTGTAAGATTAAAAGCTATTGAGACAACCCAACGCAAAGGAAGACATTGAAGATGTTAGTGATGATGAATTGGAGGAAGTGCAAGGTGAAGTTGCACATGCACCTGTGATGGATCAAGAAGAAGAGAGATTCCTGCGAGCATTGACAAGTTTGAAGTCCACACCTCAGTTTAATCCTCCCGAGTATAGTGAAAAATTAGATTATGATGAATTGATAGACTAGATAACTGAGAGGGAAAAATACTTTGAGTATGAGAATGTATCAGAGGAGAAGAAAGTTAAGATTGCAAGTACAAAGTTAAAAGGTCATGCATCCTTATGGTGGGAGCATCTGCAATTGGATCAAAAGAACAAAGGTAAAGAGAAGATCAAGGTATGGGATAAGATGATAAACAAATTGAAAGGTAAGTTTCTACCTTGTGATTACCAGATTAACCCGATTAGGAGAATGCAAAGTGTGAAGCAGAAAGATAGCTCAGTAAAGGGTTATACTAAAGAATTCTATAGATTGGACATCAGATCTAGAAATATTGAAGATGAAGTGGAAAGAATAGCAATATATTTGAATATATTAAGAAGTTCTATACAAGACAAGATCAACTTAGGAAAGAAGGAGAGCATTGAAGAGGAATATTAATGTTCCCTGAAAGATGAGGATAAATTGAACAAAAGATATGAACAAAGGTAAAGAGGCAGAGGTGGTAGATTCCCTAGAGGAAGAGGAAGATCTCATGGTGAAAACAGTAGATCTGAACCATACAAGATAATTTTAGACACATATCAAAACAAAGGGAAGACTGAATGGAAAGCTAGAAGTTCATTCTGAGGAAGAGGAAACTACTCCCGAGGTGGTTCTAGCATAAGAGGGTTCCAAGGAACTTGTTACAATTGTGGTGAAGAAGGACATAGATCTTTTGAGTGTACACATGCAAGCAAGAAATTTGGTAGTAGAAGAAATAATTTGGTGCAAGAAGAGTCACTGAATGAACCAGAGAAGGAAGGAAATATAATGATCAAAAGGATACTATGGAGTGAGAAAGATAAGAAGATCCTGTCAAGAAAATTTTGTTCAAGACCAGATGTAGATTTGCAGATAAAGTTTGGAAGGTAATTGGTGATAATGGAAGCTCAGAGAATCTAGCATCTGAGGAGATGGTCACAATTTTGCAATTGGAAATAATGAAGCATCCGAAGTCATATAAGATTTCATGGATAAAGGATGAGCATACATTAATGGTGAGTGAATAATGTTTTGTGAATATGAAAATTGGAAAGTATTGTGACAAGGTGTTATGCAATATTATGCCAATGGATTGTTGTCATATTTTGCTGGGTAGACCTTGGAAATATGATAGACATGCTATACATGATGGAGGAGTGAATATATATATTGTTTGGGTTTATGATAAGAAACATATATTGTTACCTATTGTTGAAGAATCTGTTGGTGAGATATGTACATTTGTGAAATTTTGCTTGATGGAAGGTAGAAAATTTGTTAAGGATTTGAAAAGAGATGATATTTTCTATTCTTCGGTTCCTAACAAACCGAGTAAGAATAAATAAGATAAAATTCCTTCAGAAGTTGAGAAATTGCTTACCGAGTACAAGGAGATCATTTCAAACAATGTACCTGATGGTTTTCCACCAATGAGAGATATTAGTCATTGTATGGATTTGATTCTTGGATCTAGTTTACCGAACAATGCACCACATCGATTGACATTGACTGAGAATGAAGAGCTTAACCGACAAGTTCATGAGTTGTTGAACAAGGGTTTAATCAGAGAAATTTTGAGTCCATGTGCAGTACCAACTGTATGTGCACCTAAGAAGAACAGAGAATGGTGAATGTGCACTAATTCAAGAGAAATCAATAAGATCATAGTTAAGTATATGTTTCCTATACCGAGGATGGATGATATAATGGATTGTTTGAGCGAGGAAAGATATTTTACCAAAATTCATTTAAAGAGTGGATATCATCAGATCAGAATTAGAGAAGGTGATGAGTGGAAGACTACTTTCAAGACAAAAGAAGGTTTGTATGAGTGGTTGGGTATGCCCTTTGGTTTAACTAATGCACTAAGTACATTTATGAGGTTAATGAATGAATTTTTGAAGAAATTATTGAATAAATATGTGATTGTATACCTGGATGATAGTCTGATATTTAGTAAGACTACAGAAGAGCATTTGATGCATCTAAGACAAGTATTGTAGAGATTGAAAGATGAAAAGTTGCTAATAAATTTGACAAAGTGTTCCTTCATGAATGAAGAACTTGTGTATTTAGGTTTTGTGATTTCAACTGATGGTTTGAAGATGGATCCTAAGAAGATTGAAGCTATACTTAGTTGGCCTACACCTGAGAATGTCAATGAGGTAAGATCATTTCATGGATTGGAAAATTTTTACAGGAAGTTTATCACAAATTTCAGTTCTATTTGTAATGCTATGATTGAGACAATGAGAGGAGATAAAAGAGAATTCAAATGGACACATGGAGCTGATAAGAGTTTTGAGACTTTGAAGTAGAAGTTGTTGAATTGCCTGTGTTAAAATTATCTGATTTCAATAAGGTATTTCAAGTTGAATGTGATGCAAGTGGAAGTGCAATAGGAGCTGTGTTTACCCAAGAAGGTAAACTTGTTGCTTTCTTTAGTGAAAAGTTGAATGATGCTAAAATGAAATATTCAGTCTATGATCAAGAATTCTATGCTATTGTTCAAGCTTTGAAGAAATGGAGACACTATTTGATGCCAAATGAATTTGTGTTGTATACTGATCATAAGGCTTTACAATATTTGGGTAGTCAGAATAAGTTGAATCAAAGACATATGAAATGGGTAGAGTATTTACATAGTTTCACATTTTTGATAAAGAATAAGAGTAGAGTTTCTATTTGAGTTTCTGATGCATTGAGTAGAAGATCTTTGTTGACTAAAATGAGAATTGAAGTTCTTGGTTTTGATGACATGAATAATTTGTATGAAAATAATCCTGATTTTTTTGATCAGTAGAGATTGTGTAGAGAACCTATTCTAGATCAATCAAGTATGAGGACTATTTCACTTAGGAAGATATGTTGTTCAAAGGAATTTAGTTCTGCATACCGAGAGGATCAATGAGAACTAATTTAATAAATGAGAAACATAGTAGTGGTTTGGCTGGACATTTTGGTATTGATAAAACATTGAGTTTACTTAAATAAAGGTATGTTTGGCCTCAGTTGTATAAGGATGTTCAAAAATTTGTGAAAATTTGTGGATTTTGTCAAGTTGCAAAAGGAATAAGTTAGAGTACTAGTTTGTATACACCGATTACTGTTCCTGTGAAACCTTGGAGTGATATCAACATGGATTTTGTTCTTGGCTTACCGAGGACAGCAAGAGATAATGATTCCATATTTGTTTTTGTGGATAGGTTTTCTAAGATGACACATGTCATACCATGAAGAAAAACATTAGATGCAGTACATATAGAAGATCTTTTCTTTGAGATTGTCAGATTGCATGGATTACCAAGGAATATTATCTCTGACTGAGACAATAAGTTTGTCATCTATTTTTGGAAAAAACTTTGGAAGAAGTTTGACACCGAGTTGAAGTATAGTTCTACATTTCATCCTTAGACTGATGGAAAAATAGAGGTTGTAAACCAAAGTTTGGGTAACTTGTTAAGATTTTTAGATGGAGACACACAGAGTAATTTGGATGTGATGTTGGCATAAGTAGAGTTTGCATACAACAGTTCATTAAATAGAAGTAGTGGAAAGACACCTTTTGAGATTGTTCATGGCACACAACCAAGAGGTATGTCAAACTTAAGAGACATTGCTGAGGAAGAGAAAAAGAAGTGTTGAAGAAGAAAAGTTTTCTGAGTTTATGAAGATATTGCATGAGGATGTAAAACAAAAGTTGGAGAAAAGTAATAAGAAATACAAGAATAGTGCAGATAAATCAAGAAGACATAAAAAATTTTAAATTAGTGATGCAGTAATGATTCATTTGAAGAAAGGCATATTTCCTATTAGAACATATGGAAAATTGAAAATGAAGAAATTTGGTCCTTGCAAAATATTGAGTAGATTTGACAGTGGAAATGCTTATGAAGTAGAATTACATGACAACATGGATATATCACCTATGTTCAATATTTTGGATTTGTATGAGTATCATGAAATTGATGAAGAATTGATAGTACTAAGTAATTATCCTAAGAAATAGATAGAGGAAGTTGAATAGATTTTGAAATAGAGAGCTGGCAGAAGTACAAGAGGAAAGGAATACATGGAGTATTTGATAAAATGAAAGAATAGACCAATTGAGGACTCATCTTGGATTTCTCAATCTAAGTTAGATTCATTTCAGGTTGGACCTAACATATGGTTCAGGGAATCATTTCTTTTAACCCCACGTATCGGATGCAGGAACATCTTGGGTTCTTTGGCAATCCCGATCAACCAAAAATATGTTTGCTTTTGTTCTTTAGCTTGTTTGGAGGCTGCTCGGGAAAGTGCTCAGTAATTGTTGTTGCTTGGTTACTTGTTTTGTCTTGCTTTATCAATAGGTCTTAGTGGAAATTATTTTTGGATGATATTAGTTTTGGTTAAAGATCATGTTGTTGATATTCATGTTTTGTCACTGATGTCAACATATATTTCTATGAAGAAGATAGACTAGCTACTTAACTGGATGGAGTGTTTGGACACTATATGGATGATTCAGAATGATCAAAGTTGGACTTATTCATAAGGATGTGTGCTGACCTTATCCCTAAGGTCACTTGACTTTATATTACCTACTATGGATGTTACAGTTGATTTATTGAAGACTGGTTTTCTAGACTGAAACTATGATTCTAGACAGAGTAGATCTATGTGTTTCAGGTATATCTTTCTGGTGAAGATATTTCAGAACTTGTGAGCTTACCAATGGATAGCCGACATATGATAGAGTAATGGGTTGAGTTAGATTGTTGATTGGTTACTGATGATGTCATCTATGGTGTGTATTTTGGAGAAGACCTATTTCCTAGTTGACTTCAGATATGTAACATGTGAAATTAATTGAGAGCATGAATTGTGGATCTAAAAGTATATGTAATGAATTGTAAATGTTGTATACTTGTTATAGATACCATGTGTATCTTATCAAGGGGATATGTAATTATTTGTATTATGGAAATCCTTAAATGGCCAACTTAGTTAATTATGTATTAGGAAAGCTTAGCTAGCCGACCTAATGAATTATTGTAAGAGGGTATATATGAAAGATAAATTCTTGAGAAGAAGTGTGACAGAGAAAAGAAAGAGAAGTGTAGAAGCTATGAAGCTTGTTGACTGCTGGATACAAAGCAGAGTTGATACATCATTGGAACTGACCAAGCAAAGACAATTGCTATCAGATTGTTCGCTGGAATGTGTATTTTTGTTATACACTTGATTTGGATTGTAAATACTTGAGGGTGGCTTTAACCTTCTTTAGGAAGTGTGCCTTGGCAGTGAGCCTACTTTTTTCTTTGAATCCTAACAGGGTCTATCTCCTAACAGGGACTGTGTACTATAATGTTGTAACAAGCTCCTAACAGGACTAATATCTTTTAATAGGGATATTATACTCTTAGTGCATTATTTGTGGCTATTAATTTCCACCGGGGGTTTAACTTTAACATGGTTTCCTTGACAATAAATATTGTGTTATGGTGTTGTCTATTACTGTGTTATCATTTACATTTGTAGATTTGGTTTATAAAGTATAAAGTCTAATAATCTAGATTACAACTGATTCACCCCCCCTCTCAGTTGTCTTGTGGATTGTTATTCCTAACAATTGGTATCAGAGCTATTGGTCCTCAGAGAGAAAGTTTAATAGCTTGAGGTGATCTTGAAGATGATTTTCTATAGGAAGGATAGTCCAAAGTTTGACTTTGAAAACTTTGACAGTTGACAGAACAAGAGGAGAACACTTTTGCTATGTCTGGGAATTGACTATTAGATGATAACAAAGAAGGAAAAGATAGCGACTGAGGATGAATTAGAGAAAGACACTGAAGATCAAAATAAGATATTCTCATGCAATATGGTTGCAAGGGAATCTTTAATCAACTCATTATCAGAAAGAGAATTTACTAAAGTAAAGGACTTGGACTCTGCACATGAAATCTGGTCAATATTGGAAGCACTATATGTTGGAGACAAGTTTACAAAGCAAGAAAATTTACAAAACTAGAAGACAAAGATGGAATCACTGAAGATGAGAGAAGATGAGAACATCCGAGCATATGCATAGAGAATTAGTGAGGTAGTTATTGGTATTATGAACTATGGAGGAACTTACAATGAGGAAGAAGTTATTGTAAAGATACTTAGATCTTTGACACCTACATATAGAACCAGGGTTCATGCCATAGAGGACATCATACCTTTGACAATGAGCTTCACTAGAGAGATGTTGATTGGCAAGCTAACTACATTTGAAGCCATAGAATTGGGAGACACTCTACCTAAGGTTGAGTCAACATTCAAAGAAACCGTGCACAAAAGCAAAAGAATCTTACCTAGAAATGCAAGCACGAGCAGTAATGAACTAAAACAAGAACTTGGAGCCTATGTTGATGAATGGGAACAGATATAGGAAGAAGAAAGAAAGCTAGATGAAATTGTTGCACTGATTTCTAGAAGAGAAAAGAGAGGTAAGGGTAAGTTTGAGGGACAATTACCTTTGAAATGTTTTTCATGTAACAAGATAGGTCATTTTGCATCTAGATGTCCTACAAGAATGCCAAAGCACAAACCTAAGTTTTTCAAGTCTAAGTTCTCAAAGGATAAGGAATGTTATTATGCTAGTGAAGGTATATCTGATGATGAGAATGGTGATTATGATGAAATTGGATTTATTTCTATTAAGG